>OX421447.1:24257889-24262889 GCA_949126865.1 Montipora capitata
CTCTGCATTAAAACTGATTCAGTCGTATCTATTAGGCCGTCTTCAAAGAGTTAAATGCAATGGTATCGTGTCTGACTGGCTCCCCTTTCGTTGTGGAGTGCCGCAAGGGAGCCTTCTTGGCCCGCTTCTCTTCAATATTTTTGTGAATGATGTTAATTACTCAGCTGGGTTTTCCTCCCTACGTCTTTATGCCGATGACACGACGCAATATGTCTCTCACAAGTGTCCTGCTTTGCTAGAATCCATCTTGAATCAAGACATAAAGAAATTAACCATTTGGTTCTCAGCGAACTATCTTCAAGTTAACGCCACTAAGACTCAATCAATGACACTAGGTAGTTCTCAGTATACTTACAACTTTTTAGTTGATGACTTGTCCATCGTAATTGAACCGACTCTCAAAATTTTAGGTGTAACATTGGACCGCGACTTGTCTTTTAAGCCCCATGTTACGATCATGCTGAAAAAAGCATACGCTATGATAGCTGCTCTACGTAGGATTAAGCGCTTAGTTCCATCAAATACTATGATCTCTCTGTACAAAGCCTATGTGTTACCGCATATTGAATATTGTAGCCCGCTACTACTAGGAATATCTAAATCTTTGAAGAATACCATCAAACGAGCCAACCACTATGGGATTAAGTCTTTACTTAACTTGGGTAACTCGGCTACCTATGATCTATGCTTAGCTACGGCCGATATGGGCACGCTTGAACAAAGACGCATCGTACAATCACTCATTTTATTTTTTAAGTGTTTTAGACTTAACGGCCCAAATTACATTTCTCATTTTTTTACACCTAGGATAACTAATTATAATTTACGAGGTAATGGCCTAAATGTTGTGCAGCCATCATATAACAGCCTTGTTATGCACAACTCATTTCTGTATCAGATTGCCCACATTTGGAATCAATTATCAGCCATAACAAAATCCTCGACCACTTTGGCTCAATTTCGTTCTCGTCTGAACGGTGTTGAATTTGCAGGGTGCCCGTGTATGAACTGTATACGCTAGCTATTCTCTTATCTTAATGTTTGCACTAGTTTCTTTTTAGACTATCTTTTAATACAGTTCTGGATTTTTCTAGAATTTTTATTTTTTATATGTAAATAGTAATTAGTTATGGTATTGTAAATAGTCGTGCGTTTTTAACATGAGCCACTGGCTCGGGAGATTTGGGCAACCTCTCCCTACGTTTACGACTTTAAATAAAGTTACCTTACCTTACCTTACCTTACCTTACGGCAAGAAACCGTTACCCTTGGAAGAAGTTCTTGAGATCTTGGAAGAATACCAGGAAAGAAGCCTTCCTACTTCTTCAAATTTGAAAGAAATCCTTGTCAAAATAGCCCGAGCAGAGTTTGTAACAAAGCCTTTCCTGCCCATTCTCAAGATCAGGGAAGGAATGGGTGAATTTTGGGATTCTGTCAGCCAAGAAGAGATCGAATCGGTCTACGCCATGTGCACCCCTTCTCCATCGCGAGTCATCAGTCTTCTTCATATTACGCCCTTGAACACGCAAGAAAGAAAGATCGCACGATGGTTAAAGCGGTTCCTCAAAGAAGCAGATTCTATTACGCTGGGGCTGTTTTTACGCTTTTGCACGGGGAATGACATGGCGATTCCTGGGTGCCAGATAAAGGTGCGATTCGAGAACATGGTACCGCTGGCAATGAGGCCCATGGCCCGAACCTGTTTCCGGGTACTCACTCTGCCGAGAACGTACCAAACCTACCACCAGCTAAGAAAAAAATTTGGATTTCTTCATCAAGAATACCATCCACTGGGATCTAGAAGACTGAGTTTAAACGACTTCCAAAAGAAATGATAAACTCTACCATAACCCGCTCATGTAGTAGGAAGCGAACGAGCCAGAAGAAAAAAGGGACAGTTTCTGACAAGATGTACGCCAGTTGTAGGTCTTTTTTATTGTGGTAACAGCAAGTGTTTAGATGTTATAGTTGATTCTTTCTTCACCACTTGCTCTTCATGAAGACTGTCAGATGTTTCGTTGAGTTATGCAAACTTAATTGGACTACTTAAACAGGTTTCTTAGCTCTGCACAGATGACTTTCAATGTTTCAAATCTTTTTAATCAATCGTTGATATTTTTCACAGCTGTTACTTGAAAACTCAAGTGCAAAGAAACAAAGACTCTTATAGTTTCGTTTATAGTTTCGGATGTTATCAAATTTCCTTTCACTGTTGCATTTTTATTAGAGACATTTAGCATCCCCTACTTTTGGGAAAACGGCAAGCGACAAACCTCTAATTGTCACGTGAAATGGCCATATGGACGAGTTTGCAGTTTGCGGCTGACGTTCTGACGGCTGTATACCCTTCTCACGGAAAGCGATTTACTACAGCGTTTTTCACCTTAAAATCCTGTAGTAACTTACCTTTAAACCTATAGGTTATGTTTTGTAATGCTTTAACTCTTAAATGAACACATTTGTGCTGATCAATTATCAGTTCTCAGTTATGAAAAGTCTATTTTTTCCACAACGACAAAACGCCAACTGCTAATCGAGGTTTGAAGTTTGCGGTCGACGCTGAAAACGCGAGGCTAAATGTCCCTATCGTTACCTTTCCGTAATGTTAATTATTGTACAAGGATCTCCTTAGATGTTCCCTGAATGCTAGTCATCTAGTTATTAATCCACTCGTGAAAACAAAAAGATGCTATAGAAAGCAGGGCCTTCCTAGTTCTGACTCGTACCTCATCACCTCACTGATTCCGCCGGTAATCATCGATTTCTTTTCTGTTAGATATATTTTAATTTTCTAATGAGCCAACTGGGGCTTGCCTTACCTTGTACTCTATTTGAAAAAGCCCAAAATTGTATTTCAGTAGGACAAGAAAAAATATTCATTGTCACCTATTTTAAGCTTAAGATTTTTTGGGTGCCGCCTATTTAGATGTTATGACACGGTTCGATTGCCTCAATTAGGTGCGGTCACACCAGACGTCTTCTCTAAGCTTCCCTTGGGGAGATGGCTTGGGTTGGCCTTCCTATGAGTTTTGATTGATTTCTAACTAGTGGCCAAACGCCAATAAAAACGGGAGACGGAACGGGTAGGACTGATTTGGCGCCAAGATGAACATAGCACGTGATTACTATTGCTTGATACATTTCACTGACACACGATTAGCTGAACCAGTTTAGGTTCTTATTGACTTATAGGAGTTAGCTCTTGGACTGTCACGGGCAATTCTTCTCTTTTTTTGCCTTCATGCCAATTTTAACCAGGGTAGATTGGTCACACAAGGTTGCTTCCCCTTGGACAAGATTCTGTTGTCCATGGGTAAAATGGCAAGTATGAGCGCAGCAGTAATGTCTGGTATTCGTTTGGGACAGGCATTACTATCTGTGAAGAACAAAATAAAGAAACTTAAGGCACCGTGAAGCATCATCCAATTGAAATTCTAGGGAAAACGGGTAATATATATATATTTTTTTTATATTTGCAGAAATTTACTTCTCTTTTATCCACACAAAATATATCCGGCGTTGTTTCCAACAATGAAACATGCACTTTGTTGTTTTAAGAGTGGAGATCATCTATATGTCCATCTATACAATGCTTCCGAAGGTTTGGGAAAATAAACTGTTTCGTTATGAATGGAATAAAGGAGCGATGTTGTGTGTTGTTGTTTACTGCTTTAACTTTTGAATAAAGGGATTAAACGACTCCCTGCAGGAGTGAACACAAAGTGGTGAACAAGACCTTTGCCTCTTCTGCAACGGTTGGCATTGAAAGAAAATGGTCGGACATTAACACCTGAAAACGTCAGAGAACTCAGTCCTGTATCCAAACTCTTCCCGCTTTTTGCAAAAGTTTTGTTCTGCTGCGTCCAAGTCGTCCAGCTGTACAATAGTCTTGTAATCTGCAGTGTCTGAAAAAGACCACGTATCTAGCATTAAACTTTGTGAGTATATTAGTGGCAACCATTTGTTGAGGCCTTGCAAATTATTCATCAGTTTTGCTGTATTATGAACGATGATGAAACAGACAGGTTCCAGATTTACCTGTTAGTTCTGGAATGAAGTATAAGATATCCGGTTTCCCAGGATGGCTCTCTTGATTTGGGTACGGCCTTATTCGGTGGGTGTTCCAGTGTCGCCCAACTCTGTGTAACTCTTCTTGTAACAAGCCAGTAAAACAAGACTGCAGGCACGCTCTGACACAAAAGAGTGTATAGCATATACATATTTATGAAAGATAAGTAAATTGTTTTGTACATTTGACACACGAAATACAACCCAAAACACTAGCGGTCCTCGTAACTAGACCCCTTATTCCCATGTTTGATTTAATTTTAAAATATGGTCTTAAAACCATTTGTAATCGCTCACTATCATTCAGATATCGATGTGCCAAAAGTGGAGTATAAATGCAAAACAAATAATACCACTAATCTGTCGATGTCGAACAAAGGATATTTACATTTGTAGGGGATCAGCGTCATCGTATATTCCATTGTCTCTCAGATCCTGCATCAAGACATATTTATGAGCCTTTTCAGGAAAACACTACTAACTTGCATTGCCTCTGTTTATTATTGTTTTCGTTTTTAAAGCAGACAAAGGAAAAATAGGATGGAGGTGAGATACCTTAAAATACTTTATTCACCAGTCTGCATTCGTTTTTCTTAGGAAGGCCCACCAGGCTTCAATTCTCTGATAAATAAACCAACTTATGCATAATAAGGGAAATATATAAATTTTAATTTGTTAGGGAAATACAAATCACCAAAAATTATAACAGTTAGGACACTGCAAATCCATAGACAGTACCTCACATTTACATTTCCAGCTTTAGGCATTCACCTAGTTTAATATATATTCTTTTGATAAACCTGGTTAGCAGGGGATGACCCATACATGAAGCTCTTTTCTGCTGCAAAGGCATCATTGCCATTTGAACGCAGAAACCTCTGAAGGCCAGCCGTGACTACATTTTCTGTGCCGCAGTCAGCTCTAACGATGCG
>OX421447.1:24267889-24285389 GCA_949126865.1 Montipora capitata
ATGATAAAGTCAGCATTTTTATTATTTATAGTACAAATAACTACATGATAAATATCTGGTCTGTGATTGGGGTGGCTACTGTTAGCTGGATTGGGGCTTGAGAGTAAAACAATACGAAATTGCCTCTATTGTTCCTACAACTGTGTTTAAGTCTAAAGCCTGTTGTCTCCGTCGCCTCAGACCCATCTTGTGAATAATACGCTTTAGATGGCGAAGACTGAAATTCAGTAAATACCGCGTCAATACAGGCTGCTGGTAAACAATTGTGAATCGGTGACATTACAGAAGGAAACACTTACCTTATTGTAATTCCATGACAAAAATTTAAAAAGGCAGCAATTTCAGCGTATTGAAATCCTTGTCGAAAATAATCTTCTATTAGCATGTTTCCTTTGGACGCGTCAAGGACGTGAGCGAAATACAATATATCAAAGCTACAATCCCAGAATATATTACCTACCATATGTCTAATTTGACTAGAAGTAATTCAGAACGACAGTACCATACTGTAAGGATACTTTCTCGCTGAGCGTTGTGAGATAGCGAAGGTAAGTAGCTCGGAAGGACAGCATCCACGCACGTCGTCAAGAACAGGACGTATACGGCAAGACTCACGATTATAAGTAATATATTATCCATTTTAAATGCAACCCTTTTGCAAAAACAGAATGGCCAGGAAACGCTCAAGTGTAGCTGCTATCAACCGCGTGGGAGACTAAATGACTTACCTCTTTTACCTTGTTACCTCGCATTTTCTATTTTTTTATCTCGCATTTTCTATCTCGCATTTTGTAGTTTTTTATGTCGCATTTTCTATCTCGCATTTTCCATTTTTTTATCTCGCATTTTCTAGTTTTTTTATCTCGGATTTTCTATCTTGCATTTTCTGGTTTGTTATCTCGCATTTTCTATCTCGCATTTTGTAGTTTTTTATCTCGCATTTTCTATCTCGCATTTTTCATTTTTTTATCTCGCATTTTCTATCTCGCATTTTCTATTTTTTTTTATCTCGCATTTTCTATCTCGCATTGTCTAGTTTTTTATCTCGCATTTTCTATCTCGCATTTTCTAGTTTTTTATCTCGCATTTTCTCTTCTATTTTTTTTATCTCGCATTTTCTATCTGGCATTTTGTAGTTTTTTATCTCGCAATTACAGTTTTTTTTCTCCACCTGGGATTATCTCGCATGTCCCCTACAGGCTTCCGTAAATTTGCCTTGTCAGTTAAAAAAAACCTTGATCAATCTCTAAGAAGTGATGAAGTCAACGTTACTTAACAAACAGAATTTCAAAATTCTTGGCAGGGGTCCTACAGGGCCTTATTCTCTTAAGCTCTAAGCGTTAGACAGGATTCTAGTTTTAATAGAAACGGGCTTTTGGACTGAATAGCCCTTTTCACGGTTAGTTTTTTCTCATTTGCATTACAATGTAATCTAACGTGGGTTCGAGGCAATTTTAAAACTACAAAATAGCCCGAAATTGCCTCACATACATGCTAGATTACATTGTAATGCAAATGAGAAAAAAATAACCGTGAAAAGGGCTATTCTCTAACAAAGATGTCGACATGTTTAGTGATTTTCCCCACAGGTTACAATGAGCACTACCTTCAGGAGCAAAGGATGACACGCAAGTATCAGTCAACTTATTAATCCTGAAATAAGCAGCTGCTACAGAACGCAGACAATTTCTCGATATAAGGCCTTTTCAGCCTGACTTTTATCTCACCAACGTCAAGTCCAAACTGCTCGCACATTCTCTTGAGCATTGTTATATTAAATTTTTTCAGCTTGCCATGCTTGGCAAGGTCGCAGATGTTATGACAGTCAAACACAATAGGATGCTGCAATGCAACTTCCCTCCGCACTTCATTACTAAGGTCTTCAAGAGCACTCTCAATGACTGCAGCCTCGTTAACATCATCATCGTTGTCGTCTGTGACATCAGATAAGCTCTTCTTTGCTGCTAGGCGACTGAAAAAGCTAGTTATTTGTTGGCTGCTTAGGAACTCATCCCTACTGAATAAACGTTCTCCATCAGTATCTCTGGCGTTCATCATATCCCTTGCAACAACAACTGCATCAGCTTTGCATCCTGTTGTCTCGCCAATGTTGAACTTTGCCGTCAGGTATTCTTTTTATCTGGCATTGAAACGAGTCCTTCGCGTCTGAGAAGACCTCAATGCCCAGCCCATTGATAAAGCAGGTTGCACTGGAATTTTGCATAACACATCTTGGGTACACTGTACAGTTGGAACTCCATCGTTCTGCACCTCCAGTCTCTCGGCATAGCCAAAAATTGCTCGGTCTAAAAGTGGTTCCCGTTCAAGTACATATGTTCTCCGGAATCCAAATGCTGTTGCAGATACGAGTAACGTTGGTATTGTTTTACGCATCCCTGTTCTGGACACGAAAACAGGCGGACATCTGGTTGCTCTGTTTTCAACTCTTCGGTTTCCGACCTTTCACTGGAGTCTTCATCTTCAGCCTTCTCTCCGAGAAAATTTTCTTTTCGTTTGGATTTTACAGGCAAGAAATCCCCCGTTACATCGTCATTGTTCACTTCAGTTAAGCATGGAACTTCTTAGCACCGTTAGTTTCTTCCACACAATCAGTTTTCCCGAGCCAATTTTGTAAGCTCTGCAAACGCGCAATTCCTCTTGATCGTACTCTACATTTGAAATCGAACTCACTCCTTCAAGCTTAATGTGCGGAAAGCTTGCAGATATGGGAGGTCCACATGATGTAACCCTCACGGATGGCATTCCTCCAAATGACAGAATAGCCTCCTTCATTTCATCCGCCGTTTCTATGTTGCTACCTGAATTTAGATAAACCTTCATATGATACTTAATGGCAGCGGATTTCCTGTCGCATGCCCCTTTTCCACCTTGCAGGTCACAAAAATCCATTCGCTTAACGGTCATGCCATGAAGCGGACCCACCATCGGCGCAAGGGCAATTGTGTTACCGCAATGGTAACATCCAGCATTGTCTTCCCAGTAATAGACAGACTGTAGCTGAGGCATAACCACCCTCAGATCTTTGAGGGTGTCAGACATTACAGACAGAACAGCAAAGCTATCTTGAGTGCAGGATTTGAAAACATGACACAAGGTTAGCATGTCGCAATTTCCGTCACTCCCCTTCCGCATGGCTACAGTTACATGCCATGGGATACCACGCTTCCCAAACCAGTCTGTTTGGCTTTCTTGATACTTCCTCGGTATAAATTTCAAGGCCCAATCTTGAACTAAGAGAACAGATGAGCCGTCAAGGACTTGATCCTGGTTTACGTATCATAGTAAATGCGTTTTCCAGGCACTTACTTCTCGTTTTGCCTTCTCAGTCAAAAAGTTCAGTTCATCGTGTACTTCAGGAGCAATTGCTGTCTTCTGTATTGCTTTCTCTATCTCCTCTATGGTCAAATAAAGCCTACTGCATTGCCCACAGCGGTCGCCGTGATGATGTAGGCAAGTAGATTGGTAATCTGAGTCTTTGGGGTAACTGAGAGCGTAAACTCGACAGTCATCTGGGATTCTTGAACTCTCTGCTACGTGCACCTAGTTAATAAAAGTGTAAATATTGGACTTGAAATCCGGACGTATTAAGCAAGAGTCATCAAGCGCCAAGTAGAACCAGAATATCTTCCAGCCCTGGTCAATAGCATCTTAGTGATACCGTCAAGGAAATAACCGACTTGACTGCCATACACGCTATGATCCAAAATCAAGAGTTTGGATGTCATGCCCAACCCGAAAATACTGAGTATACTCTTAAATAGATTTAAACTACATAAAAAAGGTTCAATGAAAGTTGAAGCTTTGAGGCTTATGTGACATTTGCCTGTCACATAGCTTCATCCACACCGGCTAGCGTCGCCTGATTCAGTAGGAGGAATTGATCTCTATGAAAGTGTTTCTGTTGGGCCCTATGGTGATATGATAATCAATATCTTCAAATATTCATGACAGCTATCAAATGCATCTTGTGCATAAACTAGTTGTCGTCTTCCTGCCAACTAACTGACATAGTGCAAAGGTTATTATTCAAAACTTTATGAAGGCAACCTCACCTTGTAGTCCGTCTTAAGGTATCGTTTTGCCTCCTTCAGCGCTTCTTGTCGTTTGGCCAAAGTAAGACCCATTCCTTTTTCTCCAAGCTTGTGAGCGATACCTTGGAGATCTTCAAATGTCTGGGCACCTGACGAGCTAACGTAATCAAGCCCTTGAAGTGACTTTCTGGTCGAAGCCGAACATACACGCAAAATTCGTAGCAGGGTACTACGACTCATGGGTGTGAGGTTAGACTCTGCAGAATGGGCTTCTGAACCACATTAGGAATTTGCACGATCTCGTTATTGGACAGCGTTATTGTCTTAGCTCCAAATGGAAGGTCCTGTATAACGTGCGAACTGGTAATAAAATCCAAGAAGTGGGCCAGTTTTGCTTCAGGAATAACTTCCCTTGATTGTGGTTGGGTTTGTACAGGTTCTCCACTACCGTGAACTAGAGCATGTTGCCTAGCGACCATAAAACGAAACCTTGTCAGGCCTGGGATCCAATCTCGAATTCTTGCCAAGCTAACTTTATCCACCATAATGGACAGTATTTGCCTACGAGAATCTCATCCGCTTGCATTTTTATAGCACTTTGCTAATGTATCCATCAAGACTTCATCAATGCCATCAGAACCAGTGTGATCTTGAGATGCTATAATAGCCTTCCAGAGTCGATCAGCATCATTTGGAGCAATTTCATCAAGGACAGCTGAAATGGCTTGCCTAGCTTTGCGTTCGTGTTGCCTTTTCGTCCTTCCACTAGCCTCTTCCCATGGTGTTTTCAGAGTGTACCTTACAGGACTGATGTCTCTACTTTTTAAGAAAGTATTCAGGTGTTCAATGGGTCTGCAATCACTTTCCAACTCAATGCCACTAGCGTTTGTCTGATCTGCTTGTAGTATTGTTGGTGGTAAATACAAGCTCGATTCAGGTGTAGCTATCTCTGGCAATTGATGAGACCTGCTATCATGAAAGGGTGTGCTTGTGGCGGGTTTGGGTGTCGATATAGTTTTCTCTTCCTAGAAGGGCCAAAATATCATTTAAAATACAAGTACAAAACATTTTCATATCAGAAACCAATCAATGTAGCGCTAGTAATTAGGCCAGTATATTAAACAAATGAAAAGTAGAATTTAATTGGTATTTGACTTAAAAATAGTATTTGTAGCTTCTTGTATAGCTTTGAAATAAGATGAAATCCTCATGTATTGCGGAAATGAAAAACCCAATAATAAATATCTGACGAGCAGAGCGATTTAATTGACCAATCCACACGCTTCATAAAACAAATGTTCTTCACTTATGCATGCTCGAAAGCATCATAAAGTTACCTCTCGAGCCATAAACCAGGCAAGTAACATTTATGTATCCAATCTCCTGGATGAAAATCTCTTTACATGCCCAAAAAAATTCTGGAGCTAAATAAAATCCAAGAGGCAGGACTTTTTTGGGATTCCTTCCTCAAAGGTGAACAACCAGATTATTGTGGACAACAAAGAAAAGGCAAACGTTTTAAATGGCTATTTCCATTTTGTATTCACCACTGGTGATGATAGCCCGCCCCCCAATCAAGTCCATCTTGCAATATAGCTTCCGTGGACAAACCTCAAATCTCGATCAAAGGAGTCGCTGACCTTATAAACCAACTAAAGTCTAACAAAGCGACTGGCCCGGATGGCATTTCTGCCCAACTCCTAAAATTAGCTCCTGTCGATTCTGCAATTATACTAAAGTGCATTTTCCAGCAGTCCTTGGATTCCGGGATTGTTCCTATCGACTGGAAGCATGCCCTTGTCACTCCTATCCACGAGAAAGATTCGAAATCGTAAATTGGTAACTATAGGCCCATCTCACTCACCTGTATTTCTTGCAAATTACTTGAGCATCTTGTTTGTAGTCATATTATGAATCACTTATCTACAAGCAATCTTCTATCTCCATTCCAACATCGCTTTAGAAAATTTCACTCCTGTGAGTCCCAGTTGATTATCACTATCCACGATCTTGCTTCCGCCCTAAACGACAGAGGTCAGTCCGACGTGGTGCTTATGGATTTTTCCAAGGCTTTTGATTCCGTCTCTCACCAGCGGCTATTCACTAAGTTGGCACACTATGGCATCAGGGGTAAACTGCTGTCTTGGTTCAAAAGTCTATTAACCGGTAGATCTCAAGTGACTGTTGTAGGTGGTGAGCATTCACAATCTTGCACAGTCACCTCAGGAATCCCTTAAGGATCCGTTGTAGGACCTCTCTTATTTTTGCTATTTATCAATGACTTACCAAACGGTCTTGCCTCTAAAGTACGCCTCTTTGCTGATGATTGCACTATTTACCTTCAACTTACCTCCGATGACTGTCCTTTAAAATTACAATCTGACCTGGACAAACTCTCCACCTGGTCTTCCACTTGGAAACTGTCCTTTAATCCTTGTAAATGCCGTGTTCTCCACATAACCAAAAAGAAATCACCTCTCAAGCATGCTTACTATCTATATGGCTCCAAACTGTGAGAGACTGATGTTCACCCCTATGTTGGTGTCCAGATCTCAAATACTCTTAGCTGGAACGAACATATCGACTTTATCTCAAGGAAAGGATCTTCCTCCCTAAATCTACTTAGATGAAACCTGTACACCTGCTCACCTGAAGTCAAAGCCCGAGCTTACCTCAGCCTTGTAAGACCCATCCTCTGCTATGCTAGCTCGGTTCGGGCCCATACACTAAACGCAACTCTGATAAGCTCGAGAAGATCCAGAGACGCGCTGGCCACATGGCAACAAAGCGTGAAATGCAGAAACTAAAATGGCCAGACCTGTCATCACTAAGAAAACATGGCAACATGGCAACATAACCGAGTGATCTTGATGTTTTAAATTTTAAAAGGTCTGGTTGCTATTCCACCTGAGATTACGTTACCCGCTCCACCACGGCCACTCGAAGGAAACACTTTTTCTCCATCACTGGATGTTTTCAAATACTCGTTTTTTCCCAGAACTGTTATTGACTGGAACTTGCTCCCAGCTCATGTTGTACACTCTACGTCCGTTTCCCAATTTAGATCTCAACTTGATATGATTAATTATGAATTTTTATAATGTAGTAGCAATAAGTATTATTGTCATTGTTATCGTCATTATTTGTTTGCTTGTTATTTTTCATTTTATCTTGGTGTATAGCAACTTAAGCTTTACCGAGTAATAAAACTGAAGAACTGTTTGTCACTGCTACTCGCCAAAAAGGAGTGCCGAAGACAAGCTGTACTTACCTGTTTGTCAGTGCTTCAATGATTGATAACGACATGTAAGTTTCAAGCTCTTAAGATTGTACAGAACTTGCAGTAGTTTAAACCTAAAATGGCCTTGACTCGCCCCACAAAATCCACACTAAAACTGAAGTGGGGTAAGCCGTATCCCCTCGCATTAGTCTTCACCTATGCATCGATCTTAACTCTTAATACTATGTCCCTGACGCCCACTATGTTCTGGCGTCCACGTTTCTGTCCACGTTTCTTGAGCGTTTCAACTTTAGCACAGAAATTAATATGATAAACAGAGGACCGCAGGCAATATTTTACCTAATCCGGTCTCCAACTCTTCCCTTGAGACATTTACTGTTCCGGAAATGAAACACTACCAGATGTTTCTTTTTTAAATAGCTTCTTGCTAATAAATTCGACGGAGTGATGACAATGTACGAGCCATGACTGCTAGTCATGCGAGCCAAAATGGCGAGCCATGTGAGTCATCATGCGAGTCACACAGTTATTGAACGCTAATCGTTTTAAAATGGGTGCTTAGACTTAATAACTGTCAGCGCTATTTGAAATGGGTGCGTAGACTTAAATGCGAAATTCGCATAGCTCGCAAATTGTCCAGCCCCAACTCCACAAGACAGATAATTACTTTCGAAGTATGTAACCAATTAAAAGAAGTTATTCTAAGTTAACTACAGTAAAAACCCGCGTATTAGAACCAAGGTTTTACCCCAAACAGATTCTTATAAAAGTTGTGTTTACTGGAAAATTAGACAATTGAAGGTTTAAATTAAACAGGTTTTTATCTAAAAGGTTGTATTTATGGTTGCGTGTGGCCTAGCGATTAGGTAATTTATGGGTGTAGTCAATTATTCGAACTGTGCTTACTGTTTCCTCCTCTGAAGAATGGGTCTCAGTTTCAGGATTTTCCTTGTCAGTTGATTATGCTTTTGTGATCCTCTCACTTTGCTTCTTCATGTTACTTATTACAACTCTGCATTCAAAAGTTGGAGTGTAAAAACTCTATGAACCATATTACTCAATCTCTGGCAAGTTACAGCAGTAAATTACAAAGAGATTAATAAAAGCTCGTCAAAACTTACCTGTCCCTACAGGAATAAATATTCCTGATTTTTTCCATACCAAATGGCATGCCGTTTTCCCAAGCCCCCTTTCTGCTCTTGCCACTTTTGCTGGCTCATCATGTTTTGAAAGAGGAGGTGGAACTTGGCATTTATTTGATCCTCGACGCCAGCCGATGCCGAGAGATGAGCGCTGATGCGGACAAATCATCATTTCCAAAAGGTTTAACTCTGCGTCGGAAAAAATAGCCGCTCTTGACAGAATAAGTTCAATTTCGCTCTCTACGTCAGTCAACGACAGGAACGATTTGTAACCTGCGATGTCCCTATTACAGTTTATAAATGGAATTACTTTTGTTGATTTTTTGCTGTCTTTCGGGTCAAATGAACAACAACCTCCTACTATGGAGCTGAAAAAACACTTCACTTCCATGATGGCTACAAATTTTAAGCTTACGTTTTCTCATTCACAGCAATTAAAAATTAAGTATAATTAAGTTTATTTCGCATGAAATGCACTGATTACGCATCCAATATACTACTCTCTGGCTAGCTCTTGCACGGTTTATTTCCTTATTGTTCACTTGATTATCCCAAACCCGAGGATCTTAATTTATAGCTTTAGACTATTTTTGCCGTTGCCTGGCATTGTTCTTGTTTGCAAAGAAAACATTTGTGGTACAGGTATTTTGCGGAGTGTAACTGACACCCACATGTTGTTGCCGGCTCGACTTTGTCGACTCAAGTTTGCGCAAAACTTAAACCGTTTTCACGAGAAAGGACATCGTTATATTAAAGTGGATTTTTTCCCGAAGACAAAATTCACGTGTGGCAGCAAAGCCGATGGCTGAATGACTTTCAGTATGTTCCTCTAGGAAAAAAGTCCACCTTGTGTCATGATATTAACGCAAGCATCACAAATGCTTCAAGCTAACAGCGTTCACTGAAATGTGAGTAATTTCAAAAGTGTCTTGTGAAGCACAAGACGGATAACCGAACCTGATTCTGAAATATTATTCATAATAATACCAATGTACTGCTCCTGAAAAATTCAGGACTTTAACAGGGTTTGAAGCCTGAAATTTTCAGGCTTTTTTACGCAATTGCAAAAATTGCGGTCATAACTGCAAAGATCATGGCTTCACTTGATTTCATATCCGCAGTTCATATATGATCCATTTCATATATCATTTCATCGTTGAAGCTTAACATTGTTAGCACTTTGAACCTGAACTAGGTTTTACATTCACCCTAACAAATCAGTATTCCTGCCTATTCAAACGCTGTCATTCCTTGGTTTTATTCTTGATTTAGTAAAAATGACAATCTCACCAACACCAGAAAAGATAGATAAGATTGTTAAAGCTTGTCGCCAGATGGTAAAGACGGCAACACCCCTTATTCTAGATGTAGCCAGGGTAATCGGTCTTATCCTCTCATTGTTCGCAGGGGCACAGTATGGACCTCTCCACAACAAGGTATGTTACAGCGAAACATAATATATAGATTTAGCCAAGCCTAAAAGCGGAGCTCCCGGCTTGTTTACTCTTACTGGCTGTAGGATTAGTGAAAATAAAAGGCTTTGGAACTGTCCGCCTTTTGGTTTTCCCGGAAATTGCTTAAGAGGCATACTCTGTAAGATTCGAGTTAGGGTCGGCCACGGTACCTCACCGATCTGCCTGAAATTTTGCATGTAGTCTTTGTTTGGGGTCCTTACTACGAAATGGATATTTTAAAGTTCTGATAAATTTTACTTTGGGAGTTCTAAACATGGCCAGTTTTGGTCGGCTGCGAAGGGTAGCCAATATGGCGGATCAAAGGACTTCTTGTCATCACTCCGTCCAGCTCACCATAATCTTTTACCAAAAGCCATTAAAACCGCTTGTAAGGGCTATCTTTGTACTCACGTTCTATGTCGAATTCTTCTCTGAAATAAAAAGAATTGGTCATGAATGAGCGAAAAGTTGTAGTATACTTCCAGGATACTTTTGAGACATCTAAATTTACTGCAAATCGAAAGGCCGGTATCTCCCATGTTATGTCGATTGACAGCTTACTGTTTAACCTGGACGTATAGCTGTTATAGCAGGTTTGACAGGAGAAATAAAAAAATGGGCAACTTCTTTAGCACGGGAGAAAAAAAGATTAAAAACGTGTGACCAGTGCGCAACTATTAACGGCCTGTATAACAGTTATTGCTGGTTTCCGCTGTCACGCCATCGAAAATAAAAATCGCAACCATTCAATAAATTAAGTCAAGAATCTGGGATATGATAGATGATTGATATATAAACAACCTCATCAGGATTTAGGTCTGTGCGGTTTTTCATTCGCGCTCTATTCGGATAAATGTTTTTCCTTCCGCAGATGATGAACACGGAAAAATCACTCGCGATCAGCGCAAAGTTAACATTCTCGATGCTAATTCAATTACACAAAGGTGGCATTTTCCCACGACTGAAACCAACAACCCTGTCATTTTTCGTGGAAAATAAATTTTGTTTGCAGATCGAGGCAGGAACAGTTGATAACATACAATTTGAGGTAAGTTCTGCTAATAATTCGATCTTGATGTATTTTGCTTAAGTTATTCCAGAGTTATTATTTCGGCCTTATTGACAAATCCACGGAGTTTCCTTTTTAATTTAATTCCTGGTGAATGTACAATGAAAAAGATAATGAAATTCGTGTGCGATGGATGTAACCTGTTCACTGCCCAGTTAAGTTAGCTTCACTGCATTGTCTCTTTTGTGCAGCTTCTACGTAATAATCTTGAATCAATTTCGGTGTGTTGTAAGATATTCACTTTATGATTTTCACTTTTGGGAGGCTTAGGTATATCCGATATGACTTTCAACACTGTCAGCGTGTCTATTATGGCAAAATGTGGATTTTCAAGGTTTGTTGGCGATTCTTGTGGCCATGGATTTTCATCGGCCGATACACAGTGTATCATTTTAGCAGAGTGCAAAAAAGACATAAAGCCACATCTCAGGGGTTTCAATGTGATTGATTCCTCCCTCAAGAGTGAGATGCAATTGATCTTCGCCAGAGCAGGTATTGCACCTTATGCATTTCGCCAAATGTATTTGTATTTGATGTTAACATAAAAGTTACACTACCAGTTATTTATGTTAACTGATAACAAATGTGAGTGTTTGAGACAAGGCTTCCACATTTAATTCCTTAGCCTGTGCCAGGCATCCGGTTTATAGTTAGAGATCAGCAGCGCGAAAACGGCAAGAGGAGTATGAGAAGACGAGGCAGACTTCTCTCGGCCTATGCTATCCTCTTTCTTTCACCGGTTTTCGAGCTGCTTGCGACCTCTCAAACGCCTGGAACAGGGTAAATTCAAGATTGCATGTGGATTGCCCGGGAGAAAAGGTTGGGGGCCGGTGTTCGACGTCTGGCATGAGGATGTAAATCGCAGAATCTGGTATCAGGGCTCAGGGAAAATATTCAAATCGCCTTCAAGGTAGCGTTTAAGGTGAAGACATCAAACGTATTGTCATACTGTGTTAGTGGTCTAGACCAATCAGGCATAAAATTTTTCTTAAAAGCGACGCCACTTCTAAATGAGACTTCCCCCCACACATACACACACCCACACACACCCGCGCGCCTGTGATTTATATCTACTTTCCTCAGCTCTTGGCTCCTCGTGGAGGAGCCTTCCCTGCCTGCATGGCAGTTCTCCAACCGGAGACCCGTTATGTTAGTAGCCCTATCATCTTCCTGGTGTTATCATTAACAACCGTTCAAGACGAAGGTTGGTTTCGTCCTTTGTCTTCCAATTTCCTCTTCAACCGTTTTCTGTTCCTATCTCTATCTTACTCAGTTCTTTATTCCTTATCTGGTTAAAGAACCTCGCAAATCTTGACAGCAACAACGGCTTGTATGGTGTGCTATATTTTACTGCTTGCACGCACACATGTTATATTGGACTCTCTTCTCTGGCACATGGGTTTAAATAACTCCATATTTAGGGCAAGGACGGGATTAAATATAGACTAGACGGAATACATTTTATAAATTATTATCAAAGTTTTTGTGATTGAAATTCTGATAATTTTGCGCCATTTTTTAACCCGGTGTCGACATATTTTCCACAGGTCTATTTGAGTTGACTGCAGAGCATGAGTACATTACTATCTGCCCTCGACATCGGGAAAGCTACGGGATACGTTGGACATGCGGAAAGACTCGCTGTTCCATTCACAGAGAATTTAGTGGCTACACAGCACAACCACCTAAAGGAAATCGTGGAGTTAACTTGTTTCAGGCGAAAACCCTTTTTTCTGAAACCGGAAAAGTTATTCCTGTTGGCTCGCGTAAGTTCCTCTGTTTTGAAGTTGATTCATCAAGTTGGGTAAATTAATGCACAAGGGCGCTAATACGGGCGCCAATTTGAACGGATGCACCTCTGAGACAGAAGAACATGCTGTTGGAATGACGACGCGTGATGGAATAAGTGCGTTTATATTAATTCCATTAGTATACGGCCACTTATTGGAATTGATACTTTAAGTGAAATAGAGATGCGTATTGCAATAGAAACGAGTAACGGCATACAGAAGAGCGTTGGAATAGGGGCGCGTATTAAAACGATGACACTAAATAGAATTGAGTGCCAAAATCAATACTTTTTTTTTAAAATTAAACTTCTAGCAATATGCCCTATGTGTAGACAAAAAATTAGCAGCATGGCAGGAGTTGCCAAACAAGAAGAAGAAATCGACAACCAACGAGTGTCTGACGGTGAGGTAGAAAAAGATGTATTCCGAGAAGAGAAAGAATCGGGACATGAAGAGAATGACCCGGAGAAGCCTTGTGTTTTCGCTGATGACACGTCTCCTCTCAAACAAGAAATGGATGAAAAGGCCTTGGCGAAAAGTTCCTGGTTAGAAGAGCCATTAAGTGAAGACCAACAAAGCACAGAAAGTCACTTTCTATACTTTATCTTCCCCGGCTGCATACTAAATTGAGATTTCAGATTTGTATCATTTTGCAATATTACATATTTTTACACCGTCTAAATTATATGATTATATAGCTAGACACGGTTGTTTTACTAGAAAATACACCACTTATGAAATTCTTACGAAACTACATCCAGGATCCGTACCCTTACTAGTGAGGATATTGATAACTTCTTTTCCGGCTTTTTCACGGTTGTTTGTTGCTTGTGCATTGAAAACAATTCAAGTTAAGCGCCTGGGGAGAGGTCCTAACCATCAGTAAGATACCGCCCGTCAGTAAAATTGACCAATCATCGCGTGCGTACTATGTGACACCACATACTACATCTTCTCTTGTTGGTTATTTGCAGATTATGTCCCTTGAGGAAACAGACATTAGTTTAACCCCGCAAAGCAGTGCTGCTTTACATCGAGAAAGTTTGATGGCAGATGTATTGAGGTCACATGTCAAAAGCTACAGAAAAATGAAACTCAATGATTTCCTTGGGAGCTGTGGCCTATAGGCAATCAGTGAAGTAGATATGGATTTATCTTCCGCTTCAGAGCGTACCAGGAGACGATATATTTCTGAAACTCGTGAAGTTGTAGTGGCTGTTCTCAAAACGTTGTCGCCGAGTCATGCCGCGGACTTGTGGGACGCACTGAGAACCTCAGACAAGATGTGCGAAGTCTTTAACCTCCCCAAACTCGAATTTGATGAGAAGAAAGCTTCCAGCGGAAGTAATGAGAAGTATATCAAAGCTCTTGCGGAGACATACGACAATGCATCCAGCAGAAATATCAAAAGACAAATACTTTCTATCATAGCAGACCTGGCCACCTATGAAGAAATCCGTAAATTTCTGCCAGGTTTAACGAAATATATGTTCTGTGAAGCACGAAAGCACCGATTGACGTGTGGACGTGGAGTTCCTGTGGTACAAAAGGCTGGAGTACGCACTAGAGTTGACATCAATCAGTTGGATCATTTTGTTAACTTCATAACTAGTCCCTACATTGTACAGGACCTGCCATTTGGCGAACGTTTCTTGAAGTTATCTTCTGGAGAGGTAATTCACACCCCTAACGTCATTAGGGTGTCAGTTAATGAGAGAATTATCGACCAGTATTTGCAATATTGTCAAGAAGGTGAAGCGACTCCACTCAGCAAGAGTACTCTTCGCCGTGTCCTGTCTGCTTGCAGTGCATCAGTAAGAAAATCCCTCCAAGGGCTTGACTACTTTATTTCAGAAGGAGGCAAGGCCTTCGACGATTTGCTGAAGTTGGTGGACAAGCTAATCGATTTTGGGATCCCATCAAATGTTGCTCAGGATCTTCAAAGAGGGCTTAAGTCAGGAAAGAGCTATCTTAAAAGTGATTTTAAAGTAAGGACAGTGATGACATGCTGAGGGGTTTGCATTCAGACCCTTCGTAAGGTGGGGGCCCCAAGCTCTTTCCTGTAAATAGCCTGAAAACACTTTCGCCGGCAATAAGGGAGCTTGGGGTCCGCTTTCATATGTCCGCGGAAACAGTGTCAGAATTAACTTGTAGTGAACGTTAAGGCGATCGTTATGTTGTAGAATGTTAGTTATCGCATACAAAACGCATGCTTGCTTCTGGTGCGCTGTTAACACCAACTAAATGGTACACTTAGCATGGAACACTGTAATTTTAAGTTAACGTAACGCGAATGAAAAGAATACATCTGTAAATTTCTAACAGACGTAGCATATATGCTGCAGTACCGAGAGTTAGATCTTGTGAAGATAGCTAATAACGTATCTACTCTGGAAAAAAAATAGCAGTTCTCAGAGCAAGTGTTGAACCAATAGCCTTAAACTAACAGGTCCAGGCTCTGAGGGCTTTTTTAAATAGCAATTTGTTGTTTTTCTGCAATCAGGTCAACGTCACCAGCTCGCGTGTTCCAGACCACTGCAGTAAATATGCCCTAAATGATCCCACAGATTCAAGTTTCCGAGGCAATTGCGACCACACCCATGATCTTCTCTGTGAGCGATGCGAAGAACTGAAAACTGTGCTATCTGGTATCCAGGCGGCAATTTTAAATAGTCCCTTTGAATCAGAAAACGAAAAAGACGATGCACTTCACGTGTTCCAAGAAGCCATAACAGCTATCGAGAGCTGAAAAGCTCATCAACTGCGAGTTGTGAACCAGGATAAAGCACGTAGCGATGTAATCGACTGCCTGAGTGAAACAAACGCCTTGCTCATCCAAGACTGGGCAATGAAATTTCTCCCTCGGCTGTACCGTGAGTCACAGGGCGAATGGTTTGGAAAAAGAGGCATTTCCTGGCATATTACAGTCGCTTTAAGAAAGAAAAGTGGTGAGATTGAGACACAAGCATTCATCCACATAGTTAAACGTTGTGCCCAAGACAGTGCCTGCGTGACGACACTCATGGAACATGTTCTCACAACATTAAAGAGGGAGAACCCAGAAATAGAAAATGCATTTTTCCGTCAAGATAACGCTGGATGTTATCATTCTGCCAATACTGTTCTCGCTTGTAAGAACATCAGCAAGCGAACTGGGAATACCAATCGTCGCATGGACTTTTCTGACCCACAAGGAGGCAAAGGTCCATGTGACCGGTTTGCTGCCACAATGAAGAATCATGTGCGCTCTTACGTAAACGAAGGTCATGACGTATTTACCACTGAGCAGTTCCAGGAGGCACTGCTCTCCCATGGAGGAATTTCTGGCGCTAGAATTGCTTTGCTGCCTGATCCAGTTTGCGACAAACTTAACGCTAAGTGGCCAGGCATCAGTAAAGTGAACAATTTTGAGGTCTCCTGTGAGGGGGTAAAAGTGTGGAGGGCATACCAAGTTGGTGAAGGAAAACTACTCCCGTGGTCTAAATTCGAAGGTAAAAATCGTAACTTTTAATTGTATGGACTAGAGCGTGAGATTGGTATACATGAAAAGACACTAAACCTCAGGACAGCTCCCTACATGTACACAATGCAAGTTACCTTTTGTTCTATCATGGTGCTGGAAAAAATAATTCGTGCAATGATTGGAAAGTAACCGTAAATGGTGCATACAGGTTATATCGAACTAACATCCCACCGATAAACCAATGGGATAAAGCCAATTTTGACGGCTCTTTTCTTTTCGTTTAAGGTATTGATGGTTCTATCACAGTTGTAACGGATGTGGTGTTTTCCGATGGTGGATTCCGTCCAGTGAAGCCACGAAAGGCTACTGAGAAATGTCAGTCATCCTGCAAGAGTGGAAAAAGCACTAGCCTCGCAGAGGAGCGAAGCGATAACGATGACGAAAACGAGAGATCAGGTGCTGAAGTTGAAAACGGAAGGGAAAAATTGTTTGCCTGCCCAAACGAAGGTTGTATTAAAACCTATCAACGCTTTGGTTCAATGGTTATCAACACGCTTTACGGTCAATGTGTGTTTCAGGCTGAGAGAGAGTCCCTTATTGATACAGCGAAGGTCCTGTACTGCAGAAAGCTCCTAGGTGAAAACAGTGCCCTCACGCCAACTACGGAAACAGCGGCGGCAAAGTCTTCGTTACCATCGCCACACGATGTACTGGATAAGGGCTGGGCGTTGAGATCAACCAAAACGTCCAAACCTTTCAGTGAGAAGCAGAGGCGTTTCCTCGAGGAAAAGTTCACAATCGGTGAGACGACGGGGAGAAAACTTGACCCCGTGACAGTAGCTCGAGAAATAAGAGTGGCCAGGGGCAGCGATGGGCAGTGGCAGTTTACCCCTGAAGAACTACTGACTGCCAACCAGATTCAAGGCTTTTTTTCCCGCCGCACAAAATCTAAGAATCAAACAGTGATTGAAGTTGAAGATGATTTCGTGACAGCTGAAGTTGAAGATGCCATGGCAAGCGTGCGAAATGAAGTGATAAACCAAACGCAACCGATTCATCCAGTCACCTTTGACGGCTACAATCTTTGTGATCGTGTTGCTACAGGAAAGCTGTGTAAGCTTACAGTATCCGTTTTACGAGACATTTGTTGCCACTTTGAACCAGAGATGAGTTCAAAATCACAGCAACTGCCACGCCCAAAAGCACCATATGTGGAGATATTGGAGAAACATGTCCGAGCTTGTTCTTGTTTTGACACGCTACCTGCCAGCTGACCATTTCAATTGTGT
>OX421447.1:24290389-24327889 GCA_949126865.1 Montipora capitata
CTTCTGATCAATTGGAGTTAGAGGCATAACCCTTTAACAAATCCATGCTTTAACGCCACTGACAAATAGCGTATTAAAGAAGGCAAAAGTGAACAGGTCCTTTGCACTTACGTCACAATCTTAGCTTCGCACAGGACAACGCATTTTTCACACTCGAAAACAAGAATAATAAACTATCCGCAATTTTTTAGACCTGTAAATGTCTTTCACTCATGTGGTCATATTGACGGACAGACTGGACTATAGGTGCCCGTATAAAGGGTATAAAGGAAGTTTTCTGAAACAGACAATTGGCGACAAAATTAGTTGAGACATTTGCCAACAGAGCACACTGGCAACGACACATTCATTGTTTGCAAAGGAAACTTGTCCAGAAAGTACGTTTCCGGGATACCCCTCCCTCCTCCACCCTAATCAATGTTGTACCGCTGTCGACAAGGCTCGTAGAAAACAGAAAAACACAACATTGTCCCGGGGGTGCGGGGGAGGGGGCCATTTGCGCCGCCGAGCTTGAAATCGACTCTAAAGGATAAGAGTGTCTCAACAATTTTGACGCCAATTGTAGGTCAACGTTTTTTATGCCAATATCTCGAAGTTTTTATAAGCAGCAAGTTTTATTTCTTTGAGTCAGGACACCGTTATTTAAGGTAAATTTTTCTTAGTGTTATCCGTTTCTTTTCCTCATTTGTTAGCTATCGTTTTCGCAAGTTTCGTTTACTAATTCTTCTATTTTTTCTGGTTTATATGTAGTACCGTACAGTGTGGATGTTTTAATAAAGACCAGCGAACACGAATATGCGTAACTTCTGTTACATAGTACTTAACGAGCAACTGGAGAATGCTGCTTTACTTTGGCAACGGATCAAAGGAGTTCCAAGTTGGAAATCGTTGTTCGGATGATGTCTGTGGACAGTGAATTGAGCAACTTGGGGCGGACGATCAGGGCCTACCATGGGCACATTATAAGGTTAATAAACGAATTGGAACCGCATTTCTCGGAGCAGTTTCCTTCCGATGAAGTGGTTGAAAGGCATAGCTCTTTGGTGAGCACATTTGAAAAGCTAGAATGGGCTAGTTCAGAATGGTTTCATCTAACCGAGCGATCGGCGGACAAAGAGCATATTTCCCAAGATTACGCAAAGGACGTTTATCGTAATGAAGCTCTTCGAGGATAAGCACAAGGAGTGGTTGGATAGAGTCTACACACCTAAGAGACGGGAGGTGTAAGGTGAAGGAATAGCGAATGTCTCTGGGGTTGATTTGAATTTTGAAATGCCCGTTATTTTGACAGTAGAACGACAACAGGAATTTCAGGATGCGAACGATGAAGTTAGTTATGTGAGAAATATCTAATGTGATTCAAAACACCTCTATTCAAGACAAGGCGCCAGATCAAACCCAGTTTAGAGAAAGGAGCTTTCCACAAGGTAGTGAATCGTGTGTGAGGGATGTCAAGCGTGCAATGGCCCAGCTGAAGGTGAGGGAACTCCAAGAAATACAAGCGATTAAGGAAAGCGAGATAGAGTTACGTCTTCAAGAAGAGAACATGCCTTTTTTAGATGAAAGGGAGCGTTTACGACTTAGAAGCCCATTAATGCAGGCTAGAATAGATGCACAACGAGCTGAGCTTGAAGCTACTCTTGGAGAGCAAGTTGGATATAGTTCAGTTATTTCCTCTGCAGGACAACAACACGTGACAGTCCCCTAAAACCAAAATTAAATCATTAATGCTTCCAGAAAACAATAGTCTAAAAAAACGATTTGAAAAACAGTCACGAACCTGAATCTATAGATATCTATATACATCTGCACCTATACTTCTGGGCACGGTTGTTCAAACACCGATTAACTCTAATCCCAGATTAAAAATTCACCAAGGAGTATATTTCTCTACTCCCACTTGGTGTTTGACACTGATATTCAGCAAAACGTTACATTAAGAGATATCAATCTTGAAAAACAAAAATAAGGAAAAGAAAATTTCACCAAAAACTCAAAAACTTGAAACAAACGTTTATGCTAATTCTGTATTAAGAACAACCGGGCCCTGTTCTTCCAAACAATATTTTAAGTAACATGGATTTTGGCAGGGGTAAAACGTGCGTTAAACTCAAATTAATTGCAAATCCATAACTTGGTAACTATTTCAGCGCAAGGATCGATGAGTTCTGACTGCTAAAAAGTATAACTTAGACATTCACCAGAAAAGGGAATATAGCTGACCTTAAAAGCAGCTATTTAAAATATTTCATACTAGGGTTACGTTCCGAATGAGAAAATCACATTCAAAATCAAATTCACATCTGATCGAATCATAGATCATTCACGTAGAGGTGCCGATCGTAACGAGTAACTCAGAAAAAAATAACCTTCACGTTGCACAATATGGCCATTTCCCTGCCACCTGGTACAAGCCAATTCACATATGAACGGAAACCTTGGGAATCCTCCTTTCTGCACATCACAGTAACTTTTTGAACCCGGTGGCAACAAACTTTCCACGTTAAAAAATTGCGTAAAAGACTCACCTGTTTTGCAGCTCTTTTCCTACGAAACAAAATTCTCCAGGAGCAAATTTTCCGAGGATACTAGTTGGATTGGAGTTGCAAACGTTTTCCACAACATAAACGTTCTCTAAGAATACATTCCACTTGAAACTGGCGTTAAAACTAGCCTTGATTGCTCTAAAAACAACGGAAACCAACAAGCTACCGATTCTCAAATGGCAGCCATTTTTCTGTTCTTCTCCGGAGTGCTTTTCTCACAAGAGCCAATGATAGTTCCGGAAACGTATCACGTGCCACGTTGCGCGACTTATGCGCAGACATTTTTTGCCAGTGAAAACCAGGTTGGTGTTAGCGTGTGTCACCTTGCTTTTATTGTTGTTCAAGTTTAGAGCTCATCGAGGAGGCAATACTCTAGTTAACACTCTAGCTATTTTACAGCATACATCTTTAATATTGCACATCAATGTTCTGGTCAATTGACACCTGTCAAAACAACGTATCCGCTGACCAGTATCACGTGACCATATCGCAGGGTCAAATTGGACCTTATCGAGGTCAGCTTCTTTCTTTCAGTTGACTGCTCTGATCAGGGACTGGTTGATGATTGGATCACAGGCTCAAGCCAGGTCAGACCCTCAAACCAGAGCATAACCGAGGCTTAATTCTTCTGGCTCTTTCTGTGGCTCGACGCGGCTACACAGCCATTCTACGTCAACAAAAGATCTTGACAATTGACGCTTTTTGTGTTCATGTACGCTTAGTAAAATTTTTTTTTTGCATTTTTCGCTGGTTTCAATCCAGGCTTGATATAATATAGGTGTGGTCAGGACACACTAGTGGCTACGTTGTTATTCAAGTCAACCATTGGAGGGATATAAACTTAAAGCTGAGTGTTTATTTTTAATTTGTTTAGTGCTGCTTTTTACTCTGAATTGCAATTTTTTAGCATAAGTTTTATCTTAAGATTTTTAATTTTGAATCTACTAACGTTGCAACATGCCTGGACGGCCTATGACACAAGAACGGAAACGAAAGAAGAGAGAAAGAGAACAACAACGACAAAACGGTACACCAGTAATAGCTCAAACTTGATGGAAGAAGTTACTCCACAAAATCTTTTCTTGGACACCAAACCGTTTGTTATTTCTATGGATGAGTTATTTCAAGTGAATGCATACTTCTAGGAGTGGTTTAGTCGCTTTTTCCTTTGTTCAGGAATGAAACTCGAATTTTTATTCTCAACCTGGAATTAAATAACAATCATCTGTACTCTTTTTGGTCAGAAATAATTGATCTGTTTGCTGGTCTGTTTGGCTTTAAAATGCGAGCGAACAAGAGCTTTTTTTAACTCCGTTTGCCTAACTGTTTGTCGATGTGCCTCGACAGTGACAAGAAAATCTTGCACTTATGTTATAAACATGTAATCCCAATGAGTTCTCGTAAAAAGTAAGGAGAAATATCACCAGCTTTTGTTTTGAGAAGTTTGTTTAGAGCACGTCCAGGTAATTTGTTGGATATCTTGTTCGAAGTTTGTCCTTTTGAATTCGACAGAAAATTTCACGGGAAAACCCGATATCGCAGTCATCCCTTCATGATTCATGCGATATCGGTTTTTCAGATGAAATTAACAGTGGAATTCACTAGTTAGGCAGCGAAAAAAATGACATAATTAAGCAACCTCCGGGAAAACCAAAACGCGGAAGATTCCAAAGCCTTTTATTTTCAATAATACTGCAGCCAGTAAGAATAAACAACCTGGGAGCTCCGCTTTTAGGCTTGGCTAAATCTATTTATTTTTCACATGGCTTGTTTTCCTTTGTTCTTCGAGGCTGATTATATAGAACAAACCCTGTTAATTAACAAGTGTCTGAAAAGCTGGGGGCGGCTTTGATTGTAACAGGGGAGTGCGGGGCTGATACTTTAATAACCCCCTAGGGGATTATTATAGTTGATAATCCCCTAGGTGAATATTACAGTAATATTCCCCTCGCACACCCACATGCCTTCCATTTCACGCACTGACATACAAAACAACGACTTTACTTTGTCATCCACGACTATGATATCCCTCTTCGACGCTTTCTTCTCGTTTGCTTTAGTCTGTTTTCAACACTGCCGATTGAGACTTCTTGATGCTTGTCTGAGTGGTCAAAGCTGAACAACCCTTCTGTCGCCTCCTCAACATTAAACTGAGCGTTTTCGTGGTCCACTTGCCGATTGCTCGAAGATACAAATTTCTCTAACTAATTGCCCCGATTTGACGAGCCATTAAAGCTACTTTATGAGAGGAAAAGTTCTTCCTCAGAGTCACTCGTTTCTGCCATCCTTGCAGTACACTGTGAAAAAATGAAGTAGTTGTAAAGCTATCAGTATTTTTTGACAATGTCCAAATCCCAGAGCTAGTTTCCCAATCTTAAATGTATTGTAAAGCTTCTTTAGTATGCATATTGGCTGTTGGTTTTTGAGACAAAGGGTTCTTTTGTTTTACGGTGAGCAAATTTGAATAACAAAACAAATTGCTCATCAATGTTTGTAAACAGTGAATACAGCTATTACATGTGTGCTGTTTTACAATGGTAAACCCCACTGCGTTTTTTCGCAACTATTGTTCTATTGTCAAGTGTATGCACGGAAAACTATTTGTTTGTTTGTTTGTTTGTTTTGTCAGTGTACGTGTGTCAAAACAATGAACAAAATCAGGTCACGGTTGATACCTTGCCCATGTGATACCTCACCCAGTTATTTCGAGGCACCTCGTGGATATGTGATTTATTCACCAGGTGAATAAATCACATATCCCCTCATTGCCTCAAAATAACCCTTACATATTATTCCTGGAATATCAAAGGTAGATGCAGATGAACAGTCACATCATTTCAATTACAAGCATGAGTGGGCTTTGAACACTGGAGCTTTCCAGGAAATCACTGCAGAATACCCTGAGCTCACTTTTGACTTGTTTGCCACAAGGCTCGATCATAAGTTTGATACCTATTGTTCCTGGAAACCAGACCCTGGGTGCTCTTTTGTAGATGCCTTTTCACTAAACTGGCATACTTTTAATTTTTATGCATTTCCACCCTTCAAATTAGCCAACAACAGATAACCATGTTAACACATGTTGACTTCCGTCAAAACAAACCGAGGCACCCCTCGAGGAAACACGGAGCGATCAATGCAGAATTTGCCAGTGTAATTTTAAAGTTAAGAGTGGTTGTCTGAGAAAACCGGGCGGAGGTGAAAGATAGAGGTCAGCCGATTTCACCATTTAATGTCTGTTTGAAGTAGTAAAGATCGACAGTATTTAGAGATTGCCGAAAGTCGAAGTGTTTTCTTCGAAAATTTGACCCCCCCCCCCCCAGGGTTTGGCCGTTCCCAGAGGTACTGGGCACCAATTTTGGCGCTCAATAAACACACATTTCGTCCACCTTCTTGCGACTCCTGTAAGTTGTTTACGCGGTTTACCATCTAAATTGCGTTTGCTAAATAAATTATCCTGAATTTCAAATGAAAGTCTGTTTTTGAGGGAGATTTAGTGTGACGTTTCTGATAGGTGCAGCACGTTTTTCTACACTTTTTATGATATCTTGAAAATTTATTGTCATTTCTCCGGATGTGAGCAAATTTTAATTTGAGCCATCAAAATCCGTTTGAGTGGGTGGTGCTTGAATTATAGCAATGAGCCCCTGTTTTTTTCAATCAAAATTTCCACCCTTGTTGCACAATTAACCACAAAACTACCTTTAATTTTAAAAGTAGGAGTTTTTTTATTGAATTCACTTTTTTTGCTAGAATATTTCAGTCTTCTTTGGAAATTAAAGTTTTTTTGGATGTATCTGTCATCGAGGGTGAAACATGACATCTCTATGCATACTGCTTGATACAGTAAACTACACCCTTGTTTCCCCAATACTAGTCGCCATGCTTGTTTTAGGATACTGTGGACGGTTGTAGCTTAAAAAAAGAAGGAAAAGAGCAAAAACAGCAACACTTTGTTTGGATAATCCTGACATAATCATATTTATTTTTAATTACCACTTAAGTAGCCTGTGTCGAAGTTGTCACGCAACAGATGGCATCTTCAGTGAGCTTACACTGTTTCTCTTTTTGAAAAACTATGGAACTGAAGTGCTATTTCTGGTCAGGGGACTCGCCTTGTGGCGCGCAAGGTATTGGTTCGACGATTTGCCCCTTGTTATCTTGTACACGCGATGTTGAATCTCATCTCATCACTCTTAGTTTGGGAAGCAAGCGTAGCACTACAGGTTCAAAAATCTCTGAGGTTGACTTGATCCTGAATCAAGCAGGCAAGTTTCTTACTGGCGAAGACGAGAGGAGAGGCTTGACAGTGTGCCCCAGACATCGCAAAAAGCTCACAACAGATTGGGTGGGACGAAAACGAAGTGTGCTACCCAAGTCACAAAGGCCAGCGAAAAAGTAATATACAGACCCGATGGGCCAGATTTTGTAGCTATAAACTAGATCACGTTTACGGCAAACTTGATCAAACGTTTAGCTTGGCTTTGTTCACAACTTTACATATCGCTCTAACTTGCACCACAGGTACCCCAAGGTAAATTTCTGTGCTGAGCAGACCTGAGCAGTTTCCGACATTTCGTCGTCAGCACAAATTTTGATACGAATCCTGTTTGTGAATATGCAACTAGTAACAATATTCAGTGGTCCAAAACACTGACTTTCATTTGAAACAGCCGTACACTGGTATATATATGTGCTTAGACAAGCGCTAATGACAAAAGTAATATTGCACTGTATAATATTTGTGCAATGCAAAACTACAGCACGGTACCTGGTCTTCTCCTACTGGAAATTAGCTTTGTTTCACGTTCAAATTTATAATCCAGCGTAACTTTTTAAAGTGAATGTCTGTAGCGAGTAAAATGCTTCTTTTCACTGATTAATATCACAATTTGACGATGCAACGTCTATGTTAAGGAACGAGTTATCGAGGGTAAAAATATTTTGAAAATAACCTTGAAAATCATTTCGAAGTAGAGGAGACTAGAGTTATCGAGGCCCAGTTTTGAGCTGCTGATTGTTAAATACGGTGAATGTATGACGGAAATCCAGGAGAAATCAATTTTGGTCTTGATCTGAACTTCCTTTTAAAAATACCAAACGAATGAGTTAATGAAAATGAATGCGACACATGGGCAGGGCATTCGTTACCCGAAAAATGAAAGAAAATGAGTGGGAAAATAGGAGGACGCACACTTGAAGCATGGACGCTAACAGGATAACGACGCCCTATAGTTATTTTATCCATTTGGCCGCAGCACCAATCCTATCTTTTGCAACGAAATAATTGGAAAGTTGCGGTAAAAAAGAAGAAAAATCATTGACGACATCAAAGGTGTGGAAGCCAAACCTCCCCTAATTAACCGACATTGCGTTGTCATGTGATCTGTGTGATACAGATTATGTCGGATACACATCCCGACACCTATTCACAACACTCATAATGATATGCGAGGTTAAAATAATTCAATAATGGGTTCTCTCATGGCTAGCCTAGCGGTCTCACGTGCGATTACGTAATTACCAATAATAAATTCTGGTTTGGTGCGAAAATAAACCATTCTTGCTCAGTTTTTCAGCGGAGCCGCGAAGAGCTGGTCTCATTTCTTTTGGAAGATACGACCCACACGATTTTCTTGACGATTTCCTGATGGCTGAGGGTCAACCTCCGGAGCCGAACGTTCAGTTACTTGTTGATCCTATAGAGCCAGTCGTGAATCCACCGGTCGTGAACCCGCTAGTTGTGAATCGCCGGTTGTGAATCCACCGGATGGCCTCAGGAACTGGAGGTAGTTCTCTTTTAGTTGGTATAAATTTTCTCGTGGCATATTTCTCTTGTCTGTTGTATCTTTCAGGTTCTTCACACAGCATGGTGGAGACAATAACGGCCCGATCGCGGCTTGTTGTCGAAATCTTTTCGAAGGATTGTCGGGCTATTCCGCGTAGCTAGTTAACGAACTGGCGTTCGGCGTCTGGCTTGTGGCTGGAGAAACGCCGTGGGTTCGCTTATTTTGTATTTCTTTCGGCCTTTGTGGTCGTTGGATGGTTACAAAACCGTATGAGCGAGATGGCCGATTTGTTCGGCGGTGGCTAGTTGACGGATTAGCGGTCGGCATCTGGCTTTTGGCTAGAGGAACGCCGTGGACTCGCTTGTTTGTATTTTCTTCGGCCTTTGTGGTCGTTGGATGGTTACGAACCGTACAGGCGAGGTGGCCGATTTGTTCGGCGGTAGTTGGTTGACGGACCAGCGTTGGGCGTTTAGCTTTTAGCGAGAGGAACGCTGTGGATTCGCTTATGGTACAAACGACGTGGCCGTTTTGTTCGGCGGTGACATCTAGCTTTTCACTAGAGAGATGCCATGAATTCGCTTATTTGTATTTCCTTCGGCCTTTTTTGCGGTCGTGGGATGGCTACGAATGGTGACAGCGAGATGTCATTTGTGTTTTGTCTTTTCCTTCGGCTGATGTGGCCTTTGGATGTTTGTTTTGAGTTATGCTAATGGGTCATCGTTAATTGTTGAACGTTGCTAGGTCGTCTTACTTGTATTTTCTCCTTTGGCTGTGCCTGCCGAAGGATGTTTATACATGGTGACGCGAGAAGTTACGTGTTGTTTTATGAGGCCTGTAATGAGGTTTTTCTTTTCATGCATAACACCACGTGCTTCGCATATTGAGGTGGGCGGTGATTAAGAGTCTCTTTGTTCCTTCGCAGAGATTGCGTGAGGAGGTGAGACAGTTAAAACAGTCAGTGGAGGCAGTAACCAACACGTCGCCTGAGAAGCTCGTGGATCAGATCTTGGCTTATGGTTCCCGCCCGTTGACAGAGTTTAACAAGTACGAGGTGCTTGAGATGTTGGAGACTTTGCATAACAAGGCCGCTGACCGTAATCATGACAGGAAGAACTACTATCGGCTCGTTCATCAGTCGGCGAGGGAAAAGATGGAGTTGTCGAAGGACCACTTCAAGGACCTTGTTATGCGCCTATTAGGAGACAAGGACCACGAGATGGTCCTGGATATCGTTTCTAAAGTAGAAAAGAAGTCAAATCACAAGAAGCTTCAAGCGAATGACAACAGGGGTGCTAGTGTGGCACGTCCGTCTCGTCTATTTTCTTTGCGATGTTATTTTTGTCATAGGCGAGGTCATATCAAAGCTGATTGTCCTGATTTGAAATCCAAGCAGAGGAAAACAGATCCCAAATCAGACAAGTAGCTTGTGTTTAGATCTCGTTAGATCGCACCGGTGTTATAGGTTGACAGCCGCCTGGACAAGGCTGTGTGTTGTAATATTGTTTAATTCTTTGCGATAATAAACAAACTTTTGTGTGTATTGAATCAATCTAGTGCATATTTTACTCTGTCTATTTTGTCAACATAGTTATAACGACTTTGAAAAAGGGGTATCCTTGAGACAAGGGCCCTCCAGCCTCGCTGGTCTTAGCTGTTATTTCTCTGCTGACTTTGACGGGGATGATTTTAATCTGGTCTTAGATTTTTCGGCGATTCAGTGTTTTAAGGTGTCTTCACTACCCCCCTTTTTTCTAGGGAAACATGTGGTGTTCGGAGAAATCTGACACCTTTGATCTTCGACTTCAGGAATTACAAGGCAAAGCAATTGAGCTTCCAATGTCCTGGGTCGATTGTTTCGGTAACCCCGTCAAGGTCAGTAGAGAAGTGACCGCCTGTGACCGTGTTAGATTACAGAGAATACAGAGGGGAGAGTTAATTGGTGATATTTCGGAGTTATTGTTCCGTGACCCAAATTGTTTTCGAGCTGGAGAATTGCATAACCATTTCGAGTATTGGCAGTATATTTTGCGAGATAGCTTGTCACCCCAACAGGCACAGATTCTTGGGTGGATAAGGGACAAGGTCTCGATTAAGCCGTTTTTCAAGCATTTTAAAGGAAGTTTTAAAGGAGAATTGTTCGATTCAGACGAGCCTCCGATGAAGGTGTTTAAGAACAGTGTCTCTTGCAAGCCCTTTGTGTCATTTGTGGAGGAAACGTTAGTTGCGCATTTGAGATCTGGAGCTATTTCGCTGTTGGGGAGAGTGGGTATGGTCGACCCTCCATTTATTGTGCTTCCCCTTACAGTTGAGCCAACAAAGCCAAGGTTATGTCACGATGCACGCTATCTTAATTTATGGATGCGTGATATGCCTTTCTCTTTAGATAGGCTGATAGATTTACCGCGTTACGTGGGCAAGAATACCTACCAAACGGTCCTAGACGATAAGTCTGGCTATGACCATATTCTTCTTTCTGAAGACAGCCGCACGTATTTTGGGATCCAATGGGGAGGGTGGTATTTCACGTATAATACCCTTCCTTTTGGGTGGAAGATCTCCCCGTTTGTATATCATAATACTGGCCTGTTGGCTAGTAATTTCCTTAGAGCTACAGGAATCCCTTGTTTGCTCTACATCGATGATCGACACAATGGTGAATTGCAGGTGGCACTCGATAAGGGGGAATACGCTACTATTAACACTGTTGATGATCGTCATCTCGTGGCGGCTAGGTCGGCTATATTTCTTGTTGCTTACCATCTTGTTCGCTTGGGCTATTTCCCTGGTCTACAAAAGTCAATATTGTTCCCAAGTAAAGTGGTTCCCTATGTTGGTTTTTTAGCGGATTCTTCTAGGGAGGTGTTCTCCTTGAAGCCGGAAAAGAAGGAGAAATTCTTGCAACTTGTCTGTGAAATACTCCATGCCTCTAGGGTTACGGTGAAAACCTTGCAACGCCTGGTTGGGAAATGTGTCTCGTTTAGTCTAGCAGTCCCGGCAGCCCAGTTGTTTACGAAACAGATGAATGCAGCTATTGCCGGTGGCCAACGTACTCCCCACAGGCTAATACCCATCAGGGGGGATCTGCGTGAGGAGATCTCCCATTGGCTGTTTTTGGAAGGTTGGGATGATCCGGTAACATGGCGGGAAGAGCGTCATATTCGTGTGTCTGTTGCAACTGATGCTTCCGCATCAGGCTGGGGTGCTATTTTGTTAGCCCCTCATCGTGAGGAACTATCAGATTATTGGACGGAAGAGCAGTGCAAATGGGGGATCGCCGCCAAGGAAGCTACTGCGGTCGACATGGCGTTAATGGCTTTTAAGGACAAACTGTTCAATGCTAGAGTTGACGCTTTTGTTGACAATAAGGCCATTGTCGAGGCTTGGAACAACCAGGGTGGTAGAAGCTTGGAGCTTAATATGGCATTGAAACGGCTTTTCTTCACAACGTCGAAGCTTAGCTTATCTCTGCACATGTTTAACATTCCGACTGGTCAGAATCCTGCTGATGCTCCATCAAGGCGCCTGTCCCACTCAGATAGTAAATTGTCGGATGGCTTGTGGCAGATTGTTCAGAAGGAGTTTGGTGGTAGGGAAGGCCATACTTGCGACCTTATGGCCTTGGATTCGAATAGTATGACCGATGCGTATGGGTATTCTCTCCCTCATTTTACGCCGGTTCCCTCTCCCGGATCGTCTCTTCACACAGGACCTTGCTTCCCTCGGAGCGCTTATGGCCAGACCGTATGTTTTTCCTCCCATGGCTTTAACGGGTCCTGTCTTAAGATTTCTGCAGAGTTTTAAACAGTCGTGCACAGTAGTGGTGCTGGACGTGTTTCCCAAGAAGTACTGGTGGCCTCTCCTTACAAATAAAGCTGTAAAGAGTAGATGTCTGGCTGTTCGTGGCGATGGCAACGCTCTCTTGGTCCCGTCCAAAAAGGGGTGGCTGCCCCACAAGGGCATTCCTGGAGATCTCTGGGTTTTTGCAGTGTGTTTTTAGGTGTGTCTTGACATACATTTTTGATCTGTTGTAAATGCCCAACCTGTAGACACGCTAATGATTTTGACTTCCGTTTTTGTCAACGTTGTGGCTACAAGCGAAAGGTTATGACAACGCTTGTCAAGGAACACTCTGATGTTATCGTTGACCTTGATGGAATTGAAGTGTGATTGCAGCAGTTACTTCACTACGATCAGGCAACCAGTTATAAAAAGCAGAAGGATTCTATTCAGAGGGAACTTGAGGCTTTTCTTGGTGCTCTGCCGGGTTTTGTTACTCTCGCGACAGTGACGCCTAGGGACTTGTGTCGCTTCCTGATCTTTAAAGACAAGCGTGGCAAAACACAGGTACATCTCAATACGTGTGAATTTCTGGGTCAGCGTGGTAACCAGTCATGTGGCTGCCCCTTGAGATTGTCGTACAAGACTGTGGATTCTTACATAGGAAAGTTAAGATCGATTTTCCATTCCGTTGGTCGGGACGGAGAGTGGGACAAGCGGCTAGGTCTTGGTAACCCAGCCTCTGATAAATTGGTTAAGGATTACCTTCGTCTTGTTATGGCAGAGCAGTTACAGGCCCGTGTTACTCCAAAACAAGCCACGCCATTCTTTGTGGACAAATTGACTCAGTTATCGAAGTATCTTGAAGGCGAGCTAGCGAGATCAAAGTCGAAACTTGACCGTTTCATTATCGCACGTGACCAAGCTTATTTTAAGTTGGCGTTCTTTAGTGGGGACCGCCCAGGAGATCTTGGTCAGGTTAAAGTTCCGGAGATCCTTCGTTTTCCAAATGATGATGGGTTCTTATTTAATCATATCTGGGGTAAGACTTTGCGGGATGGTGACAGTAATGTCTTTGGTGTTCGCAGAAATCCCCAGTCGGTCATCTGTCCTGTGAAGGGCATTGAGCAATATGTCGAAGTGGCAAGGGAGTGCGTCTCAAGCAGATGAAAGCAGATGAAAGCTGATGATGGTGAGACATTGCATGGTTTTCGTTCGGGTTGTGCGATAACGTTGGCCCTCACAGGAGCGGATCTGCCTGAGATTATGGAACACGTGGGTTGGGCTAGGAGGCATACCGCCTTATATTACCTTCAGCTGGCCAAGGTTCTGAAACACGATGGCCCGTCGGGACGACTTGCTACGCCTTCTGCTGAGAATGTGGTGGCTCCATGGCAGGATGTGAATCAGTTGAAACGTTTTGTGTGTGCTTTTCCAGCTGCTGTGCAGAGGAAACGCCCAGCAGAATGAAGATATGTTGTTTGGCTAGGGTGTTTTTGGAATAGATTATAACCTTTGTACTATCGTTTCTTTAATAAAGGGATGTTGTTATGGAGACTCATACTAGTTTAGTTTGGTTATAATTGTAAACGTATAGCTATGTCTTACTGTACTTGGGGATTAAGGTTATGAGAGCGGTTGGAGAATTGAGGATTGGGAAGTTGTAAGGGGATTTGAGAGTCGGAGTGCAATTGTCTAAGTCTATTTAAGGAACAGTGAGGGCTGTTGGGCGCTGATCAATCTTTTTTCCCATACCTTATTAGAACTGAGCATGAATATGAATGTATGTGAAAGAATACTATTCACAACACTCATAATGATATGCGAGCTTAAAATAATTCAATGGGTTCTCTCATGGCTAGCCTAGCGGTCTCACGTGCGATTACGTAATTACCGATAATAAATTCTGGTTTGGTGCGAAAATAAACCATTCTTGCTCAGTTTTTCAGCGGAGCTGCGAAGAGCTGGACGGCCCACCCAGTCCCGCCCAAAAAATCTCGTGAGTCATATCTTGAACTCTTCCTAAGCCAAGCTGTCCCAGCTTGGCTTAGTCTGCTGATCAATCTTTTTTCCCATACCTTATTAGAACTGAGCATATGAATGTATGTGAATAGAATACTATTTCTACGCATCGCCGAACATAAACATTCTTCTATTGGTAAACACTTGAAAGAAGAACACAAGCTGCAGCCTACTCATCTACGAGACCAATTTACAGTTCTAAAGAAATGCCGCACAAAGTTTGACTGTCTAATCTACGAGGTGCTGTTCATCAGGAACATAAAACCAAAACTTAGCATGCAATCGGATTCAATTCGCACCAAACGTTTTACATAACAATTGAATTATTTAATACCCTTTTCAATTCCTTACATATTTTCACACCACTACTACTATATATTCAATCAATTCTATCATGTACTTCGAACTCGATAATGATGACATGGAGTCATCGAAACATTGTTCTAAATTTTATATCGCTTATACTTATTCTAAAGTGCTTTACGAAACCTTTTATCATCATAAATAAATAATTACCTATTTATTAACTTAACTTAACGATAATACTAAATTTACTAATTGCCTTACTCTAATATTTACAAACAATAAGTTCAGTTCTTTTCTAGCAAACCCAGTTCAGTCCTTTATAAGCAAATCCAACCATCCATTTCTCCATGTTGACTTCTCTAAATTTCAGTGCCTACTTCTCGTCTGGCTCTTAGTTCCTTCTAAGCTCTCGCGTCTCTCTCAATCTGACCGTTTCTTTTCTTTTCTTCTCTTTCCTTGCCGCCACTGACAAAGGGAGTTTTGTCGTTGATTCTCCGGCCGGCTCCTACTATTGACTCATAGCAGTGATACTTTCCTTTTCCAAACTTCTTTCGACTGCTCTTGCTCTTTTCTGAACTGCAAACTTTCTTCTCCACCAACCAAAACGTATCTCAAGGTTACAAGAATTTATACTATTACTGTACATTAATTAAGCTTACAACGTGAGACTTTTTTGCTACTAGAAATGGTACAACAACACTAGTTCATAAACACCGTTATGAAATACGAATAATTAACAACACTGAACTATGGACGTTGTGAAAAGAACAGGAAGAATGATAGAAATAAAAACGAACGGAGAATATACATAATTAATGTATCACAAAGTTCAGAGTGATGTCAGCAAGAGAGGTTGAACGTTTTGTGGACAAAATCGGTAACAAATCTTGTGATCTTGACCCTATACCAGCATCTATTCTCAAGGAATGCAAATCGACTCTTCTACCCATTTTCACTAACATGGTTAACATGTCGCTCCAATCAGCATATATTCCCGCTACACTGAAGGAAGCAATGATTAAACCGAAGTTGAAGAAGGACAACCTAGATTCTGAGGATTATCCAAATTTCAGACCTATCTCAAATCTGAAGGTTGTATCAAAGATAATTGAAAAGGCAGTATCTTGTCAATTGAGTGATTACCTACGTGATAATGATCTAGAGGAATCTTTTCAGTCAGCCTATAAATGCTTTCACAGCACAGAGACTGTTCCTTTGAAGGTGCAAAATGACATTCTCCTTAAAATAGACAATCAGAAATGCGTTGTCCCGCTGCTGTTGGACATGTCTGCAGCGTTCGACACCGTCGACCATGAGTTGCTACTGGAAAGAATGTCAAAACGCTACGGTGTGGAAGGAAATGCGCTAAAATGGTTCCGATCCTATATTCAAGATCGGAAGCAGTTTGTGATGATTGATGGAATCAAATCAAAAGTGAAAGAACTCCACTATGGTGTTCCCTAGGGATCAGTTTTAGGGCCGATCCTGTACTTGCTATACACGTCGCCCATCGGGGACATAATTAGACGGCATGGACTCAACTACCATCTCTACGCCGACGACACTCAGCTATACCTCTCATTTAAGCCCACTCCCGCTGAACAAGCCGGTTCCATAGCTAAGATAGAAGCGTGTGTTTCCGAAATCGACTCGTGGATGGTAAGCAATAACCTTAAACTGAACAGAGGAAAAACGGAGTTACTGGTCCTAAGCGCACGACACCGCCCACCCCATCAATAGAATACATCAATGTGTCTGGTGAACGGATCAAGCCATCCCCTTCTGCAAGGAACATTGGAGTTATCTTCGATGAGCACATTTCACTAGATAAGCACCAATACCTGTATGGCCTGTTTTTTCCACCTCAGGAACATTAGTAAGATAAGAGACTGTTTATCTCCAGCAGACACTGAAAAGCTGGTTTACGCATTCATTACCTCTAAGCTTGATAGCGCCAACTCACTATTGTATAGGCTACCCACCTTTCTAATAGATCGCTTACAAAATGTCCAGAATGCTGCGGCCCGCATTATTACTCATACCAAGAAATATGACCACATTACGCCTGTCCTAAAGCAGCTGCACTGGCTTCCAGTTAACCAGCGCATTAACTATAAGATACTACTTCTGACGTATAAAGCGCTTAATGGCCAGGCTCCTAGTTACATTACTGAACTATTAGAGCCCTATGCACCAACTAGGAATCTGAGATCTTCCTCTAAAAACTTACTAAAAATACCACCCATCAAGCTAGTAAGTTATGGCCAAAGGTGTATCTCTTTTGCAGCACCCAGTTTATGGAACTCTCTCCCCGACATTATCAGACAGAGTAGCTCGTTACCAAGTTTTAAGACCTATACGAAAACATACCTTTTAAAAAAATGTTATAACTTAGATTAGCATGTAATATAGTCTTTTACCTGGAAATATAGTTTTAATATCTTAAAATAGTTTTAATATAGTTTTTACCTGAAAATTGTAAAATCCATCCTATTGCTACTTGTAAATTTTCCTATTTTGGATTGTAATTATTGTAAAGCGCTATTGGGCTAAAGGGAAATAGCGCTATATAAATAAAGCATTATTATATTATTATAATGTAAAAGCGAGAAAAAATTAAATTTCGTGACACCCGCCCCCCTAACAAGTCTATTTTTTTGGGGAGAGTAACGAGGGAAAAGATAGAATAGTAAACAGCACCGATACAAAATTTTAGCCCTAAACTCTGCTAAGGGCGTGCACGTTGCCATGGGTCTTGCCACTTTTATGCTCGAGCTGCATGTCATATTCTTGAAGGGTGAGACTCCAGCGAAGTAATTTTTTGTTCTTATTATGCACCAGCCCTAACCAAACTAAAGGATTGTGATCTGGCTGTAGCCTAAATTTTCTACCAAATAAATAATATCTAAACAGCTCTACAGCCCAAACAATCCCTAAGCATTCTTTCTATTGCGGATAGCTTTTCCTCTCTTAGCTGAAGCTTTCTACTGGCAAAAGCCACTGGATGCTCTTCTCCATCTTTACTTGTTTGGCTCAGAATAGCTCCCAAGCCCCTATTGGACGCGTCTACTTGCAAAATGAAATGTTCGTCCCAATGTGGCGGGCGTAAGACCGGGGTTTTTTGCAAAGCCTCCTTTAAATCTTCAAACACTTGCTCGTGTGTCTGTGGCCACTCAATTCTAGTAGGTCCCTTACCTCGTGTGCCGACAAGTCCAAGGAATGATCTTATCTGACTAGTACTTTTGGTTTCAGGTCTACGAAACTCTTTTATCGACTTAACCAAAGCCAAGCGTGGTTTAATCTTGTCTCTTCGAACACGATGACCCACAAAATCTACTGTTTCAATAGCAATTTTACATTCACAAGGGCGCGCGCTTAGACTGCACTCCGGCAATCACTGCAGAACCTGGCCAAGTTTGACGAGATGTTGTGACAAGGAAGTGCGCATGTCTACTTCAAGATCATCAATGTAGGCTCCTGCAAAATTAAACCCCTTCAAAACGACATCTGACATCATTCGTTGGATAGTGGCCCCAGCAGTCTTCATCCCAAAACGCATGACCAGAAATTCATATAATCCTTTTGTGGTGATAAAAGCTGATTTTTCGATTTTGACAACGACCAGGAAGGCCCAGGGGCTGGCTGAGGGGCGAATGATACCCCTTTTAAACATGTTTCCTACTGGACTGTTTACAACTTCTTTGAGTTTCTGAGGTACCTTATAGGGGGAACAAAGTATTGGTGCAGAGTCGCCCGTGTCGATCTGATGTGTCACTACACTAGTAACACTGGGGTTGCTGGAAAAGACATAGTCCTTGGTTAAAGCATCCGAAATGGTAACATCCTCCCAAGTTTCATTTCTGCAAAATGGAGATATGCATTTTTTATGTGGTAAAGAGGTTTTGAAACATTCTGACATTATATAGGAAGCCCTCTCGTCCCTACTCTGCCATTTACTTAATAGATTAATGTGATAGACTCGGTGTTGTTTGTGGGACTTACCGATGTCGATCTCATAGTGCAAACCATCATTGAAAACCTTCTTCACTTTAAATGGGCCCTGACAATGCACTTCCAACCTACTCCCTGGAGTAGGAAGCAGAACCAATGCTTTGGCACCGACTTTTAAACCACGTTTGGAACTATGAACGTCATGCAAAAGTTTCTGAGTTCTCAGGAAACTGGAAGTTTGAAACTCTGCTTGTCAGGAGGGCAAAGAGTTTTTTCTTGTTGGTGTTGTCTTGAAGAAATGCTCTCCAGTTTATAGGAATCTTGGTGCCTCCTGTTACCTTTCTTTTCTGACCCTTACCTCTCTTCTCTCTTGTTGAATCCTTGATACTGTTCGCCTTGTACGTATCCCAAACAATGTCCACTCGTTTACTTGATTGGAGATGATTCATAATGAATGGGATAAAGACGTTTTCAGCATAGCTATCAAAGTTGGAAACAATTGTGGATGGATGGGCGAGAACAACAGCTGCTCCATCAAAGACCTTACAATCATAGAGTGGAGGTGGATCCGGCTGCTTTGTACTGGCAAGCTTAACACATGCCAAGAGGTCTGCCTTCTTCCCGAATCTTAGCTTTCCAAACTCGGAGAGAGATGGTGGGTATGGCTGGTTTTCGTGCATAAAAAAATTGATCTAGGTCTCCGCTTCGATGCTGGGTGGCAATGTACAAATGCCTGGAAAGGTTGCAATCGCTTCTCAGTGCACTTACTTGCTGCTTTGACTTTGTTTTTGGCTTGGGCTTTTGTCGTTTAAACAACGGCAGAGAATTTTTCTTGATGGTATCATGAATCGATACAGTTCTATCTTCAATCACTGTCTTTACAAAATTCTTATACTGATTCTGGCCCACACTCTCGATAGACTTCAATGCATTTACAACCTCTTCTGATGCGCAATCTCCAGTTGCAAAGTTCACAAGCTCTTCCACGTATCCTTGAAACGGATTTCCTAATGCTTTCATCGCGTCTCCCAGTTTTAGCACCTGCGTCTGGTATGTTCTCTGTGCAGAAATGCCACTTTCTTGGTGTTTAACGGCTTGTCAGCATTGGGGTCATTTTCAGCGAGGCACTGAGCTTTAAACTCTCCCAGCAAGCGAGCAAACTCCGGACCAGAGACCATCCATCTTTGAAATGCTGTTGGGCTTTCGGTTAAGCCCACTGCACCACCAGAACCTTTTACGATGGCGTTGTTCTGCTCGTGAGCTTGATCAATTGGTATCGTGGAAAATGGTTTCTTTGTCTTAGCTACAACCCAGTATTTCTGTACGTCTTCTTTGACTGCTGGTGACAAGGATTTCATGTCCCTGATGTGCACTGGAAGCCACCGTGCATAATTAGTATGATCCAAGGAGTGAAACCATGGAACGAGGGCTTCAATGTTTCAACAAGAGTGGAAAATTTGCTTCACGAAGGGATCTAATGAAAATGAGTATAAGGACTTCCAACCTGAGAATCATGTCCCAAAAATGGAAAGTGGGGCTCTTTTCACTTGTGGAGGACTTCCGCTGCTCAAAAGATTCTTCATCATACACAGGGCCAGGACTCTGGAGAAATGCCTCCCTTTGGAGCTTACGGAGAACTAAAACAGTTACTTGGTGAGCATGCCTTGTTCTTGTTAAATGGGTCACTTTTAAGAATGACTCTTATGTACCAGAAGATGCAATCCCAGCTTCTGCCAATGATGCTGTCCATCCTGAATCTTCCAGGAGGTCACCGCATACATTCCATAGAGCCATTTCTATATGCAGTCCACCAAACATCACTACATGCCTGCTCTCTCCATGGACCAAGGGCCAGTTCCAGTGAACAAATTTTGCAATTGCAAACAAAGGCTGGTCAAATGCAGTGATAGGATTTTTCCCCGGATTTAGGTACGCTGTTGCCTTTTGCTACATCTCCATTCCATGTTTGACCATTGTCAATGAAGAAGCTTTTTCGTAAAACAGGGGTAGCAGTCCAGAAATTACTGGCGATATAGGCGGTGGCCTGTACAGGGATCCGTGATAGCCTGACCAAGTAATGACGTCATTACTTCGAAATTATTTATCTAAAGTAGCAAGTGCATGCTGAGCCCAACAAGCTTCCTGTGCCATTGCTTCCTAAAAGTTTCCGGAAAAAGCTTCTGTATACGCCGTTTTTTAGACAGCGAGTTCCGTTGTTTTAACGCCAACTGCAGGAACAGTTGTATAGCTCTCTGGAAGCTGTATATTCCTTTCTGATCCTTGAGGAAGTGTTATTGGAGGCCTCGACTGAAAGCCAGCTACCGAGCTGCATGGGAACTGAAAGAGACTTATCCCTGTACCGTGAAAGGATCCCTGTGCTGTAGTTGAAGAAGGATTGTAATCTATATTGTCAAGGGCTCCAACAGTAAAAAGGCCACAGTTCAAGTTTAGGGGACAAACCACTCCACCTTGTTGAAAGCGACTGCATACAGCAGTGCCTAAGCCATTCATCAAATCATCCACTCAGTCGTACGAGATGCTTATCCCCAGTTGATAGAGTTGGCTTATGATCTTCTTGCTTATGGTATATGCGTGTACACTCAGGCCAACGTAAAGTGGCAATGGGGGTTCCCTTTCCAGTGAATGAAGGTTGCTGGAAGTTGAAGAGGATTTCTTCTTGGAGTTGAAAACAATTAGTTGTGACATTGTCAGTGTTGCTTGTGACTCTGTTGCGCTTCCTTGTGCTATATTGGAACCCTTCAACAGCATTGATATTAACACCTTTAGAGAAGAGGGAACTGATGCATTTTGGCAATTACTGGGAAAACTCCCATCAAAGTGGAATCCAGGTTCGTTAAACATTTCGCATCTCACAATCCTTGTTGCTTTCGCTAAAATTAGAGCGTGGGATTCATAATCATGTTTCCATAACTCTTCCCTAAGCAAGGATGCCATTCCTTTATTGAAAACTAGGAGAACATTCTTCCTGTCACTTTGTTCCTGAAGTTTGCCAGGGAATTGACTTAGGATGCGTGATTTTAGATGGGTCTTGTTAACTTCTTTCGCAATGCCAAAATGTTGAGGACGGTTCATGTACAGTTGATGTAGTTCTCTCAGGGTCAATATGTACTTTCCATCGTCTACGCAGCGCTCCATGAATGAAATTAACTCTACGAAAGCCCTAGCCTCATTCTTCTTATCTTCCTCACCTGACTGGGAATCTTGACTTTGACGAAGAAATGCCCTGTGACGATTACTTAGATTTGTCATACACGTTTTGTGGTATTTTGCCTCGATTGCGATCATATCTCCACCTGCTATGTGCTTTAACAAAGCTGAATCTTGGAAGTCGGTGGCCATTTTTCGCACTTTTTCATCAACTTCTAGTGTCACAACCTCGTGAGGGTCGCCAGTTTCCCCACAAAACAAACAAACCGCCTTGCTCAAAAACTGCCTCAACTCTGGTAGAGGTTTCGTCTTGATAAACATCACTTTTCCTTTTGTTTCTTGCACGTTCAAGTTTTGAATTGGAAAACTTCAAGTGACAAGATTTATGCCAGCATGCTTGAGATTCTGCTAACAGATTAGCAGTAACGTCTGGCCCAAACTCCAAATTATACTGGCAAAGCAAATGCATTTCTAATACTTGATTGTTGGGAACTTAAAGCTGGTGAAGTTTCATCATTGCTTGGTAGTCAGGTTCTAAACTGACAGAATTTAAAATACCCTTCGGAAATTATTCTTTTTTGCCGTAATAAACAGTTAACAGTAGCGCAAAGAATCTGAATTCAATTAAATAACTATCTACCCAAAGTAATTAAGAGACCAAGCATTCTGTTTAATTTAAATAGAAAGTTGGCCTCTTAAAATTAATCTATTTCGCCGGCCATCTCAAGCCACTTAAATTGCATCGTCAGGTAATCAAATATTCTGTTTGTCTTACGTCGTGTTGCCTGAACGAGGTTAGCCCATGATTAAAGGTTGTTTACAGATCACACTTCGACATAAAACCAAAACTGATCTTCAAGTGAATTCCAGAACTCACGTTTCCCGTATTTGGCGACTTTTGCATATTTTCCCACACTTGGCATCAGTTGTATATTATTCTCATTCGTTTTATGAAAAACCAAAGTAAAACTATATTCAAAAAAAAAGATTTCAAAACTCAACTGCATGCTCTGAAGTCAGATCATTCAACATGGGCGAAAAAGCAAGAAACATGCTATTTTCACTTGACATAAACACGTTTAGGCTACCTAAAAGCACCACACAACCTAATTTACAAGCTGTTGACGCATTTTGGTTTAATTTGGTGATCAAAGGCATAAAAGCTGTGGATTGATTTATCAGCCTCGTTTTCATGCTAATGAAATTTATCGAGAATTGAAATGATGTGTCTTCCCCCCCCCCCCCCCCCACCCGATCATTGAATCACGTGGCACCCAGGCTAAATTTGTTTCTTATACCAACAAGATTCTTTATGCCAAATTTCGTGCTTTCTTCCACTCTGTAACGATCTAGCCTTAAAATCATCCTAAGCCACCTCACTAACAGTGATGGCAGACTTCTGTTCAAGCCAGATGAATCGAGGACACCTCAACAGATCAGCCAGCTATTCTCTCGTCTCACAGCCGCACAGAAGCAAGTAGTCGAAGAAGAGGTAGCCGCCAAGGAGTCAGAGGTTGCCAGGATCACTCTGAGAAACCAAGTGATGCAACAAGTGGCTTCACCCGAGCATCCAATTGTTGTCGGTAATAGAAATGTGTTCCAACTTGTGCATGGAACGAAGTTGGGTTCATTGAAGATTGCGGAACTCCAATCAATCTGCAATCATTTGGAAATTGAGCCTTTGGGCAGCCTAATGCGAAAGAAGAGCTTCACTGCCCCCATAGAAAGTTATGTAAAGCTATGCTCTTGCTACCAAGACTAAATTGGTCTCGGAATTTGCCCAGTATCGGCTAACGGTATGAACAGTTGTAAAGCGTTATGAGAATTGAGTGAATGTTTCTTTTTACATTTTTAAAGCCAAATGGAGTACTCCACGTGTCATGGGTAATCGCTTGGCCGTATTTTACATGAAAAGCAGGATAGTTTCATTCCGGGATGAAATTCGATTTGTTCACCAGAGATAGTGAACTTCATCCCGGGATAAACAGTAGGCAGTTTCTTTCCAGAATGAAAACATCAATTGCCACGACACAGGTGATTTTGATCAGCAATTATCGACTGGAAACAAAATTGGAAATTTCCCACGAAACTAAAACTGAATTTCATAATCGTAACCACGGAGTAAAACTCATCCCGCGTCTGATGTAGACGCGACCTGAGGCTCAGGAAAGTGTAGCCACAACCAGATGAAAATGATGGGCGTATTTACAAGGATTTTCACCCTGGGATGACCACAGCTTATTCAGGGAGCTTGTAAGCAGTTACGTTCTTCAAATTACCAGACACCGAGATGAATACTCAGCCCAGGACGAATTTGGTCGAAGATGAAAACCCTTTTGTAAGCAGCGCCTTAGTTTTACAGTTGCGGTTTGTGCTCAAAGGCCCAATCATTCAGATACATATCTTGTGAAATGGAAAGTATTGCGGCTGGACATGTGTAAATCGTAAACAACATTCAGGCATTAACATGCTAACTGCCATTTGATTTTGACATCACGCTCCTTGCGTGACATGAAACCAGGTATTTGTTAACTACGTTTACATGATGGTCTAAGTATTTAAAGATGGGTTTGTTTATGGTGCCTCTAATTTTCAAAACGATGCCTGTGTTTTCGTAAATGGTGCCTCTAATTTTGAAAATGGTGCCTCTGTTTTTGTTATGATGCCTCTATTTTAGTAAATGATGCTTCTAATTTTGTAAATGGTGCGTTTGTTTTCGTAAATGATACCTATGTTTTTGTTTATGGTGCCTCTGTTTTCGCAAAGGGTGTCCTAATCTTGAAAATAGTGCCTCTAATTTTTGTAAATGGTGCCTCTATTTTAGTAAATGATGCTGCTAATTTTGTAAATGGTGCCTCTGTTTTCGTAAATGATGCCTCTAGTTTCGTTTATGGTGTGTCTGCGTTTGTTTATGGTGCCTCTATTTTCGTAAATGGTGCCTCTGTTTTCGTTTATGGTGCCTCTAATGTTTGTAAATGGTACCTCTATTTTCGCTTATGGTGCCTCTGTTTTTGTTTATGGTGCTTCCATTTTTGTAAATGGTGAATCTAATTTTGTTTATGATGCCTCCATTTTCGTAAATGGTTTCTCTATCTTTGTAAATATGACCTCAATTTTTCTAAAGGGTGCCGCTGTTTTCTTAAATGGTGCCTCCAATATTCAGCTGGCTGGGATCAACTTTTGGTTGACTTAACCGAGGAAGATTGGGAAGCAGTGTCTACATCCAAAATGGCCAACTCTGCGGCAGCTCTTCACCAGCTTGTTGAAAGAGAATTACGAAACATCAGCAGCAGCGTATGAACAGACCCCTTGGAGGCTTTAGAGAAAATCGACCAAGATATTGTCGCTGTTAATTTCTTGAATTCTGTTGTATGGTTGCCTGAGGATATTTATGGAGACATTTCAGCTGCAAGACGTATTTTCGAAAACTTGAGCTTATCCTCAGTACGAACTCCTCAAGTCAATAGCAATACGCCAAGACGTCCAACTCATGAAATTAGCGTGGACCAGTTACAGTCCCTCATAGACTTAAGGTTCCAGGTTACTTCTCGTATCCTCGAGAACCATTGAGCAGCGTCTTGCTGAAACATAAAAGTACCCAGAGAAAGACTGAGGCAATCCCTGCAAAGAGTTGACCCAATCGGAATATCTGTTCGCAGATGCAGAGCTGTTCATCGACGTGTTTATTCTGTGTCTCGTCCTCTTGCTCTATGGCATTTTGACGGAAACCATAAGCTGATAGATGGCGTTTTGTGGTGCATGGATGCGTTGATGGATTTACCAGAATTCCTGTATTTCTAGCATGTAGCACAAATAACAAAGCGTCAACTGTTTTGGCTTGCTTTATGAATGCTGTAGCTCAGTGGGGCCTACCCTCTCGTGTTCGTCGTGATAGAGGAGGTGAGAATGTTGATGTAGTGCGATACGTGCTTGAAAGAAGAGGAACCAGTCGAGGTTCAGCACTCGTTGGCAGGAGCATTCATAACCAGCCTATTGAGTGCTTATGGTGAGATGTTTTTACTGATGTTGTCGAACTTTTCCGTAGGCTCTTTATGTCAATGGAAGACATGGGAATTCTTGACCCCTTATCTGAAGTTGATTTATGGTGTCTGCAGTTTTGTTTTGCTGATCTCATTAATCACAGGTTAAAGGAGTGGGTTGCTGCCTGGATAAGACACCCTCTGAGCACAGAACACAACCTAACTCCACTAAAATTGTGGGTGCAAGGTCAATTTGAAAATGCCAGCTTTGAGCCCATAGTTGCTGATGATTATGGCATTGATTGGGAGGCTCCAGTCAGTATTGACAATGAATGTGACACTGATATTCAACTGGCAGACACAGACTGCCATCTGAATCCCGCTCAGTGAAATGAACTAGACCGAGTGGTAGAGGATAGTGGTTTTGGGGGTTGCACCAGGTACCCCATGGGAAAGTGTTAGTTGCTACCTTTTGGTGAAAAACTTTGTCACTGATTGCATCCACGGCCTTAGCTAGACTTTGAGGAGAGATGAGGCAATATTAACTAATGCTGTATGTCTCGGAAATGCTATTTTCAGTGTTTTTCTGGTATTTTTCCCTCAGAAGAAAAACAAACAAAACAATTAAATAATTTATTCCAAAGAAAATTGAAGTGAACAGAGCTGAACAGAGCTTTTGTTTGGAATTTAACCAATGTCATTGGCTTATCCTGAACTAACTCTGAAATGCTGGTTTTCCATATTAAGCTAAAAAAGTTACAGTTGTCACAAACATTGTTTTCTTAAAAAATGCATTTATCGCAATGGCTCACTGCTTCTCTGAAGCTTCATTTTGTTTAGGCGAGGCACTTGCCCCATCTTGCCTGATGTTAGCAACATCAGCAAAAGGTCACAACAAAAACAAAGAAAAGGGCAGAACGTTTTACTAAATGAAATTTCAAAAACAAAAATTTAACTATCACATATTGTGAAGTTTTGATTTTTAGAGCAAAATACTGTGCCTTTGTTGATCTATAATTGAAAGACATAGTAAGTACTTATATAGCATTTAAAATTGGGATATTTTAAGGGGGAATTCTTAGGTTACTGTATCCTGACCTTTAGTATCCCTGTATTTTCCTGTATGTGTTTCGGGAAAACAAAATGCATGAACGTCAACAGTGTTAAAATTAAGATTGCATGCATTTCTGTATTAAAGTGTACTCTGTTGAATGGGAGTTAGTATTTTGTACACAAGAAATGGAATTTTAAATGCTAGGAAAATCCCTATGCTTCACCATAATCGTTTTCCTATTCCCTATATTTGACTCCATATTAAGAAGTAGCCTACATTTAGCCCTATATTTTATAAGAGGTCATTTTACTATTTTACTTTTTTAAATTATTGTTCAAGGCAAAACCTGTATATGAGTGGCCTGTTCTTGGAAGCTGATGGTGGGGTACTCCCCACAATGGACTTTTGGAGTCGCTCTTCCCGAGAGGGGTCCCTTTTCAAAAAACGAACCAACATTTTGTTTATGTGCTAATTGGCTTCACTAGCCTCGTTTGCATGGACAAAATACAAAAGAACAGTTGCTTGAGAGCGAGGCTAGTGAGTCTAATTGGCACATAAACAAAAAAATCTTTTTTGAGCCGCCATTTATGCATTCGGGTCAAAATAAAAACCCAAAGGATTAAGGAAGGGGGTCAACCTTAACTATGAAATTGTTGCTATGGAAAATTCATATCTATTGCGATTCAGCATAAAATGCATGAAAAAATTCTTTTGTTTCACCGCGCTCGGCAAGAGAAACATGGAGACAAGATGCAAGTCTATCTCTAACAGCAGCAAACATTTCAAGTCTAAGGAGATGTGAATATGCACGTGTATACTAGCTCACGAGCGAAAAGAAAGCACTTTCATAGCGAGGTGAATTCTGGATATTATCAGCCGGCATATTTGTGTCCCTCAGAGGTACACCAATAGCATTGCATCTCCATGCAAAGCTCTATAAAAGTTGCGTGAAACGTATCTGCAAAATGAAACTCAGAAACGGTATATCATACAGACCTGAGAATTGTGGAATTTGTTTAGCTACTAGTCTTTCATTGCATGGTTTCGAATTTCTTTTTCAGGGCGTGATGGGGAGAACACCCTAAGCATACATAGTTTTGAAGCTATGTCTAAAAAGAGTAACGGGGAATATGAACAAGATTTCTCGTTTTAGAGTATCCCTTTTTAGAGATTCCCTGTTCTAGAGATTCTCCTTCTTGTTAGATTCTCTATTTTAGAGATTCCATATCTTAGAGATTCCCTGATTCTCGGATTCCTTATTTTGTCTTTTCGAGATAGCCGACTGCGGCCGAGCCACAAAATGACGAGAGGACGGTTAACTCGCGGCTATACCAGCATTTTTTTGCTCGCGCAGGTTATGCGATTATTTCTAATTTTGTCACGTCGCCAGCAAGAGATGAAAATCGCACGTGTAGCCACCCTTGAACTGACGACGCGACAGATAAAAAAATCGTAAGAAAAAGTCGCCAGAATTGAAATTTTCGCGACAAAATCGCAAAGGTACTCGCCCGTGTAGCCACCCTGCAACTTTTTGCCCGCGCTTGTGATGTGACTAAAGAGTATTTAGCCAAAGAAATTTCCGTTAAAATCCCCATTCCTTTTTCCTTGCGAGCCATGGACAGACCCACGTTGACCTTTGCTTTTCTTCTTCCTTCGTTTGCTTTTTATCATCAAGAAGAACAATGCAAATAGTGGATAAAACAATATCCAAAGAGGCGTCCGCCATGTTTGTTTACAGTGGCCAGTTCTCTTGAAGTATACTATTTGCGCGGCTTTCAATTTGTTGCCAAAGTCGCTAGAATTTGTCACTCATGTAGCCACCCTCTCACGTTGGCGACGCAACAAAATCGCATCACCTGCGCGAGCAAAAAATCGTTCATGTAGCCGTGGCTTTAGCTAAAAATAACATGGTCATCTTTGGGCCAATCTCTCTGCCCTCATTGCCCGTTCTGCTGGATGAGGGTAACACGGGCTCTGAGGACGAGATGGTGCGATTCTTTGCACTGGAAATCACTTGAAACTGGATTCATTGCACATGCACAACGTCTCGCTGCGTGCTTTGTCAAGATGGCGGAGGACCTTGCTCAGGCGGCAAGGATGCTCTCTCAAGCAGCAGAAAGATTAACAACCAATATTGAAAGCTCGCCAAGCACATCACAGACTACTGCAGTTGATACAGCCGCGACTGATAGTGGTCCTGGTAGAATCCAACGAGAGTTAAGCACTTTATTTCCTCACCATTTACGGCTGAGCAGCAGTCATACTGCGGGCTTCAACAGGCCTCGAAGATCCGTGAAACGCAAAGCATCGCAGACCACTACTAAGGCTAAAAGAAGAGATATTAAGTGAAGCTATGATCCCTGCAGTTATGAACACAATTTTGGCAATTGCGTAAAGAAGCCTGAAAAATTCAGGACGTCAACGACACTCTGACCAACTGAGTGACCTATGAAGCCACTGATGTTGTGAGCTGGTCATTTGAGGTTTCTAATGTTCCTGTGATGAATGAATCAACGATGAAATTATATATGAAGTGGATCATATATGAACTGCAGATATGAAATCAAGTGAAGCTATTATCCTCGCAGTTATGAACACAATTTTTGCAATTGTGTAAGGGAGCCTGAAAAATTCAGGACTTTAAATGACCAGCTCCCAACGTCAATGGGTTCATAGCTCAGTTGGTTACAGCATTGCAATGGTATAGCGAGGTCACGGGTTCAAACCCCGTTGAAGGCCTGATTTTTTCAGGCTTCTTTACGCAACTGCAAAAATTGTGTTCTTAACTGCGAGGGTCATAGCTTCACGTGATTTCATATCCGCAGTTCATATATGATCCATTTCATATATCATTTCATAGAAGAGATATTGTCCGTAAATTTGTTTGTCTCTCGGACAAGGAGCAGTCGGAGGCCCCTGATTCGGAAGAGCATTGAGAACTGCTGATGGTGGGCCTCGGGGAAACAAAAATCTCTATTCCCGAAGAAGCCAGTGATGTAGAGATAAGAGATCGGCTACTGGAAATTTTCTCACAACTACGAGCAGTTGGAGGCTTTGATCTGACGTACGCGGAGCCAGGAAAAAGAGACTTGCATGTTATCCCGCCAGGTCCTAACGGTGTCAAAATCAAATACACTGCAACATATATAGGGCAGGGCAAAATTTTCTGGAGGCCCATCCAAGTAGATTTAGCCATGGAAAGCGACACTACAAAGGTAAACATGCAAGTTCAGAAGGAAAAGTGTAAGCGGTGCGAGGCGCTTCTGGATGTGTATGCTCTTAGGGAGCATTACGCTAGTTGCTCAGGACAAGAAAACAACTTGGGTAAGCCTATTCATTTGACATGAAAATATCTTTCAGTACTCTAACGTGTCATTTGGCAACCATCTGATACAATTTACCAATTATTTAAAAATGACTTTAAGCTTAGTGAAAACATGCACAGTGATGGCATTTGATCAGAATCTATTATATCAAGCGATTAGAAAAGGCCAAATAGACCTTATTACGGTTTTGGAAGCCATCTTGATGGGTAGGCAAACACGTCTTGAAATAAAAGTCTTTTTATTGAAATCAGATGTCAAATATTTTTCATAAAACATCGCTTATGAAAAATTCATGAATTGGAAACTTTAGGCACTAGGCAAAGGATTGTACAGAAAATAACTGAGGATTGTAGCTGTGCCAGAAAGCATCTACTTCTGTTTTGATATTTCCTATCTTTTGTCTGTAAATCTTTTCCAGTGAACCAGCCGTGAACTGCTACTAAAAATAGTTTGTGGGAAAAAATACAGGGAAATGAATGGGCAGTTCAAAACACATCTGGGTGCTTTCTGGCACAGCCACATCCAGCCATTTTTTTTATGCTTTTCCTAGTGCCAAAAGTTTCCAATACATTAATTGTTCAGAACTGATGTTTTATGAAAATTATTCGACATTGGATTTCCATACAAACACTGTTGTTTCAAGACGTGTTTGAGTACCCATCAAGATGGCTTCCAAAACCACGATAAGGTCTATTATATAAGGGGAACACACTCTTTATTGGAGGTTGCTATACATGTAATTACCTGTGCATGTTAAACTTACATGTAGTATCCAGATTAGGTTGTATTGCAGTCGCTCCAGTTTGGTTATGTTCAAATGAGGTAGATTTTATTTTTAATTTTGTCACACAAAATTGTCTTCGGTTAGATTTTGTTGGATTATACACCCCAGAGATAATTGCAAATCATTTATATTGGATAATTATTTCCTTAAATTAAACCTTGTGGTTAAAATAATTTTTTGCTAAACTTCCTCAAAGGAATGCATTTATTCAAGCAAATTATTTTCTATGAATCCTAGAATAATAAGAGAACTGAAATTCATACAATAGACACCCCTTCCCAATAGCTTTCCAGGGCAAACTATTCACTGTTGAAAATTGCAGTCACAACATGTATTAAATTTTATGGGAAGAAGTAAATTTTTCACTGTTTACATTTCAACATGGATTCTCTCAAAAATATATGGTGTTAATGAATGGCAATAACAATAAGATTTTTCTTTTCCGCTAATGCAAGCACATTGTCATCATCGCGTGAAAGGCACATCAGCATACAGGATGATGAATCAACTGAACATGATTTAGATGCTCTGGTTAACATGTTCCCCTAAAGAGAAAGAAATCATCTTAGGGAAGTGTTGAACGACAATTTGAGCTTGCAAGATGCCATTGGTGAACTTCTTGCTCCAACAGTTGATGATTCCACATCTAGTTTGCCTGCAGGTTAGTCCCTCATTTCTTTAACATAAAAAGAAAATTGTCTTCTGCTGATCTGAGCTCACTTTAATATCTAAACTTGAAGTAAGCTTACTATGTCTATGCTGCAGTTATGTATTGGTACAAAATTAAAGTAAATTCCCTGATGTTTTTGGATCCATGCTGTAGAGTGCATTTATTTCAAAATGAGCCTTGAATAAACAAACAAACTTGGCTGTGTCGTGTCTTAATCGTGTATTGAAACCGATTCCAATGGATTATCAAGCCACACCAGAAACACTCCGAATCTAATCCGCCATGCTTTTAATAATAATCCCATCACTCTTTGAACTGCTAGATACATCATGTAGGATGCACTGAACATACACTACATCCCTCCCTTTTCCGGAACACTACATGGGAAGCAAACATACTTAACAACCACTAGAACAAATCAGAGCAAACTTAGTAATTGCATAGATAATGAAAACCTTGACTCTGCCTGGATAAATGCAATTTACAGTTACTAGTAAAGAAAGGAAATAACTCAACAATGTCCTAGCTAAACACAAACAGTTCTAATAAATCAAGTCATATTAAAGTCTTTAAACTTCGCCGGCAACTTCTTATGATGAACAGGTCTTGTGGGTGCAGCAATCTTTGCTCCTCCACAATCCGTCATAAGGTCTGTAGGGTCTGGTCCCACTTCGACTGCATTCTCTCCAGCAGGAGGATCAACAGCTTCAGCCTCATACTTTTTAAGGTGGGCTTTATTTCTTTCATACTGAACACCTTCAGGAGACTTGATAACAATGCTGCTGTTATTTCTGCTTACAACGTCATACAGTTCTGGTGCAAATGGTGTCGACAACTTGTTCTGCCGCTCTTGTTTTACCAGGACTTTGTCACCTGGAACCAGATCTGAATACTCTGCCTTTTTTCATCTGCATATAACTTAGCCTTTGCTTTCATTTCGCCGTCTCTGTCTCGCACTTCACTTGCTACATTATCTTCACGGAATTCAGGTAACTTGGTCCGAATTTTCCTTCTAAACAGCAGTTCAGCTGGACTCACTCCGGTGGTGGTGTGGAGGAGTCGATCTGTATGCAATCAGATATTTGCAAACTTCTTCCTTCCACTGTTTTCCCTCAGCTTGTGCAATCCGCATTCTTTTTAGGAGAGATCTGTTCTGCCTTTCCACCTCTCCATTCGCTTGGGGCCATAATGGCGTGGTCTTTCTGTGTTCAATACCACAGTCTTCCAAATACTTCTCAAACTCATTTGAAACAAACTGCGGACCATTGTCACTGGTTAGTGATAGTGGTAAACCATGGATCATGGAGATCCTCTCCAGACTCGCAATGATTTTCTCAGATGTCGTGGAATGCATAATCTCAATTTCATAATATCTGCTGAAATAATCAACTACGACCAACACAGAGTCGCCTGACGGTAAAGGACCTAGCAAGTCCAAGGCCAAGTCTTGCCAAGGACCTTGTGGCAAGGGGGTCGACTTGATTGGTTCAGGATGGGCGGGACTGCTCACTAGCTGGCACCCAAAACACGTTTTACAAAATTTTTCTGCCTCTTTGTCGATCCCGGGCCACCATACTTTTGATCTCAGCCTCTGCTTCATACGAACAATACCAGGATGTCCTTCGTGTGCTAACGTAAAAACTCGGGATCTCAACTTGCTGGGTATTACGATTCTGGTACCACGGAGGATAAGCTTGCCAATCACACACAGTTCACTGGCTACAGGTATGTACTGCTTGAGCTGGTCTTTCCTCCCAGTTGCCCCAGCTATACAATTCCGCAACTCACTTAGTCCTTCATCTTCTGCTGATGCATCTTCAATCTCGCGTGTCGTCATTGCGCGTGGAGTGGAGGTTACTGCTTGGTTCTCTTCTTGAAGTAAGCGTGATAGCGAATCTGCAATGTTCTGCTCTCCTGGCAGGTATTTTACTTTGAAACTGTATGGTTGTAACCTCAGAATCCACCGCCCAATTCTGGCACAGGGCTTTGATTTTTTTGAGTATATTGTCTCCAATGCTTTGTGATCTGTGTATAGTTCAAATTCAATGCCGTACAGGTACACATGGAAGCGTTCGCACGCCCAAACAACTGCCAACGCCTCTTTCTCGGTTTGAGAATACCGTTTTTCCATGTCACTCAGACTTTTGCTGGCATAACTGATAACTCTCTTTCTTCCTTGTTGCTCTAGAACAAGTACCGCGCCAAGACCAACTGGGCTTGCATCAGCTATAATTAGTGTCCTGGCATCTTTGTTAAAATACCCAAGGGTTTCAGCACTTGCTAATCTGCTCTTCAGCTCATTGAACGCTTTTCTCTGTTCGTTTCCAAACTTGAAACAGACACCTTTCTTTGTCAGTCTACGCAAAGGTTCAGCTACTGTGGTGAAATCTGGGACGAACCGTGCACTGTAGTTAGCAAGTCCCAGGAAGCTCCTAACTTCTGATGCATTCTGCGGCTCTCTCGCCTCAACAATAGCTTTCACTTTCTCTTCAGTTGGACCAATGCCCTGGTTTGTTAGTATGAGTCCCATAACTTACACTTTTCTGCATTAAGAGTTAAGTTCTTCTCTTTCAGTTTCTCCAGGACTCGCTTTAGTCTCTCGTCATGCTCCTTGGTAGTTTTGCCATGTACAATTATGTCATCAGAGATGTTAGCAACTCCCTCACAGTCACTAAGTGCTAGCTGGATAACATGCTGATACACTTCTGGGGCAGAACTTATTCCAAACATAAGGCGCTTATATTGAAACAATCCACAGTGAGTGATAAAGGTAGTAATGCTACGGGAATCTGGATGGAGTTCTAATTGATGATATCCCCACTTCAAATCAAGCTTACTAAATACTGTGCTTTGGTTCAGGCTTTGTAGCACTTTGTCTACAGTAGGTATGGGGTAGCGTTCTCTGATTATGGCTTCGTTGGCTCTACGCATGTCCATGCATAGCCGAATTTCATCATTCTGTTTCGGCACCACTACTACCGGACGAACCCACGGTGTCAGGCCCTCTACTGGCTCGATAATATCCATATTTACAAGTTCCTCAACCTTCTCCTTCACCTTGTTGCGAAGGCTGAATGGAGTACGCCTGACTGGCTGGGCCACTGGAGGTACAACAGGATTAACATGTAACTTGACTTGATAGTCTTTCAACTTGCCTACACCATCAAATACTCCTTTGTAATCAGACATGATCACTTCTTTGGACTGCACTGTATAAACTGGAGCTCCTAATTTCAACACACCTAGTTGCAACGCAGTTTCTCTTCCAAGTAGTGCTTCTCCTTCACCATCAATGACAACAAATTCAGCTTGAACCTCACTCTCAGCTACTTTCGTCAACCCTGAAAATGTCCCCGAAACTTTTAATGGCTTCTTGCTTCCATATGCATAAAGCTTCTTGTCACACTTCTTGGATACACAGACAATCTTCTGTTGCTTTAGGTCATTCCATACACCTTTGTCTACAATGTTAGTGCTCGCCCCTGAATCAATCACCATTTTCACAACACATCCACCCACAATCACCTACACTTTTCCAAGCTGTGACGATGATTTTACAGTGAATGCATACTCATCTTCCTCGTCATCATTTTCTCCCTGCATATATCTCACTTTCCTCATCTCTTTTGGTTTCTTATCGCCTCTACGTTTACTTTCCTTTGTTCTGCATTGTGATGAAAAATGATCAGCACCACCACATGACCGGCAGGTTTTTCCAGGCTCACCCGATGTCTTCTTCCCTTTATGATGATGCTTGTTTGCGCTTGAGTCACGAACTTGATTCACGGTAGTGCCTTTACTCTTCATATTCTCCAGTTGAGCTTGCACAGCCTCAAATGATGCTGCAGTTTTAAGTAGAACTTCTAGGGTTAAAGTGTCACCTTTCTCAAGCAATTTCCGCCTTAAATCATGGGACGTACACCGCTGAACAACTTGATCTCGAATTTGATTATCCGCCTGATTACCGTAATCACAATCTTTCACAACTTGTCGTAACCTGGTCACGAACGGAGCCACCGTTTCACCCTCTCGTTGTTCCATACTTCAGAAAAGATGATTTTAGTACGTCGAATTTACCTTCGGAATAAAATATGCGTTCAACGCATCCACGGCTTTCTCATACTCTGCTGCTGTGCCCGTATCAGCCAAAGTTTCGAAGATGTCTTGCACTTGTTCCCCGGCACAATGCAAAAGTAGAGCCCTTCTTTGCACTTTATTGTCAGCTTTATCTGCTTGTATGATGAGGCCCTTGCTGTCGGCATATAGCGAAAAACCTTCAATCCATCGTTGCCATCGCCGGCCAATGCTCGAAGGTTCGCCGTTCGGATCGAAGGGTTTTACACTTGTTAGTAGATCATCCACTTTTATAGAAGCCATAATTTAACTCTCACGACCTAAAAGATTATCCTCGTCGCCAGATGTCGTGTCTTAATCGTGTATTGAAACCGATTCCAATGGATTAGCAAGCCACACCAGAAACACTCCGAATCTAATCTGCCATGCTTTTAATAATAATCCCATCACTCTTTGCACTGCTAGATACATCATGTAGGATGTACTGAACATACACTACAGGCTGTACCTGCTTGTTCAATGATCTCGTATAACAGTGAAATTGCATTTAATGAATAATGATTCTTATTATTATTTGTAATGATGAGTTACAAATTAAGGCAGTGGGGCAGTGATGAATAGGTCTATTAGGATCTCTATAGCAGCACCAATACAAGCAAATTATGTTTTAATGCTATTCCAGTTTCTAAAATGCAAATATGTATTTATTTTCCTAGGGGCAAGGCTTGATACAGCCTTAGAATTGAAATTGTTGGAGATAAAGTGTTGGAGATAAAGTGAAAGCTAATATAGACGCAGATGACATACTTCACTATTCACTTTCCACATACAAGAGTACATGGTTTGACCCAACACGCCCTCTCATGATACAATACTGCATGCAACCTGCAATTGATACTGGGGGTGTTTTAAGGGAGTTTTATTCAGACCTATTCCATGCATTTGTGGTTGATTCAGAGCTAAAACTGTTTGAGGGTCCACCAGAGAGAATATAGTTCTGCTACAATCATCAAGCTTTAACCTGTGGTCTGCCAAAAATGCTTGGTACAATGATAGCACATAGTTTGTGCCAGGGTGGACCAGGATTCCCTTATCTATCACCTTGCAACTATTACTACATAGCTACTGGTGATGCTAGCCATGCAATAGCGTATGCAACAATTGCTGATGTATATGACGGTGCTGTAAGAGAGTTTGTTGAGCAGGTATGTTCAAACATTGAACTACTATGTACCTAATGCACAAATTAAAATGCCAAAGTCATCAGCCCAAAAGTATTAGCTCGAGTAGTCATCCATTGCAGTATGGTACAAGTAGAATTTGAGGCTTTATATTCATAAGTCTAAAGAAAACTAGCTAGCTAGGTAATGGAAAATGTACAAGTGCGTTGTAGTGATATTGAGGTAGACAATAACAAGACTATTTTCACTTTCTTGTATATAATGTACCTATTAATTAAAGTATATATATACATTTTTCTTAGACTAAAACATATTCGCAGATCTCCACTGTTACAAAAGAGGACCCGAACTTTGCAGAAATTGTTTCTGAGTGTGGGCTTTCATGCTTAGTGACGGTGAGTACTCTTAATGTTTTGGCTTTGTTTTCAAATAAATTAAAACATCACATTTTGGTTTGACGACTCCAAAGTTGTACAAACAATTCATTCAAATTTAAGACATTTGTATAGGAAATCACACATAGCCTACAAATAGCCTATAATGTAGCCTATCCCTAGCCTCGCTTTCATGGAATTGACAAATGAATCTTGAAATGCCTATGGGATATGTTACAAAAACAAATCAGCAACAAAACAACAACAACCTTTATGTTCCTCATGGTTAAATAGGCCTGCTCCAAGAGATTCATAAGCTTCCCAGTCAGTTTGAGGAATTATTTGTTCCCTCACTTGCTTTGAAGACTCCATCATATCTGTGAGGATTGCTGAAACACTCAGTTGGTGGAAATGAGAACTGCCAGGAAATTGTGGGGAAGCTGCTTCGCTTTGTTGATGAACGCACTGAAGAAGGTATTGTGTTTGTGAACTTTTTGG
>OX421447.1:24337889-24342889 GCA_949126865.1 Montipora capitata
GAGAGGAGCTAACAAATATGTATTACCTAAATGCAGGACAGAAAGATTGCGTCATAGTTTTTTCCCAAGTACTAGCTTAGCTGTTAATAATCATTAGATTCTTAGATTCTATATATACCCATATTTTAACTTGTAATTTTATCATAAAACTTATTGTAACCCAGTCCCTCTGATCAACTTTATGTAAATTTTATAGTTGTACAAGTGTAACCACTGTGATGATGGTGGATTTAAACTTCTTTATTATTATTATTATTGTTGTTGTTGTTGTTGTTGTTGTTGTTGTTGTTGTTGTTGTTGTTGTTGTTATTATTATTATTATTATTATTATTATTATGAAAGCTGCCAGTTGGAGAAGTGCTGATGTCTTCAGCAAGTTTTACAACAGGCCTGTTGTTGTTGTGTACGAGTTTCGGAGAAGCTATTTTGCGTGATGCACGTGATTAGTAACAGACAGTGGTTACTGCTTTTCAGAGATTGGTTTTCATATGCTACACTTTATTATCCTAGTTTTTGGATACATCTAGTGGTAACAGTTTCAGTGCGACTTTGCTATGTTATGGCTATTTCTCATTGTTGCCATCTCTAAGTTCATGTTTACCTTGACGGGCATGTTAGAATAAAGTTGCAGTCACTTCATATATGTGGTGTATCTCGTGTCTACATGTCTTTCAAGTCTCATGAAATCTCTGCGACAGATGACAGATAGAATTAATGATTAAACAAGACTTAACTGGAAGTTGAAGTTTGATCGGGATTCTATCCGTCCATCTTTAGAGTAGAGATTACATGCCCTCACAGGATGTTTTACCCATCCCTTTTTTCTCTGCATGTTTGGTTCATGTGAACTCTCTATAGATTGGTCGGCTTTGCGCATGCATGTTCTCATGTAATCTCTGCTCTACAGATGGACAGATAGAATTCTGATCAAACTTCAACTTCCAGGTAAGTCTCGTTTAATCATTAATTAACTGTGGTCAAATTGGTAATGAGCTGTTTAAAACTAATTACATCGATTTTCATGACAACAGATATAGGATTCACAAAAAAATCAATCTACATACGGAAATATCATGTTTAGAATGCATTGTCAGATATAGAACTAAAGAATAAGTTACCAATATCAAGAAATATAATAAACCGTGTTTGCCAGATATTTGATCTAATAAACACAGTCGTACATCAAGTTAACCAAGATAGAAAACGAATAATATCAATTAAATTTATAATTCACAAACTTTTTGAGATGTGGAATTTGCCTCATGTAATACAAATTGACCTTCTGAGCGCTAGCTTTCACGTGTAGTGTCACGTGACTTTTCATGTAAAGAAACCTCGAAATTTCGGACATTCGAGTACATGTAGGTCGGACATACAACACACAGTGAGATGGTGTGGCGAGCGGATATGAAATGTTAGTTTCTTTTTGCGTTGGACTTGGAAATGATGCAACAGAGACACTAGTCACTTTGATGGTTAGCATTTGGTGTAGGACACAATAGTTTTACACTCGTATTTTGACAGGATTGACGTGGGTAAGCCTGGTTGTTTCATCTTCGATCGCTTGGCGGAAACAGATGCATTCCTCGCCTTGTTATATACGAATTTACCCTTGTGTATTAAAATTGTCATATATATATATATATATATTCACTTTAGCATTGATAATAAAACCGAATAAAAGTGATTTATTAGCTGCATCAGAGACAGTAGTCATTTCCACCGTTTATTGCAAGTTGCATAAATTCTGCAATTATGGTCTCGACTAAAAGGCGTGCTTCTGTTACACGTAAAAACGATTCCCGATGCCCAAAATCATAAGTAAGAAACGGGAATGGTGATCTGATCAAGTTTTTTTTTTTGCATTTTCCGACCGAAGTTATAGCAATCGAGAGGCGGAAAACGGAAAACGTGGATAATAGCACGACTCATCGCAGTGAGTGTTCGAAGGACAGTTAATACACTACTAGTTGTATAGTAGTCTACACTTTGCTGTTGAGCTATAATTATATAACGTGCATACCATTGACCATGGGATCAATGCAGCATTGAGCCAATGCAAACTGAAAAAGTTTTTTCATTGAAGCTGAAGAAAACTGAAGAGGTTTTATTTTTATTACATGGAACAGTATTGGGGACCTTCTGTTAATTGGAATGACACATCTACAGTACCGTTAGGGAGATTTCCCTTAAAGAAATTATCTACTGATTTTTGGCGAACCATTCTAAAAAACATTGTCAAATTACCAGTCGTAATCCATGAACAGTTTAAACTCATTACATTAGGTGATGCATCTGTTGCTTTACACAATTTTTACAGTACTCATTGTTAGCATGAAAGTTTATTCTTAATTCACTAATACCATTCACAAGCTTGTTTTCACTTGATTTAGCGGTTTCATCAACTTGACCTATCTGCAAGTTCTGTAGTTAAATTAAGTTTTGCTAATAAAGGCAAGATGACAGGACTACTATTTGTTAATTGGCACAATTCGGGTGAAGGGACACTGATCTATGAGTATGTGTGTTTAACTTCTTTTTGGAAGGATGTTTTTCCTTCCTCGATCAACAACTCCTTTTTATGAAGGGCTTCACTTTAGCTACACTCTCATATACATGGACACACTCCACTTTGCAAAGAATCAACGTGATAAACCGTCAGTAAATAAGCGACAATCATCCAAGGACTTGTAAGTGGCGAGTCCCTGCTTGTGGTAAAAACTGAAATATCGTGCAAGCCGAATGGCCCCGAGGAGATGAAATTGTTCATGATATTGATTGCATGGAAAATGGCTTGGGACAGAAGTGCAGGTCATGAACTTCTGATTGATGGTGTCTGCATCATGGGTTTTGTCTTTCTACTGGTAGCATTCATTGCCGGAATGGCATTAGTTGCGCTAGAGACAATTACCTTGATTAAAGTAAAGTGTCATTGCTTCAACTGCAGTGGTGATTTCTATCAGCGAAGACTTCAAAACGGGCTCACTGAAACTCCACGCTCCTGCAAATATTTTTTAAGTTCTGCAATATTCATTGTGTGGAAGTCCTTCTTTAATAGGCATCTGCTTAGACATGTTGACCCTGGAACTGTTGCAAACAGGACTGCTTGCTGAGGTTAGCTAGAAGGATTCAGCGTTTTCGAATTAAAGGCTCACTGACAGAGGAGGCTCCATTTACACACACTCAAATCACGTTCATTCGGTTCTATTACTGACCTCGAAGTGCAAATATATGACCATTTAAATACATGAAGGTATTCGTAATAACGAAATGCAAGGAAAACATTTCGTTTCCGTCCACTTAGGGATGGAAGATATTCAAAACCTGACTCACCCCCGTAAATCCTGTCGAAGTAGGAATGTAAAACTGCTGCGTCCCACATCAAATGCTAATCATCGAAGTGACTAGTTTCTTTGTTGCATCATTTCCAAGTCCAACGCAAAAAGAAACTAACATTTCATATCTGCTCACTACGCCATGCTTGAGTGTCCGAACTTTCAAGGTTTGTTTACATGAAAAGTTATATGACACTACACGTGAAAGCTAGCACTCAGAAGGTCAATTAGTAAATCTAATAAGACCTTAAAATATTATGAGGAATATTGGAACAAAATTTAATCATTAATTGGTGACAAACTTAATTAAATTTCTTGCTATATTTTTTCATTATTTTGTCTAAAATATATATATTATCTATGATAGAACATTTGTTAAAAAAGATTGATTCATTAAATAAGCCACTTCTTAAACTATTTCTGAATTCTGATAATATATCAAAATAACTAGTATATGCAAATCTGCAATTTTCTTATTTACGGTCATATGTTTTTGCAGTAGCATATGTTTGTAAAAGAACACCTGCTCCTGAAATTATAGGATTAAGAGTAATACTACCTGCTATTGTACCAATAATTACTTATCCAGCTGTACCAAGATTGGTAGATATATGCATTTTTTGGTAATCTTGAAATGATTTTTTATAACACCAAAATTTTTTGTGATAATATTTATACAAATCTTTTATTTCTTTAATTTTTTCATCTGATAGATTATTGCTTATATGATTGAAATTGAATATTTTTTCACTCATATTATGTATATACATTATATTTTTTTTAAATTTATCACTGTATATATTTTTTTAATGAATATATTTAATCAATATATCGAGGTCTTCGTTTGGTACATCGTTTATTAGTTTGACTTTAAAATGACCATTTTGTAATGTTATATTCATATTAAAAGTCTGCTTTTGTGTATTCTGATCTGATACTAAAAAATTGTTTAATGCTAATCGAAACCCATAATAAATTTGAATGTTTAGTTTTTACTAATTTGAAAGAATTATATATAATTTGAATTTGTTTGATTATTGACCCACTAGGAAGTAGGACTCTTTTACTTCCATTTATAATAAACGTTTTGTCTGATAAATTGGTGATTAGATAACCAGGTAAATAATCTGATGATTGAAAAATATCAAAGGCATTCATGTCAATTGGTATATGCATTTTCATTGTTTCACTAACTACCTCATAGGACTTGTCAAAATCGTATATTGACATGACGATATTTTGCAGAGCATTTTTTATACCATAGCAAACGAAATATTAAGGCAGACTTTGAGGGCCGTTGTTATCATATGACGCTGCAAGAGTTACATACAATCTTCTTTGAATTTGGTTTGAAGTACTGTCAGGGTGCATTTGTATAATACATCGAATATAATGATATTCGTTTGACACTTTTTTTGTTGATCGTTGTAATATTATCATGTTTAAAGATTCAAACTTAACTGTCATTGAAATAAATTCATTAGAACATATCGGAAAACCATTTTTTTGTACGCAGGCAATTTATGGGGCTTCGATACAACTTACATTCACTCTACGTACAATTTTCTTTTGGCGCTACTCCAAACCAACCAAACAACGAATAAGGCTCTTTTTCCGGACTAAAGTTCACTGTTTCAAGTTACTCTCGTTTGTCTGTCAATATTT
>OX421447.1:24352889-24355389 GCA_949126865.1 Montipora capitata
GCCCTCTACATGGGGATGGGAAAAAGATGGGACCTCCTGGAAACCCAAGTGGACGACTCTTCCTCAGGCAAAGGACACTTGCCATGAGTTGATTCACTGTGGCTGCAAGAAAGGCTGCAGGGGCCACTGTAAATGCTTCAAGGCTAATCTTGACTGTACCGGTTTGTGCAATTGGGGTGGAAATTGCAACTAAGAGAACATTTCTTCAGCTAGTAATTTTAAAAACAGGCATAGTAACGTTATAGCCATGAAAGCTGTTTTTCACAACGTTTAGACGAAAAAGTTCAGCAAGTGTTTATTGTAACATACCTAATCTATTTCGGCATATTTGTAAGTTTCAGGTGATATAGGTGTCTCAATCACTGTGAAAAAGTAACTCAAGAAATCATGTCAATGAAGCCTTTGTAAACTGACTCTGTATCTCAGCCTCGATTTGATAGATATGACGTTTTTGGCACATCCCAAACACACATTTCTGGTTTGAATTTCCTAGTCTACATAATAGAATCTACATTGCAAAAAGATAAAACTTGCAAGTAAAAAATGGAATTGATTTCATCAGTGCCTATTGCCTTGCTGGTAATTGCAAATAATGGTCACGTGACATAATTTAAGACGCAAAGGCGCTGGTTAATTTGTTGTTGTATTAAAAAAAGCAAGACACTAGGTGCAGTAGTTCCAGAATGCCAAAAAAAAATCGGTATTTTGTATCAGCCTCGTTTCCATGTAAGGGCCTTGTATGGCACACTTTTGACATGCGCATTCTATGGCTCTGGATGAAAATTTGGCATGGTTCCATATCAGGAAATATTTGTCTTATAGAGATTGGCAAACCCTGCCAAGTTTGATGCTTTTATCAAAAAACGAAAAATTTTGTCCCTTAACAGCTGGACTATTTCGACACAAGCGTTTCAATTCCTGTCAGAACTAACTATTGAGAGACCGCACAGTCTGCACAGATAACTTCTCCATGAATGAGGCTATACCCATACATGCTGGTGAATGTAAAAGTCCCCTCAAAAATTAAATTCGAGGGACGGAAATCAGCACTCTAAAAACCAAAACAAAATGCATGGGTCGCACTTGGGAAAAGTTTTCTTCTTTGCCAACTAAAAAAACCACAAAAATTCGAAACCGCATTCAGAAATGAAAACTTTTAGTCAATGGTGTAGGGTCGCACTAGTAGATTTAAACTGTCAAGGCTTTGAAGCAAAAACAAGTGAGATAGAATTTCACTGCGAAAACATTTTGTTATCATTTCAAGCAACATGCATCTCGATGAAGCCTTATTTATAACTGTTGCAGTGATTATGCTACCTTTAACAGTTCGTGTTCTTTTGAAATTTACGGACGATGGGCAAACAAATGTCGTACACTTTTGACCGCGACTATGATAAGCAGAAGAAATGAAATCAGTGTATATCGCCTTGTTGATTTCAAAATTCTCAGCCCACAGGCTGATAAACACTTTTTCGACTTTCTCTTGTTCGTTCTCCCAGCTTCCGTGGGAGACGATGGAGAAGAGGATAAAGACTAAGTGGGCAATTTAAAGTCTACGTGAATGATCATGGCTGAGGTTGGCTTGCTTGTATGGTGTTTTCATAGTATCTGTAAAAACATTGAGATTGGGAAGGATAATTTAAAAAAACCATGTCCGTCCATAGCGAAAGCGTGAAGATTTCAGAATTCCTGCATTTAGTTCACATCGTATTTCAAATGAATCGCGTTTCATTGACAAACGTTGACAGTTACCGCCATGATTTCTATTGTGTAGCTCGAGTATTCCAAATCCTGTCTGCCCCGATTTCCCATTTTTCCTTCCAAATGGAAATCTTGGGGTCTCACTTGGCAATGTCAACGATTAAAGATTTTTACCGCAAAGTAAAAAAAATTTCCAAAAAGTTTCCCAAGTGCGACCCATGCCATAAATTTAAGAATGCCAGAAGGGAATTTTAAAATAAATCAATCAACCTGAATTCTGTTACAACAGCGGGAGGCCGATTTTTTTACAACCAAGAATGCCACATCGCGAACCAGCATGCACAGGAGTTGTTATAGCCACCTTCACATGAATCAATGCTAAGTTTGAATATTATTTTTACATATGGCCGACTGGAAAAATCTACCACCCAATTACACAGACATCTTCATGTAAACTTTGCAGTGACTTTTTATTGCCAATTGATATGTATCAATTCTCCTCATTTTGACCTCATATTTCTTACATTTACTAAATATAACTGATCTCCTTCAATTCAATTAGTACATTCATTTCCATTATCTTCATAGCAACGCTAACTCAAGCAGCAAGCGAAAAGCCCTCTCAGTCAAGTCCCGCTCCCGCCTTCTCTACCAAATAAAAGTCCAGTAAAGAAGAAAGAAGTGTCCGGAATAAAAGGCAGCTTTAAGTTGGTGTTTTCATTGTAAATTAGCACTGTACTGGTGCATTTGTCCACTTGAAGTTAGTTTGCAGGAAAAACATGAAAGAATTTTCCTAAAT
>OX421447.1:24365389-24367889 GCA_949126865.1 Montipora capitata
TTTAACCAGTAGCATATGCATTGAGACAGGGCAGGAAAAAACCAAGGTCCAATTACCCAGGAAAAGTAATTTTTCCTCTTGAGCAAGTGAAAATGGAAGTTTGGTTGTCCAGTGGGCAAGTAAAATTAGCCTCAGTAGTTTCGTTAGTGATAATTGCCAATCAAAACCAAGATGAGCAAAATAATGAGTGGAAAGCATGGATTACATTGTAAGTTAAAAAAAGTCCAAGCATACTATCAATGAATAAATAGTTGATTATGGACTGAGACACTCCCTGGTAAATGACTACTGGTTAACTAGTAATTTAGAATGGGCAACTCAAAACTGAAATGTACTGGCCCACTGGACAACTGGGTTTCAAACTCTTTCCCCTGCCCTTTGAGATTGAAAAAAACTTCCACTGTTAGATAATCACTCAATGATTATATCCATTTAATGCTTTCACTCCGCTGTTAAAACATACAAAGGGTGAAAGCAAAAAGTACATATCCTCTACATTCAAATTCACTGTAACCATGAAAATCACCAGTTGATGTTTTTAATAAGGGCCACCAACAAAGCATATAAAAAAGTCAGAGCCAGAGCTGCTGTACCTTTAATGAACCAAGTGGTAAGACAGTCGTACAGCATATGAATCAGTTTGGTTTGGTAGATTTGAATTAAGTATGACAAATCCCATGGCACCATACAACAGAGTTTCCTGTATCATACAGGACATGACAAGATATTTGATTGACAGGTCGCACAGCTTCACTTGCCAATCCAAAGGCATAAAGCACTGTAACGTTTGTTCTGCAAATCACGCCATGGTCGAACCTTATTGTTTTGGGTACAGCACCTCAGGTTACAGGGCTTCGATGACTTTATAAGCATTTTTATATAGTTATAGTATTCAACGGCTTTGCATATAAATTTGTAGTTGAAAGGGAGAAGGGAAGGGGGTGAAATTAAACAAAAGGCCTGGAGTCATTTTATCCCTTGGTCATTTCATGACCTTGCTCACCACGAGTCTTCCATACCTCAGTGGTTATAACATCTGACCGGTATTTCTGGAAGGTCAATGGTTCAAATCCCTTTGGGCGCTCAAAAAGTTCTTTTCTGAGTATTTCATCTTGAGAACACTTCTCCATTATTTTCATTATTTTCATTTTCAGGTTTATATTATCACAAAATATTGAATGGCCAATATAAATTTGTTCTTCTTGCAGTTCAAAAATGGTGAAATCCATGATTTGAGTGTTTTGTGCTTGTCATTTTACTGAAACACTTGGTACAAACAACTACTGTCTAAATTAAGGTCTTCCCTCTCTGAACACTTAACTCAATTTTGGTTCGTACATCACTGGAACAAATTCTGCACTTCTCATTGGAAACACCTTTCTCCAACCCACAATAACAGACAGCTGGATCTGAATTGCTCACCTATTTGGGAATATATGAAAGAGTAGAAAAATTAGCATTAGCATTACAACAATTGTAGCCCTTCGCTCTCAACCACACAAGAGAAACAAATTCGTGTAAAAAGATCTGTTGCCATCTAGAGTGAAACATCGTGTTTTGGCTATATTTGGAAATAAACTCATGTTTAGCTTCTTGCCCTTCCATTGAGTTGAGACCAAGGCCAAACCCATACTTTTCCTTCATGTGCTGGGTATGGGCAGGGACAAGGTGACCAATGGTCCAAACTGTGGGGTTAACATAAAAGAAAACAGCATTAGCTCTAAAATAGTTTGTGCACAGGGTCTTCAGTTCACTTACTTCCTCAGCTGAAATAGCTGACAAATGTATGCAATAACATGGAGCATTGTGGTCTCTCTACCAGCACTAGCTCTGCTTTCAACGGCAGCAATCAATGACATAAAATGCAACAAAAAAAGCCTGGAATCCTTCCCAGTAAAGCGGTAGACAAATGATTTGCCATTCGCTTTTGTGTCATCGAACCATTTGGTGACTTTTTTAGTCAACCTGGATAAGCCACATGCACGCATAGCTGCAATGTACCTGTTGAATGGCGAATGTGCAGGCACCTGAGAAAAAGAATTAATTTCATCAGTTAGTTAGACATTGCAATGCCTTCACTAAGAAGTTGCTGATGGGCACGTGCACAGGCGTTGTTCTTCAGGTGCAGTGGATCCACATGTGCACGGTCAATTAGTTTGCCTATAACTGGTTCAAATTCCTGCCGGCTATGTTTTTGAGCAATAAATGAAGTAACCTTTGCTCCCGAGTGGATGCAGCCATTTTTTTTTTGTCCAGTGACTTTTTAAAAACATCAACCTGTTTAACCACCTTCATTCTGTTCTCATACTTCCATGGCTTCCACAATACCCTCCAATCTGTTCCAAAAGTCCCATCCAGTCTGGACATTGTGTCACTGCTCACATCTGTAAAAGTTCAAAAGTAAGTTGTAGAATTTTAAAGTTCTCCAGCAAGAAAAGACAACATTTTCATGTCATTTGGGAGTTCGGAAATGCGAAATTTGACATCAACAGGTGTGCCA
>OX421447.1:24372889-24380389 GCA_949126865.1 Montipora capitata
CGTCAGTTCAGTTGCCATATCATGGAATTATGGCTTTCAGTGTAGGGACGCACAAGGAGCAAATTATTGGCTTCTGCTTTGAAACGTGGCAGGAAGCGTCTCGATTTAGCTGTTGAAGCCCACGGTAGATGAGAATTTTTGTTTGGTAAAAAAGAAGGGCTGAACTTTTTTTTTGTTCTATTTTTTTCTGATTAGAATAGGGTCAAGCATGATAGATCGATCTGCTCAGTTTATTTCGCATCATTTGAAAGCCAATTCACCGGTACATTCATTTGCCATTCATTGAGCTATCTTTCTGCACAGAGTACAGGTAACATTTTTGATCAAGTATTTTGAAATACACTATGCAACTAATACTCTATCAAGCAGCTGATATATTTTACAAATAATAATAATAATAATTAAATAATAATAAATAAACAGTAAGTTGTGTTCATTTTAGTCAAACAGAAACCACCTGGTAAAACTATTTGTGTTAGCACGGATCACTTTTGGCATACTGGTCCTTTGGAATGTGCAAACAGTATGCCTCTCATGTAATGTACACATTTCAATGAGAATTCCCTTCACGCAAGTTTTATACATCATTATCAACAATGATGAGCACAGCAGTATGATGATAGTTATTATACTGTAAATAAAGAGATATGTTGTCATGAAGTATGGGTATGTTCATTGTCGAAAACTTTAAAGGACACTGCAGGTTGGCACTAGTAGTTCAGTAACTCATGGGTTGTTGTTTAGTCAATGTTTGCTATTGGTACCAACTGGCAGAACTGTTTGGCTTACAAAAGGAATTATTGCATAGAGGGTCACCTCAAATGAACAATCACAGACCCTGGGCAGTCAATCACTGTCCTGGCCTAGGTTCATCTGCTGAATGTAACACTAGTGGAATATTGCATTAAACTAGTGATTACTGTTAATAGTAATTATTAATAATTTTCCTGTCTTTTCATATTTACTGGCCCATAACCTTTTTTCTAGGGAACAAGTTTACAGAGCAAGGAAAAAGTTGACTATCCTTGATTGGAATTACTGGTATCATAATTGCTTTTCATTTTCCACCACTGATGATCATGCTGACACCATCATTGCAAGAAAATACAACCAGAGAACAAAATCTTGGGACGTGAGGATATTAAAGGTTTCCAAAGATTGTGGATATATTTGGATGCTGATGGACAAAATGTTTAAAGTTTGCATTGATGACGACGACTATTTAATCACTCGTGAAGTCTGTCTGGAATCTGATGATCCCAGAATCATTTCTCCAACAATTGTTGAAAGTGAACCTCTTCCAGCTCATGAGCTCCTGGCAAGATGCAGAAACAGATTTTCACAAATAAGCAGCTCATAGAGATTTAAATGCAAAACTTTCAGCTACTGTAAAACCAGGAAAAACATAAATGCCCTCACAATAATGTGTTGCAGTGATGAAATTACTAACAGTCGGGTGTCAATGGAATGGCTCAAGTCAAGCTAATAAGCCTTGCCTTTTTGCTACAGTTTGGGTAGTAACTTGAAGTAATAATTATATTAACTGTTTTTCTCTCCAAGTTTTATGGGGTCATTGTGACATGTAGCACTAAGCCAGCATTGAAACCAGGACAAGATATACAGTGTATGACTTGACAGTTTTTAACCCAAGATAAGGGCTGACCATACATTACACATTGTAGCTTTGAAATCGTTGTTGGAGTTTTGTCTCGTGGTAATATATTGTATAACTTTAGAATTTTGTCTCCTGGTGTGATTTCTTATTATGTGGTTTTGTACATGGCAATTTTAGTGCATATCTTTTGAAAACTGAAATAATTTAATTAAACTACAGTGAAAAAAAAAACAGTGTAAATACAAAAAATGGAAATTCCAATTCAGTGCTATGATATCGGGAAATTGACAGTTATTGTAAAAAGTGGTGTTGAGAGTAACATGTGAATACAGATAACAGACAAGGAAAATCAAATTTTATTATTGTTCATATACATGTCTGCATCAAATTATTTGAAGATGTGAAAGCATTAATTATTATTCTAAGACAATTTCCATTCTTGCAAAAGTTTAAGTCAGTCTAAACCAGAAGAAATGGTGTCACAAATAAATGTAATCTAAATTGCCTTTAAAAATATTTTTTATCCTAAACCAAAGTTTCACAACAAGCCAACTAAGACAAGTCAGTTATTGGGGGTGATGGTATGCTGAAAATAATTATTAAAAGAGGGGATCCTGAGATTTCCTGATATTTTTATTTGGGAGTGGAGGTTCCCTTTAATGAAAACCACACACTTTCACTGTGGTTTTGTGTCTGCTATTACTTCCCAACATTTAGACAGTTCAGAAACCCATCTAAACACCTGTTGCTTAGGGGGTAGTGTCTTCTAGTACAAAGTACATGCACACAGCAGAGGGAACAACTTTCCTCTTCCTTCTTCCAAGGGCAGTCACCTTGTGTATCTAGGATGTATAAATATTGTGTTCAAACAGAGTTTTCAAAAGTGCCTTGTTTGTGAAATACAGTTGCATCCCCACATCCTTTGTTTTTGATGTGCTGGCTCATACACCTGTAGTACGGCAGTTACCTTATTTGCCCAATTCAGGAACTGGCTTTTGGTCAATAGACCAGTTTCATAAATGGCGACCACCTTTACAGTATTTTGTATTTATGTTAATTACACCTACTTCCTTCATTTTTAAAATTCTTTTGAAGGTTGCTTGTCATAGCAAGACTAGAAAGGCTTGTTAGCTAAAACAGAAGAACATTTTATTTGGCAGGCATGAAATAGATCTATACAAATGTAGGTTGACCACTTGACTATGGTACGTCTGCAAGTCAGGTGCTGGCATCTTCATGGTCAGAGGCATTTTCATCTTGTTCCATAAGAAGGCAATCAGTATAATCCATGCTTCCCACTCCCTTCCGTAGTGCCTTTATGGCCAGTTTCCATGCCATATTTATCAACTCCTAGGGAAAGAGACTATTTATTAATGTGGTACATTGCAATTCCGTGAAAGAAGTTCTGCCCTCAAAGATTATTGATTTTATGAAGTGATGATTCACATACATGGAAGAGAACTCCCCACAAAGACTTCCATATATTTTTGACTAGTCACAACTGGCTAGGAAGGTTTTTTTTTTTTGGAGAAATCGTGAAACGTGATATGCTTATCAGCTGAACGGTGAAATTGACATTATACAGGTGATTTGGCAGAACATGTTACTGCAAGTAAAGCAACCAAAATATATTTGAATGCATGGAGATTTTCTAATATGGCGTGTATTCATCACTGATTGTACATTCTGAATGTTTGATTTCTTCTGATTCTTTTCTTCCTCGCTCATCAAATGTTCTTGATTTCCCTGAGGCACATTTGCGACAGCTGTTCTTTACTAGCACTTTCTAATTGAGACTCGAGTACAACCGGTTAACAGGCCTTGATAAACAACTCAGCTTGTCTGTTCGGCCTGCCGGAAACCGCAATCGCTGTGAAAAAAGAGTGTTGAACATATATTATCGCCCACCTTGTTTCTGCATGGTTTCGTCGCTGTTCCACATATGCAAGTCTCTGTGTAACATAGATATTTTTCCTACAGTTTTCCACGGTCATCATCCCTGACGTTCAACTGCAGAACACTTCGAGGCTACAGTATGACAAGTGAAGAATTCCATTGAAAAAAAGGCCTGGAAATTTCACAAATGGTTCACATTTTTGCCCGAAACAATTTCATCGAGTTTCCTTACGTTTTTCTCCTAAGGGCTCTGCGGAAACACTGCTTGTGCTTCGCCATTTTATTTCCAAGATATATCCAATGATAAATATCTCATCTCGCGAGTGTCGTGTGAAGATTTCTATTGGTTGAAAATTGTGTGGTTGCCAATCAAGCTCACACATGCGCTTTATCGTGACACAGGCCCTTTAAGATGGGTCAATACATCTGACGCGTGCTTAAATATATGTGTAATGCAAGTTGACGACGGAAGGTAAAATATTTGCATTTTTTACGTACTTTGAAAAGCTCTTGCGTCGCTCACAATCATTTGCCCCAAGAAATTTTTACGCGAATCTGTAGACCATCCTTCTACAATTGGACCACCAGAAGCTTAATCCATTTGAAGGTTTCGCACATGGTGAAAATTAATTGTATTCACAACGTACTTTTAAGTGAAAGAAATACATGTCTTCGAAATTTAATTATTTTGCACCCAAAAAAAGTATGTCATTAGAACATTTTTTAACAGTTGTTTCGCAAAGGCCAGCTTCTCCTGGGTTTCTGCAATTTGTTCCATGTCTCCCTCCGTGGATCTGGCATGCTGCCTCAAACTACTCAGCTCTCCTCTTCCTAGCTTGCGCCTGACTAAGGGGTGACGGTAGCACTCTTGGCATTTTTTGTCTTAACTTTATAGACTTCTCAGGGAGGTGCATGTGCTTGGCTTTCTTCTTACATGGTGTCTCAATCTCACAGCGTATTTCTTCTGTCTCCTCTAGCTGTCTAGCTACCTTGTCTACCTAAACATTGTGATGCTATCCGTTTGAGGTATTCCTGGGAATGTGACAGTGGGGGTAAGATAAAAGACCAGCAGTATCCTGTCATTACCAGTATACCAAGATCTCCCTTGTCCATGGAATCTAAGAATATCTCTAGAAAATGTGGGGCAGGGTGATAAGAGGGAGGAAAGAAGGAGACCAGCAGTATATAGATTCACCCAGTTGTAGGACACTGGGTTAATATCTAAACGTATGGGAGAACTGCATCAAACAAGCAGCATAGTTGAAGCTGGGTACTCCATGGAGCTCCAAAAAAATTAACATGAGTAAAAATACATGACATTTTTCACATCACTTACATTTACCCTTATTATAAATGGCAGCCAATTTAAAATTCTTTTGTATGCATTTAATTAAACTAACCTCATTTGAGAGTAAAAATTCTTTTGAATTATAAACTGTTAAATGTTAATACCTGCAAAATAATTTATAATTGGCCCAATTTACGAGAATGATCTATATTGTGCTCAAAAAATTACTGTATCCTATGACACACTTTCAGACAGCAGTCATAACATTGCCATTACCTTTGTTTCGAGATGCCTCAACCTTTCCTCTTTTGCCTTCAGTTCTTTCTCCTTTTCTTTAATCTTTTCATCATTTGCCATCAGCTCCATATTTAGAATTTTAATCTTATCACAGTCTTTCACAGCTTGCTCCCTTAGATTTCTGCAAACGCATGGATGATCCCACTCGGAATCTACTGTTTTTTCGCTTTCTTGCACCAGATGAGTACATGTTGCCAATGATCAAGGATCTGGGAGGCTTCTACAGGTAAACCTGCCACTCCTCCTGCCACTCCTCCTCCATATATTCAATTATGCTAAAAATAGTTCTTAAGCATAAAAAGCGTAAGCTCACATGATAAACAAAATCAAGTTAAACTGCAGAAACGTACTTGCTTACCAAGTTTCCATATTTCATATATTCGTGCCATTCATTTTATAGCTTACGCTTAGTTATTTTTTATTACTTGTAATCACGCACAAGAAAACTCACGGTCCGTAGGCTGCCTGGCCATCGCAGAACAGTTGGCCTGTTTGGCAGTACTTGTAAAATTACACAGTCAAACTTCCGTGAGCCCTCAGGGCTCACACTTCTTTCTCAAAAAACTAAAAACATACTATCAACATTTGACCCGCTGTTAATGCTGTGAAAGTAAAATAAAGACATTTTAACAGAAACAGACTACATGAATGGAGGCAAAAGACACCTTTTCGAATCAAAGGAATCGGACCTCTGGGAAGGACTAAAATAAACGTCATTTGATGCGTTATAAATTCGCACCCAGTCTTCTACAAAAAGGGCCTGGTCCAATATGGCGACCAGCCACACGGATGGCGAGCAATTTTGAGTCATTCTGTGCCCACCGTGACAATGCAAGTTTATTTTAATGGTGAACCGCTTTGCACTGAAAAATGCTAGAAACAACTCATATCAGGCGACAGGTCTTCACGTTTATATATTTAGCAAGCAATTCATGTAATGTCGCACTGTTGTTTTATGCTTTTTGTTTCATTAGATATCAGATGTGGAGAGCTGGCTGAATAATTGTGCAACTAAGTCAGATGATAGAAGCGCCACTGTCCCAAAACAAGCATTATGGGATAGTTTTTGCAATACCTTTTTCTGGCTTATTTAGGAAAAGCGCTTTCAAATGTAGGTTACACAGAAGTCCAATCAGTTTTCCAGCGAGGTCACGCTGATTCTTATAACATGATAAATTTAAAAACGGTAAAGACAACTGGTGCTGTCACGGAAGTCACATCTATCATTCGTATTGAAGACCTTCAGCAATGGATGGAAAGAAACTGCTGTGAAGGAAGACAAGATGACATAATTTCGAAGCAAGACCTGTGGCTGCATTATTCTGGTAGTTGTGGCATTTCAGACGATGACCAACCAGTTTTCTTTTCACTACTTGGAAATATTTTATCCAAGTACCCTGCATTTCGACAGGTTAGCCTGTGTTTGTCTCATGGTAACACACACCGAGGAAAACATTCTGCTTTCAAGTTCCTGAAAAAGGGGGATCAGGTGACCGAGACCTTAAAGTTCAACATTCTCAGAATGGCAAGGACAACAAATCCGATCTCTCTACAGACATCGATAACCGTTATTCCACGGTCGGAAAGGACAGCAACTATGAATTACTAGTGGGCACCAGGTAGAAGGCCACACCAGCCTCTTGCATTCAAGCAAATCCTCAACGTGATGCTCCCATGCACTCTGAACGTAGCGGAAGTGTAAAGGAAGAACAGTCACTACTTTTAGATGATATGATCTTGGCAGCTACTATTCACCAGTCAATGACAGCTTTGACCAAGCAGCATCTCTGGGATCCGAAGGATGGGATGAGAACCCAAGCATTGTCGACAGCAATCATGATTGCATCACATTAATTTGTCTGGTCCTTTATTAAAAATTTAAAGGGTTCCAGCACCGCAATTGCCAACGACTATCCCAAAGAAACTGAAGGCATTCACAAAACTCTATATCCGGTACTTAAAAAGGCCAAGCAAGAAAAGAACACCGCCTTCTTTAAAGTGGACAGGCTGATAATTAATGGGCAGGTATACAGAGGAATTGAAACAAACAATCTCCCATTCTATGGTTCAATTATGTAAGTTCTTGGTGGGGGAGGACTAAAGCGCAGCTGCAGAGACGCTCCGAATAAACTGTCGAATGTTTGTTTTTGTGTTTTGTGTACATCCTACTAGTTTAAGTGTAAGCGTAAGTTTGGCTGGTATTTGTTGTTGTTCAAATGTTTGGTTTAGAAATTGTTTTCGTGCTGTTTTTTCAGTCTACATAAGCAGATTTCGCTCTTTGATCAGGTCTAGCCTGTATGTGAAGTTTTGTTTATTTGTGCTAACAAAGGTAATTTTCACCTCTAAACTTGATGACCGTACCTTTAATTATCTTATTCACCTATCAACGACAAATCAGGGATTG
>OX421447.1:24385389-24402889 GCA_949126865.1 Montipora capitata
TCTATTACAGCCGGTGGAAGATCAAACATGGAGTCAAAGCACCAATTCTCAAAGACTAAGCTCATTATAAGTCAAAATAGGTTGTTGTACATGGTAAAATTGTCCAAATTGCTGGAGGAATTAAGTCTTGATCCACCTTGCCAAGAAAAAGTGTCTCCGTCCGATAAGCTTCCATACACCTGCGACAACTGCTACCTTCAGTTACCCAAGTTAAAAGATACACTTCGACACAGGAGATCAGGTACTTTGGTGAACAAGAGAAACAGGCTTGGACTTCAAAGATTTAACAAGCGCTACACCAAGAAAGGTGAGGTCTCAAGTGCACTGGTAGTTGAGTCCCAAAGACGACGTACTGCTGAAGCTAAAGTAAAGCAAGTGATTCGGGTAGCTTTATCACCGAGAGAATGGAATCAAAAACTAGCGATAAATCTAGTATGTTTGCTGAAAATCGGTGTGTCAGAGAAGAAACCAATGCAGGTGCTTGTAATTAGGAATTTGGTCTCCAAGCTCAAAAGAACTAACAACCATCACTATGTCGACTTGGTGGAAGACATCAGTGGTCTTTTCAAAAACCAGCTTGGACCTTCTAATTATACCCTTTTCGCTGATTTGTTAGTCTAGCAAGAGAAACCACCGCATAAAAACATGCATCGCAGTTGAGATTGGACCCTGGCCTTAATATGGATTCCATTGATTTAGCAGCAGAAACCTTTAAACTAACGAGGAACCCGGCACTTTCAAATGAGCACGCTCACGATACAAAACTTGTCTTTTCATTGTTAACACTAGCAAGATATCAGGACCTAAGCGATCTGTTAAGATCACCGATCATTTCACATGTACCTCCGCAAATGTCATTTATTGCATAACCTGTATGTTATGCAATAAATTATACATTGGCGAGACAGGTAGACGACTAGGTGACCGATTCCGCGAACACCTTCGCGATGTTGAGAAGAATGACAAAGATGTATCTAAGCCAGTAGCTCGTCATTTTAATCTCCCTAACCACTCCAAAAAACACATGGCTATCTGCGGCCTTTCCCTACATCTAGGTATGACTGAAAGCCGCAAGAATCTGGTACAAAAATTCATCTTCCAAATCAGCACCCTTAATAGTCTTTTCATTTAACTAATATATACCTATTTTTCACATTGCCATGTTACCACCAATAGCGTAGCTCCTACTCTACTATAAAAACTACACGTAACCAATAATTCTTCGATTCGCTCTGACGAAGGGCTAATGCTTGAAACGTCAGCTTTTAGAATCTCTGTACGGTGACCAATTTACATTATCAACTCCGTTGATAAAACCAAATTTTTGAAACCTTTAAATGCCTACCATCAACAAAGCTACTGACGGTGCAAGATGTCTGTGTTATCTCGAACCCCAAAAGTTAAAAGACATGGGATCCTAATGCTGACACCTGGCCTCAAAACATTTTCATTCCATGTAGAGTTGTAAACAAGAACGATTCAGACGACTTCGACACAAGGAAGAGATTCACCGACAACCTTATAAAGGACGAAAACCTTGCTAAAACTGTCTCTGTACACAACCTTACAGTGCTGAAAAAAGCCAAGAGTTATAATTTGCATGTGGCCAAGTCCTGATCGTGGTTACTCGGCAAAGAATCTTTCGAAGTATTGGGAAAGGTTAAGAAAAGCATGTTGTGACAGCACCAGCAATGTTCGCAAAACACCACCGAACCTAGTTGGCTATTCCACTGATTCGCAGGCTTCCCTTTGGGAGCAGCAGTCCAACTCATGATGCCAACAGCACATGAAATCCAAAATGGAGTGCTTTATCTTGGCCTCGGTATTGATGAGGAGATGTTTGCTTCCCCTTACTACTGGTACCTTTCAGTCATAGCTTACTTAGATTACGATCACCAGCAAAGATTGTTTCTAAAGAATTTAAAATACGAAACACATGACCTGACCTTTTGAGAAGACGATGGCAACACAACACGTTTAGCAACGATACGACACCTTGAAGACCTAAGGCCCCACTGCCAAGTTTTGGGACTAGATTGTGGTTTCAATGCATCAGACTTGCTTTTAATTTATTTTGAGACCAGAATTCTGGTCGCATCGCTGATCTCCTTGATGAGCATATACCTGGATCTCAGCGAACTAGCCTGTACATTACAGCTGTCCATCATTTCATTGAATCATTTCGTGTTCCACAATTTGTTGCAATTTGTGGAGGAGAGTTCTGGAGCTGAAAAAAATGGCTCTTTATTCCAAACCAGGAGCTAAAATTAATCCTACGAAGAGTGGCAAGTTCATCATGTATGGTTGGGTTAATCAATTGGCCATGTTCTTACATTTCAAGGACTTAGGACCCGATTGGGCTTCCCCCTACAATTTGGGCACGAAAGCCACGAAGCGAATCATTGGAGAAATGTAAGGAAAGGCAACAGAATTGCAGTCTCTCGATTCGCAATCAACGTTTGGAGACATGGTTGATCGAAGTTCTAAAGTACAGTTTAATCTTAATGTGAGGCAGTGCCTTTCTTTTGCTGAAGCTCAAGTGACAACATCACATAAAAGGAAGAAGTTAGCCTTTGCATTCAAAGAAAGCCAACATAAGAAGCAGTATTCCTATCCTGACAATTTTGTCAATTTCAAAGAAGCACAGATTGAAGTCCATAGAAAAGGAGTGAAGGAAGGACAGGCCCTTTTTAGAAAGTACCTAACTTCAGAATGTGTGGATCTGCTCCACAAAACATAGCATTGGGATAACCCTTATACCTACGCAAAGCCACCACGATATACCGTTGTAAACTGCCTACCTTCTGAAGGGCACAACAAACTGAGTCTGTCCTTTACTCACGTATCAGATGTTGATACATGTGAGACCAGGAAGACATTGGGTGTGAGGTTGAAGGGGAAGAAGAAGGGGGAAGAAGATACGGCATCACCATCTACCAGCACTCTAGGAAAAAGTGTGTGTGAGCAAATTGCGCACAATTCCCAAGACGTGACAGATTTTAAAGTATGCCAGGCAAGTGAGGGCAAGGGGTGTGAAGATGATGATGCAGTATTACTACGGACATGTACTCCACCAGGAAGTGGTGTATGTGGTCCAGATGAAGTCAAGGACCAAGAAGATGATAACAGAGACAAAGGAGGAAGAGCTTAGAAGATAAGCAAGTGTGCGAATGGGCGGTTGACATACATGCATGTAAAGCAGGCGATCAAAATTCTTTTGCCACGGGAGTACATATCACGTTCAAGCCAGAAAAGGCATTGGGCTTCAAAGTATCCCAGGAAAAGCGCCTTTAAATCAAAACCACGACATCTTTCAATACTGCAATGTTGCCTTGAAGGTTGTCCAGAAAAGGAAGAAGTTTCAGATTGGCAGGGTCAAGAAAATTCAGTTAACAAAAGATGGTTCTGAAATCACAAGTTTTCAAACAAAGAGCAAAGTGCCTGTACAGATTCAATGCTCCCTATACAACCATGAAGATGTTGCTTACGGAATCTGGACGACGTTATTCTTACCAACTGGAAAACAAATTCAAGCATCATTGGTAAAATAGTCCTCACGCCAATACTGGGACAACGTTTCAAGTAAACACTTCATTCTTCATCCGAAGACTATCTTGACAAACTTGGAACTGTTCCCGCATACTGCTGTGAAAAGGGATCGTCGCCCTTTCTGATAGAACATGACAACCACAGCAAAAACAGCAGAAGTGAACTCGATGACGAGTTCTTTGAAGTTGAAGACGCATTAGACAGACGTCTGTCAAAAGATACTCTCTGCTATGAATACAAAGTCCAGTTCGAAGGGTATGGACCTGAAGAAGACATGTGGCTTCCATCTTCATTCTTTAATAGACCTGTACAATTTCCATCTACGTCAAAATTTGGACGTAAAAGGAAGCACAATCTCAATCCGGAAAATGCCATGGACGTCAAGAAGAAGAAGAGCTTTAACAAGAGTGAACCAAAGGAACGGAATTCGAAATTGAAAAGCTCTTGCCAAGTCGAGAACAAGGTGAATCTCAGAAACGAGCGCAAAAAGGAACAACAGTCGTTGAGTAGTGCAAAAAAGAGCAGAAAGCCTTCACCAAATGAAGAAAGAAAAGAAGCTCTGGAAGAAAGGTCAAATTCATTGGACGCAAGCAGGTGTAAAACCCAGTCCATGAAGCTTAGACCGAAGAAAAAACGGGAAAGAGGGAAAGTATTAGTTCATCTCTAAACCTTACCCCAAATATCAAAAAGTCAGAGGATATAACCATGGCTAAGGGTAATAGCAAGCAAATATGCCCCCCCCTCCCCCCCCCCCCCCAATTTGATGAAAGAGACTCAATCCCTGGATGAAACAAGAGAGGTGGTGTTTGTGAAGAAGAGGAAATGCTCAGCAGTTAGCAAATTCAGGTATCCTTGAGGTGAAGGAGAACAAGACAAAGAAGGCAAATGAGGAAGCAGCCGATGTTGAGCATGCCCTTGTTGTTGACGATGAAACGTCTGAAGATCTGGTAATAGACATTGGCGTCTTAGCTGATGTTTGACGTTGAAACAACAGGTTTCTCTACCCAAGACTTATTTTAGGAGAGTCTATGTTTCCTGAGGTTGACGATGCATTAGTAAACTACGAAGTCTGCAAGAGTGAATTGAATTGTGATCCAATCACTATTGACAAACTGCTACCACTCTCCGTTCTCCAGCAGTTAGATGGCGAGACGAGGAAGTCTGAAAACACAGGATCAATCGCCTTTTTATGGAAATTTTGATTTAGAAGGTATTCGCATTCTACAGAGATTTCATCAGCTGAAACGTTTGCAAAGAGAAAATGCCTTTGAGAAGACGTGGTTGAAGACTGTGTTAGCAAATACAAAGTATGAAAAGGAAATTACTCATGCACTTTTAGACCTAACCTCGTATCAAAACTACAGAATCACATAGCAAGAGTTTTCTCTCCTTTGTGGAGAGGGATATTCGAGCGATGAAATTGTGAATTTGTTGATAAAGAAGTACTGCGATAAAAAGCCAATTGAAGAAAGCATGCCACAGCATATTGCTACCATCGTTTCTATCCTCGGGGTTTGTCTTAAGGAATGTGATGGAGAGCGTAATCCTGCGTTGTGACGTGGTAAGAGTAGATACTATGTTTCTTCCTGTGCATATGGCGGACAAATGCCACTGGGGTCTTGCTATCTTTTCAGTCAAGGAACAGACAATATGATTTGATGACAGATACCACTGCCCAATAACAGACAATCTAAGAAGCAACACAATCGAAATTATCTCCATCATGTACCAGACTACAAGATATGACAGATTTCAACCCGCAAAATGGGATAAATTTGAAAGATTCAAGATTGCCCTGCCTGATCAACCACACAGTTATGCGAGTGGAGCAACTGGTCATGAAAGTTGAGCCGCAGTGATTTGTGCAGCTTGTGACATTTGTGCAGGAAATACGAATTTCACCTGGTCATATCAAGATACACCTCATCTGCATGCCGAATTAATGGCAGAGCTTCTTAATTTGTCTTAAGGAGGCTCGAAAAGGTTTCAGTTTTTGAAAATTATCTGAAAAACTAAGTCGGTAGCGTACCGTTTTTATTTCTTCGTTGGAAATGTCCCTAAATTCTTTAACTTCTTAGGGAGTATGACAAAAAGTTACCTAGTATAATTTAAGATACATCGAAAAAGGGGTTTTATAGTTTACAGAAAATTGTACTAGATAAGTTTCCCCAAAACGTTTTTATTTAAGTGCCATCATGAATGATGCAAAAAACAGGAGTACCCATCGAATCCACTCCGCAGAATATCCGCTCTGCATGCTTATGTCGACCTGGCTGGGAATCTTAGCTCTGGTCGTAATCTTGCTGGGAAATTTGCTTATTGACAGATCCATAGCTGGGAAATTTATTTTGCTTGTACTAATAGCTTACATATCGGTTTCCTTAAATCAAATCTGGCTGGAAAATAATTACTGTGAACTGACTGAAGTGTGCAACTTGATACTCCGGAGCTTTCTTTTGGAAAAAAATGCTTGCAATTTAAAAACAGGCAGTTTTGGTTATTTATTAAAGTTTTATTTGTCAGCAAACAATGGTTGTCTGTTTTGCTGTCAGTGAACTTGTACTTTGCCCTCGACACCCCTTTTTCCCACAGTCAGTTGTTCGTTTAACCGTTGGTCCGGTCTCGGAAAAGTGCCATCGTATTGTAGAACTGGTTATCTGGAAATCTCGAAACGTAATTGATTTTAGTAATACGTTTAATCACAGTTTGCTACTCGGTCGCCGAAAAGCTTCATCGTATCGTACAACTGGTACGTATTCATTTTTGCTGCCGCGGACGTGGAAAAGCAGCATCGTTTCACGACTAGTTTTCTGAAAATCTGGAAACGCCGTTATTTTGTACGTGTAGTTTATTCACATTTTGCTGCTTATTGGCCGAGGCCGTATTATATAGGAGCCATCTGCTTGTTAAACATTGTTCAGGATTGTTATACTCATCCATATTTTGTGTCTGTCCAAATGAAGAGCGGTCAGAGAGAGATTCGTCGAACGTTGGAGTGGTTGGCTGTCAGAGACATCAGGACTTTATCCATTGATTCAAAGGTTAAGGTAAGAATCGAACTACTTTAAGATTTGAGCTAGCTGAATGAGCCTATATATCTAGTATGCAGTGTAAGTATTAAGCAACGTGCTTGGAAAAGCCGCGAAATTTTTATTTTTCAAATCGTATATTTCATATATCTCAGCAGAAAGTATTCTATTTATAAGCCACACTGAAGAAATTACTGTTTCTGAACTTAGAAGAGATGGGCAGCTATCATCCGATCTTTCGGACATAATGCTAATTTTCGCAGTCGAGTTTCGTAGATGTATCCAACGTAATTCTTACATTTTGTTACCCTTTACCAGGGGAATTTTTCTCCAAGGTTCTAAAAAAAGACCGCAATGGTGCGGCATCAGGGCTAGTTTTGCACCTTTTATTTTCAATTGAATGGAATGTACTGCCGTCACTGCTTTTAAAATCCCACTGGAGACATTCAAGACAATCGCCAGTCCACTTAGGAGGAACTGAGTTTTATAGTAGATGCCAGTTTTTGTGATTTTTTTGCCTCTCATCTCCATCAGCATGAATTAACGCGGTTCAGTAGCAGTTTTTTTGTAATCTCTTCTTTCTGATTATTTTACTCGAAGTAAGAAACAATTGTTTTCAGTCTGTTCATTTTCTGCATGGTCTAGAGGTGTTCTTTTGAACGGGTGCTGATTTCGTTTTACGGCTTTCTGGTCGAATATATTCGTTGACCAACACATCACTTTGGCTGATTTGAAAGCCAGCGTGGTGCTAGTTCCAGAAAAAAGCGTGATTTTCAAACTATTCTAACAGAGGCCAGATATTGTTTTTATCGTGAATTATATTTTCCAAGTGCATTGGTCTTTGCTTTGTATTGAGCAATGTATATGTTGCTCCATGCTTATTACTGTACTTTGCGATTTTGAAGCATCAGATACATACGTCAGTTACATCAGGGTGTGTCTTGCTAATTTAGGACCAGAAAGCAACTCACTTCATTCCAGATTTAGTTGCGAGACCTTGGTCATGTTCCTCATTTTTACGACGACACATGCAGTGATTGCTATGTATTCGAATAAATAGCACCTACGCGTCCGCAGTAAGCTCTGCCAAAACTCACAAAAAATCTTGTTTTGATAAAACTCCAACATATTTGTTAACCACAACTGTCAATTACATAAGAAATTGAACACGTTTTGTTCGCTGTGGTTAACAGAAAAAATCTGTTAGTCCGACACTTGAAAAACAATGGTCCCGCTCTTCTGCCGAGATTTAAGTGAGGTGATAGTTGATGAGGCCATAAAAGACTTGTCTAAAAATCACCGTTCGGTCTTGTGTGAGGTGGATATTGTTGATGGCACATATCAATGGGTTGGACTTTGGAAAACGCGACGTGATTGTCACCTCTTAAGTCATTTACTTAAATGAGGGGAGTTTTTTTGGACTTTTAGAACTAACTGCTAGATAGAGGGTGACTATTCAATACAACTTCGCTTAAGGAGCCATTTGACAAAATTTGTTTGCCCCAACACCTTTGCCAATTTGCTCTTTTGCAATTGCAAATCTGGTAAAAGCGTCCGCGTTTTACAATTCCCAACCGCAAAATGGCATCACATGCATAGTTAATACCTGGTGTTCCGGCCGGCTAAACAATTTAAAGCATTGTTTCCTTAAAATAAATTGACAGATCTGTCACGGTTTTGACTGGAGGCTTGCAAAAAGATTTCCTGCCTCGAGAAACGACCACGGCACCTTAGAAATTTTTACAGCTTGACAAAATTTGGCACCGAACTTGTAGACAGGAACTGACGACCAATGTTAACAAAATTTGTCCTTGTGCATATAAATGCTGTTTAGTTCTGGGGTGAATAGGGAATAATAACGATAAAAAATAAATCTAACATCTCAGTTGGGATGGCGTTGGTTACTCTCATATTCTTTAAGAGAAGTTGACGTCCCCTCGATAGTTTTTTGGTTCCTGGAACGCAATCTCCGCATCATTACATAGGCATATTAGGCATATAATCATCAGTTTTGATGCGTTTAATTCCCACATGTTTTCTTTCACAACAACGGGTGATTTTTGGTCCTTAATTGGACGAGTAGTTTTCGCTCGGCTTGCCAGCGTTTGTGTTGTTGCTTGCGCCACCTGCGATCGCAGAAGATTCACTGTCTTGCTGAAGTCATCTCTTCAAATTGTTGCCAGTAACTATGCCCAAGTTACGAGTCATAGGAATTTGAATAAAACCGCCGCACATATTCCTCGTTTGCATTGAAATAACTGTCAAAAGAGTCAGATGGATCGTAACCTATGATCAGGCATTTTTTTTTTAAAGGGGGAAGGAAAAAAATAACGCCTGATACATTTATTAGACCAGCCGCCAGCCGCCCCCTAATTTAAAAGTGAACTAAGGTGTGGTTGAACTGTCATTTACGAGCCAACCAGGATTCACTGGAAGTCAAATCATTATATTCCACGAGACGCGAAAAATGTCTGCAGAATATAATTTGTACAGTTGCATATATACATGCGTGAAAACTTGGCTGTGTTTTGAAAAACAAATGTGTTCAGGAGCAGAGTGAGATGGCGCTTGGGAAAAATAAACTGTGCTGTTATTTCTGTGACATTAACTTGCCATGCATTCTGTTCTCCAAGTTGCTAATTGCTCCACTCGTTGTCACGAACTGGAGATCATTATCATGAAGACCGCGCGAGCAATTTAAAAAAACTGTTCTCCATGAAAATTCTCCGCGTGGATCTACAGAAGGCTAAGAATAATATAAAGAACAAGATACCCAAGAGTCGAGCCAGGAAATTTATCGCCGTTTTCGCTTTGTAAACAGTTCTGAAACATTCCAACACCTTTGTGCCTTTCAAGAAACCCGCTGAGAGAACTTCACGGCCAAAACATCTTCACCTGAACAACCCTCTGTCTTCAGAGAATTATAACTGAAATTCGTCGGGGCTTCAACGAACACAAAAGAAAACTCGTCCCTGCAAAAACTCGCTTCGTCTGAACCACTGGGTTTTCTGATCAGCTTCTGGCCGGAAGTCTCGTTGAAATATGACAGCTAATCAGAAGACAGCAAACCACAAACCACAAGTATTGTTTCTCGACCAATCAGAGAAAAAACCAGAATCTGGTTGAAATTAGCCCCGGCAAACCAAACAGAAAAACATATCGCAAATTGGGGAGGTGTCGAATTCTACTAAGTTAAAAATTTTCAGGGGAGAATAGGACCCATTACTTCTAAACGATACTATTATAGCACGCAAATTCACACGCACGTCATGGATGGAGCGCGCGCTAAGTAAGTTGAACAATGATAAGGCAGATGGCCATTGTTTGGCATTTGCCTTTGCCTTTGCCAGGGTAGTTTGTCTCCGCTGATTCATCTTTGACTTTTTTAAGCTAAAATCCTGGAGACTATGCTGATTTACGTGCGCCAATTTTTGAAATTCACGCTTTATCTCTGAAACAAAATCGGTGACTCTCATTTTTCTTTTCTTTTTTTTTTCATTTCTGAAACAAGTAATTCATGATCTGTTCTCAGTGGGAGTTTAAAGATGTCCGCGCGCTTGCACGCAATATCATCATGTTCTAAAATCCAAAACTAAAGACACACCAAAGGTTTTATATTTACTAGGCATAAGGGGTGCTAAATCTATATTTTTGTACAACATCTCAGCTCAGCAGCTTGCTTCGTCTGGAAACTGGCGCATTTTCAATTTCAGAGTTATGGCGGTGCGTGACATAAAGCTACGAATGCGTTTCTCGAAAAATCTACACTTCTCTCGTGATTTTTAGCCATTCAGAAATTAAAGTATTAGGAAAAGTGCTTGTGTATGTGTTGTTTTGTTCAATACAGATAATCAGACACCTACATAGCCAAAGTAAGTTCCAGATGTCTACACTATTTTCCGGTCACCATGTTACAGCTTTCGGTAAAGCTGTGAAGTTATTTCCGATTTGATTGACGTGAAGTTCACGGACACCTTTAGTTAATAAGAATAATATAGCTCGCATTTCAGTTCCATCTAAGACCCCTTGTGAGAAAGATCTATGAAAAGTCGAACATCAAAAAGGGAAATTTTCGGAACGTGACTACCCGCGAACGTTGGTAAGCCATAATTTAAACTTGATTTAGTTTTAAGATTTGATTAGTCTGTGATTCTACATTTAGATTTATAGCTAGTTTTCCGTTAGTAAGTTTTCTATTACCCCGTGCGCATTGAACAATTGTAATTATGATCTGGCTATGAGTGTAAATACTTAGGCTATTTCTTAACGTAATCATTTCAGTTGACCGCTTCACTTCAATGTAAAGACCAGAAGATTAAAGATAGAAGAAAGCTAAAAATCCTTCTTGTCAACTTTTCACGAACATTGATTTACGCGCGTGACACAACACGGGAAACTCAAAGATCCGAGATTTTAATAAGATCCCATTACAGTCAACAACGAGGGTTAAGTGAACTCAAAGAACTCAAATCAGTTGAAAGGAAATTTACATGACGACTTATGAACTGGAAATTAGATAATGGATTCCGATAAAGTAGAAAATGTCGAAGAAGTTAATACATTTGAGGGTGCACATGGTTACAGCAAAGAAACTAAAGAAAACAGCCACGTCGGTACGAAAGAATGCGAAGAACGATCGGAACGTCGCAACCGAAACCGCACCGAAAGAGGCTTAGAATTTGACCTAGAAATCGGTACAAAGAAAAAAGAAAGAGCAGCGAAAGATTTACAATTCCGCATAGATGCGGCTTATGAATCCTTACGAGAACCAGCGGATCTGGTAAAACTTAACGCCTGCAAAGACGGTTTACAAGCTGCACTAGATAAGTTCAAGACCGTACATGAAAACTCGATTGATCTGCTAATTAGATTAGGACTTAATGAAAGAGAACAAAGGGAACACGACCAATATGTCGCGTTGAATGATGCCGCATTAGAATGCTTAGCAGACATCAAAGTAAGAATAAAGGACCAAGAAATTGAGAGAGTCGAACTCCTCTCGCAAAGATCACAGCACTCCAAAAAACCTCCATCGTCGGTTCGATCGTCTTCAACCTCCTCTTTGAAGCGCGCAGCGATCGAAACCGCAAAACTGAAAGCGAAATTAGATTCTCTGAAAAGGCTCCAGGAAATCGACAGGCGGCGAGACGAGTTAAAACAACAACAAAAGGAGCTAGAGCGTTTAGATGAGCAAGAAAAGCTACATGGCGAACTTTCCGCGGCTGAAGCAATTCAAAAAATACTACAAGAATCCGAACTGAACGACACCATCACTTTACAAGAAGCATCAAATTCCGTCGACCCGACAGAAAAACAAAGACAGCCAAAAGACACCGCCCCCAATTCCCTTATTCAACCGCAAGCAGATACAAGTAGTCTTGATAAAGCTAAGAGACAAGACAAACAATTTCCTGTTACAACGCCACCTCAACCACGGGACGCGAACGCAAGAGTCTCGAGCACAACCACAAGGAGTTCGCTCCAATTTCCTTCGCGACTCGACGTTAACACGCCAGCCTTTGCCCCCCAAGACCTCGTACAATCGGCAACTCCTCCGAGCAATATAATTCTCCGCTTTGGCGCATCCAGGAAGAAAACGCTGAAATTCAAAAAACACAAGTCGAACTGCTGCGAAGGATGACCGTTCCAGTTCCGAAGCCACCAGTATTTGACGGGAACATCTTAGAGTACCCAAAATGGGAAAACGCCTTTGATGCACTGATAGAAGACCAAGTTGTTCTTCCCAACTACAAGCTCTATTATCTTGGCGAGTACACCAGCGGAACTGCACAAAAAACGATCAGCGGCCTGTTAGGACTGCGGACAGAAGATGCTTATAAGAGAGCTAGGAAAATACTGAAAGAACGCTTCGGAGATCCCTTCAGAATCTGCGAAGCCTACAGAGATAAACTGAGAAACTGGCTGCCATGTGTAACAAGTGCAGAGCTTCAAGAATTCAGCGATTTTCTTGTCATGACTCAAGAAACCATGAAATCCGTCAAGTACCTAAAGGAGCTCGAGAGTTACTCCACAATTCGAGAGCTTGCAGCCCGCTTACCCACCTACTACAGTAACAAGTGGAGAGAAACTGCGAAGAAAGTAGAGGCGAGGTACGGTGAATACACCTTCGCAAATTTCGTTGAGTTTACCCAGGAATCATCCCTTGACGCCAATCATCCTGTGTTCTCCCACGATGCTCTGACCTCAACAAGAAAAGAACTCGAGAGAGAAAGGAACCCCGCTGCTGACAAGGCGAAATGGAGCTCGGAAAGAAAAGATATGAAGAGGGGACGAGGCACCACCCATTTCAATCAGAGCGACGAATCCTCGTGTAAAGATCCGAGTTTGTGTACGTTGTGTGAAGGAAAACACGGTCTCGCAACATGCAAGAACTTCTTAGAAAAGACAGTCAAGGAAAGAATAGAAATTTGTATGTCTAAGGGGTTATGCTTTTCCTGTCTCGGCCCTCGCCATACAGCAAGACATTGTAAACGGAGAACCCAGTGCGACTTGTGTAAGAAGCCCCATGCTACCGTTCTCCACCGCCCTTCACCAGAAGATAGAAATGAAGAGAAAGTTATGGAAACCGCGAAAGCCACGAATAACTGTGTAAATTGTAGTAGCACTACAACCTCCATGATTCTTCCGGTGTTGATTCACCACAAGGATAACCCAGATCGCCGAGTTAAAGTATATGCAGTGCTAGATGACCAAAGCGATACCTGTTTCGTTACAGACGACGTAACAAAAAGCCTTGCAGTAACCGGTCCTGCCGTAAAGCTAGAGCTGGGTACCATGCATGCCGTAAGGAACATTGACACACAGAAAGTTGAAGGGCTGATTGTATCAAGATTCGACGGTCAGGTCGACATTCTCCTCCCAAAGGCGTACACAAGAAATCTTATACCAGGCCTGCGTGGACAGATCCCTCGCTTCGTCTGAACCACTGGGTTTTCTGATCAGCTTCTGGCCGGAAGTCTCGTTGAAATATGACAGCTAATCAGAAGACAGCAAACCACAAACCACAAGTATTGTTTCTCGACCAATCAGAGAAAAAACCAGAATCTGGTTGAAATTAGCCCCGGCAAACTAAACAGAAAAACATATCGCAAATTGGGGAGGTGTCGAATTCTACTAAGTTAAAAATTTTCAGGGGAGAATAGGACCCATTACTTCTAAACGATACTATTATAGCACGCAAATTCACACGCACGTCATGGATGGAGCGCGCGCTAAGTAAGTTGAACAATGATAAGGCAGATGGCCATTGTTTGGCATTTGCCTTTGCCTTTGCCAGGGTAGTTTGTCTCCGCTGATTCATCTTTGACTTTTTTAAGCTAAAATCCTGGAGACTATGCTGATTTACGTGCGCCAATTTTTGAAATTCACGCTTTATCTCTGAAACAAAATCGGTGACTCTCATTTTTCTTTTCTTTTTTTTTTCATTTCTGAAACAAGTAATTCATGATCTGTTCTCAGTGGGAGTTTAAAGATGTCCGCGCGCTTGCACGCAATATCATCATGTTCTAAAATCCAAAACTAAAGACACACCAAAGGTTTTATATTTACTAGGCATAAGGGGTGCTAAATCTATATTTTTGTACAACATCTCAGCTCAGCAGCTTGCTTCGTCTGGAAACTGGCGCATTTTCAATTTCAGAGTTATGGCGGTGCGTGACATAAAGCTACGAATGCGTTTCTCGAAAAATCTACACTTCTCTCGTGATTTTTAGCCATTCAGAAATTAAAGTATTAGGAAAAGTGCTTGTGTATGTGTTGTTTTGTTCAATACAGATAATCAGACACCTACATAGCCAAAGTAAGTTCCAGATGTCTACACTATTTTCCGGTCACCATGTTACAGCTTTCGGTAAAGCTGTGAAGTTATTTCCGATTTGATTGACGTGAAGTTCACGGACACCTTTAGTTAATAAGAATAATATAGCTCGCATTTCAGTTCCATCTAAGACCCCTTGTGAGAAAGATCTATGAAAAGTCGAACATCAAAAAGGGAAATTTTCGGAACGTGACTACCCGCGAACGTTGGTAAGCCATAATTTAAACTTGATTTAGTTTTAAGATTTGATTAGTCTGTGATTCTACATTTAGATTTATAGCTAGTTTTCCGTTAGTAAGTTTTCTATTACCCCGTGCGCATTGAACAATTGTAATTATGATCTGGCTATGAGTGTAAATACTTAGGCTATTTCTTAACGTAATCATTTCAGTTGACCGCTTCACTTCAATGTAAAGACCAGAAGATTAAAGATAGAAGAAAGCTAAAAATCCTTCTTGTCAACTTTTCACGAACATTGATTTACGCGCGTGACACAACACGGGAAACTCAAAGATCCGAGATTTTAATAAGATCCCATTACAGTCAACAACGAGGGTTAAGTGAACTCAAAGAACTCAAATCAGTTGAAAGGAAATTTACATGACGACTTATGAACTGGAAATTAGATAATGGATTCCGATAAAGTAGAAAATGTCGAAGAAGTTAATACATTTGAGGGTGCACATGGTTACAGCAAAGAAACTAAAGAAAACAGCCACGTCGGTACGAAAGAATGCGAAGAACGATCGGAACGTCGCAACCGAAACCGCACCGAAAGAGGCTTAGAATTTGACCTAGAAATCGGTACAAAGAAAAAAGAAAGAGCAGCGAAAGATTTACAATTCCGCATAGATGCGGCTTATGAATCCTTACGAGAACCAGCGGATCTGGTAAAACTTAACGCCTGCAAAGACGGTTTACAAGCTGCACTAGATAAGTTCAAGACCGTACATGAAAACTCGATTGATCTGCTAATTAGATTAGGACTTAATGAAAGAGAACAAAGGGAACACGACCAATATGTCGCGTTGAATGATGCCGCATTAGAATGCTTAGCAGACATCAAAGTAAGAATAAAGGACCAAGAAATTGAGAGAGTCGAACTCCTCTCGCAAAGATCACAGCACTCCAAAAAACCTCCATCGTCGGTTCGATCGTCTTCAACCTCCTCTTTGAAGCGCGCAGCGATCGAAACCGCAAAACTGAAAGCGAAATTAGATTCTCTGAAAAGGCTCCAGGAAATCGACAGGCGGCGAGACGAGTTAAAACAACAACAAAAGGAGCTAGAGCGTTTAGATGAGCAAGAAAAGCTACATGGCGAACTTTCCGCGGCTGAAGCAATTCAAAAAATACTACAAGAATCCGAACTGAACGACACCATCACTTTACAAGAAGCATCAAATTCCGTCGACCCGACAGAAAAACAAAGACAGCCAAAAGACACCGCCCCCAATTCCCTTATTCAACCGCAAGCAGATACAAGTAGTCTTGATAAAGCTAAGAGACAAGACAAACAATTTCCTGTTACAACGCCACCTCAACCACGGGACGCGAACGCAAGAGTCTCGAGCACAACCACAAGGAGTTCGCTCCAATTTCCTTCGCGACTCGACGTTAACACGCCAGCCTTTGCCCCCCAAGACCTCGTACAATCGGCAACTCCTCCGAGCAATATAATTCTCCGCTTTGGCGCATCCAGGAAGAAAACGCTGAAATTCAAAAAACACAAGTCGAACTGCTGCGAAGGATGACCGTTCCAGTTCCGAAGCCACCAGTATTTGACGGGAACATCTTAGAGTACCCAAAATGGGAAAACGCCTTTGATGCACTGATAGAAGACCAAGTTGTTCTTCCCAACTACAAGCTCTATTATCTTGGCGAGTACACCAGCGGAACTGCACAAAAAACGATCAGCGGCCTGTTAGGACTGCGGACAGAAGATGCTTATAAGAGAGCTAGGAAAATACTGAAAGAACGCTTCGGAGATCCCTTCAGAATCTGCGAAGCCTACAGAGATAAACTGAGAAACTGGCTGCCATGTGTAACAAGTGCAGAGCTTCAAGAATTCAGCGATTTTCTTGTCATGACTCAAGAAACCATGAAATCCGTCAAGTACCTAAAGGAGCTCGAGAGTTACTCCACAATTCGAGAGCTTGCAGCCCGCTTACCCACCTACTACAGTAACAAGTGGAGAGAAACTGCGAAGAAAGTAGAGGCGAGGTACGGTGAATACACCTTCGCAAATTTCGTTGAGTTTACCCAGGAATCATCCCTTGACGCCAATCATCCTGTGTTCTCCCACGATGCTCTGACCTCAACAAGAAAAGAACTCGAGAGAGAAAGGAACCCCGCTGCTGACAAGGCGAAATGGAGCTCGGAAAGAAAAGATATGAAGAGGGGACGAGGCACCACCCATTTCAATCAGAGCGACGAATCCTCGTGTAAAGATCCGAGTTTGTGTACGTTGTGTGAAGGAAAACACGGTCTCGCAACATGCAAGAACTTCTTAGAAAAGACAGTCAAGGAAAGAATAGAAATTTGTATGTCTAAGGGGTTATGCTTTTCCTGTCTCGGCCCTCGCCATACAGCAAGACATTGTAAACGGAGAACCCAGTGCGACTTGTGTAAGAAGCCCCATGCTACCGTTCTCCACCGCCCTTCACCAGAAGATAGAAATGAAGAGAAAGTTATGGAAACCGCGAAAGCCACGAATAACTGTGTAAATTGTAGTAGCACTACAACCTCCATGATTCTTCCGGTGTTGATTCACCACAAGGATAACCCAGATCGCCGAGTTAAAGTATATGCAGTGCTAGATGACCAAAGCGATACCTGTTTCGTTACAGACGACGTAACAAAAAGCCTTGCAGTAACCGGTCCTGCCGTAAAGCTAGAGCTGGGTACCATGCATGCCGTAAGGAACATTGACACACAGAAAGTTGAAGGGCTGATTGTATCAAGATTCGACGGTCAGGTCGACATTCTCCTCCCAAAGGCGTACACAAGAAATCTTATACCAGGCCTGCGTGGACAGATCCCCCGCCATGAAACCGCCCGAAAGTACGAGCATCTGAAGACAATTGCA
>OX421447.1:24407889-24435389 GCA_949126865.1 Montipora capitata
AATAAATGAAAACAACAACCGGCAATGAATTCACGGTGTGAATTGACAGCCACTCGCATCTCTGGAATACTTATTAACTGACCTTTGCGTCTTGTCCTTCACTTCAGTGAACTTGGTCAACTGTGAGCACATTTTCGTTTCAGCACGACTTGTCATATCTTGATTTTGACCGCAAGTGAGGATTCTTCGTTAAATCGACTTGCCACAAGGACTATTATTTTTAACCATTTAGTATCAGTTATATCTTGCGATATATCACGAAAAGCTTTCACAAATGAGACACTCAAGAAAACAGTCGTTGACTTAGATTACAGATTGAGTTGTTCTTCCAGATGAAATAGTGTCACCAATCCAATTTTGTATGCGCGTGGGGAGGCGTTAAAGAGGGATTGTGCAGTATGTCACCTTTTCTACAGACGTGTCATTTTGCAGATTTAAAAAGGTAGAGTGAAGTATGAGAAGCACAGCGGAAGATCCAGTAAACTTTATCTGATGTCATGGACTGGTACTAGAGAGGAGATGAGTAATGTTCAGAATATTATTGATGCAACATCGAGCTTTTCTGATCCTTCACAGTATATTTAGCACTTTAAATCAATACTTCTGGTTAACGAATATCCAGAAAGAAAAAGGTTTGGCAATAGACTTTTGGTGCGAAAAATTGCAAAGAACTTTGTGGAACTTCGAGGTCCTAAAACACAAATGGGTATTTGTTGCGAGCTAAACTAGGTCAAACTTTAACGATGAACGGCCTTTAGCACCCCCACAATGGGTCTTTGCTGCGAAACTTTGCACTTAACTGTGTGAAACTTTTATGGTGAATGACCTTTAACCTACCCACAATGGGTCTTTGCCGCAAAACTTTTCACTTAACTGTGTGAAACGTTTACGTTGAATGAGCTTTAACCTCCCCGCAATGGGTCTTTGCTGCGAAACTTTGCACTTAACTTTGCGAAACATTTATGGTGAACGGTCTTTAACCTCCGCACAACGTGTTTTCTCTGTGAACAGCCTTTAACATAAAAATGAGTCTTTTCAGTTTTTGTGGAACTTTGCAACTGGCTTTGAGTTACCTTTTTCTTTTGAACTTCCTCTTAAAACAATATTGACTTGGTGTTTTAAACTTATGAAGTTTTGGTTGACAGCTCTTCTCCTGGTCGGCGTTGGATAAGCCATGGATCAGCAGGAGAGGATCGCCAACATTTCAAAGTATGTGGCATGAAGAGTATTTTAAATTCGACGCTAATTTTAGTTTGGTTTGCACTTATTACACTCTTTTATCTCGCAATTGCAGACAGGGAAAAAAGGAGGACAGCCGTCCAAAGAGAAAGAGAAAAAAGACTAACAAGGCTTTTGAGGTAAACACATTGTTACAGACCGATTTTGACATTAATGAGATGACAAACGCAGAGATGATTTCCAGTCCGTGCTGTGAACTCTCTAGGGTTTGATTGCGTTTTTTGTTTTGTTTCGAAATTACTTTCTTGAAATTTAAGTTTCAAAACAACCACCATTGTGGATGCAAAGCGGTCGACGTTTTATGCTTCGTTCTTTCTCGTATCACTTGATGAAACAAATTTGCAGCTGTAGAAATCAATGAAGCTGCTGGAAAAAAGAATTTGAAAGCCCTCCAAGTTAGGGCATGTGGTTTGTCACGAATAACACCACCGATTCGCATTCCATCAAGTCCTATAAATGTTTACAAACATTAGGGTGCAGCCACTGCACAGTACCGGACTGGAAATCATCTTAAGTCGATTTTTATTGGAAAAACATTCCATTTAAGTTTTAGTTCACCTTTTTCGCATTGGAGTTTCGTTTCCTCGCACACGGTATAACGTACACACATAAATACATATTTTATTGAGATGCCCTTCAAAAGGGCTTTAAAACTCACAATGTTAACTACATCAGAATACTGGTAATCAAGAAAACGTATGTACATTAATTTACTTAATTTCAAAATATATTCAAAATTACTTTAAAAAATTGCCCAATTTTAAGAGTCCTCAAATTATATTCAAAAGTGACTTTCCTCGTCACCTTTTACGCGTTATGTAAAAGTAATTTTGTTTGAAACATTTCTTGGTGAAAGCAACTTTAATTCGAATGTCCAAATGGACCTTACAAATAAGCATGTTTTCATTTCACAGAATTTTCGCCTTGTACTTAAAATCATTTCTTCTCTCTCCCATTATGTTAGATGTCGGATGTGGAACGAATGTCATGACCGAGGTGGATGATGCTGATGCCACCACTGAAAAGGAGTCCTTGTGTGAGAGCTAGGTAATGCACTTTTAAGGGTGGGTTACAACAAAGTAAAACCAGTGTTAAAAAAAGGGCGCCGCATAGCATACACAGGGATGGCATTCAAAAGTAACTGTATTAGCCCTCCATTTTCTGAAAAGAAGAAAACAGCCATTTCTGCCCATACCCTTCAGGAGTGGATGATGCTTAATTACTGTGAAGGCGGTCCAAGTGAAACCATAACAGCTGAAGATTTGTGGTTGCATTTTAGTGAAAACTCTAGCATTCAGGAAATCAGTTTTTTTCTCGTTGCTTGGCAATGTATTTAAGAATCCACCCTTCCTAAAAGTCTGGCGGCAGTTGACGCGAAGTGACAAGGGAGGAAAGATATCTACTTTCCAGAACTTCAAGGTAAACAATCGGATAAACACTAGTGACAATGTTGATGAATGTCAAATTCCTGGCTCCTCTGAAAAAGGAGGGAAAGATCTTATCCAAGATTTGGATCACCAAATAAAATCGTGCGACAACAATGCGACAGCAAGTCCGCTCAAGCCATCGATGCCAAGAATACAAATGGTAAACAAAGCATCTTGTGAGGTAGGGCCCAATTTTATCAGAAAGGAAAACCTCACTAACGAACGGAATTCTGCCAGCAATCAAATGGAAGTAGAGGTGGGCAGTGTCGACGACATACCTGACATTCAGCCTCCAGACTGTAACTTTCTGGACTTCAAAGCAGAAACAGATCTCAGAAAAGGAGAACAAAATGCAGTCGTAGTGGAAGAAGTTGACGATTATGTGGAAGAAGACGAAGAAGCTGGTAAGGAAGGTGAAAAAGAAGAATTTGAGTCGTCTTTGGAAGAATAATCTTCTGATAGTGACCAGAGTGAAAGTGATATGGGTGAATCGGCTGACGCCACAAGCAATCCACTGTGCAATCATGAGGAGGAGTCATCTTCAAGTAATGCCCTTTTCCTCAAGTATCATAAAAAAATCAATAATCTACTACCCTACCATCTTCCTGGAGGACCAACATCTTTCCAGTCGTATTTGAGTTCTGTCTTCCCCGATCCGTCAAACTTCAGTGTGGAAAGACACCACATCCATTCTTTGTCTGCCAGCACATCTATATACAAAGATGCCAGAATCAGAGCTTTCGATAGTGCTTGCTTTCCTCCCATAAAAGTTGGAAGCTTTCCTGGGGAGTGTGATGGCTTTTCATTTACTGGTGACGTGTTTCCCCAGTTTTCACAAGTGGATAAGAGCTACTTCGATTGTGAAATTTGAATCCCATATTGCAAGTGGGCTATTCTCAACAACCATCCATATCCATCCACAAGGTCCAAACAAGCATCCGTTGATGCAATCCTTGCTGGCACAGCAAAACTCGTCTTCTCAGGTGTGGTGCAGATGCACCACACCTGTGTCTAAATGTCATGTCAAAGCAGCCAGCTTTTGGGGCAAGGAAAGAGTTCCTGTGGCGACGGTACGTCCCCATGCGAGGAAAGATGAAGGAAGGAAGGAGAAGTGTATTTCAGATTATTTTACCAAGGCATCGGATCCTTTAAACTAGCAAGGACCTCAGAATCTCACCCATGATAACCAAAACCGCACAAAGTGAGATGTTGTTACCTTTGGAATTCTGAGGTCGTTAAAGAATTTGCACAGGATGGTGAAATACGAAGAACGACTCCTAAGAAGCTCTTCAAAGAACGTTTGGAGAATGGCTCAATTACTTGTTTTAAACACATCCCGGGACATGAAACGTGTTCAACTTACAAAGGCTGGAAGAATACGCATGTCATGGATGCCACAGCTATTAAAGAAGAAGTCTCCTCTAAGGCAAGATCAATATATATAGCTCTTTCGCAAAAGGTCTTAGTTAACGGCAAGGCTGTTCACATAAAGGGTGGAATCAAGAGTTTACAACCACCTTGCAAAGAAGAAGCACTATCTTCCGGGAAGCATCCATACACTTGCGAAAATTGTTTCCTCCAGTTACGCGAGTTACAGGATACAATTCGGCATCGGAAGTCTGGTAGCTTAGATGGTAAGGTGAATCGACTTGGACTTCGCGGGTTTAACAAACGTTACGCGAGCAACGATGAAGCAATTGATTGCAATTGCCTTTGCTTTCCAAGAGAACAAGCATGTTGGCAGCTATGTCTACCTGGCTACATACTCCTAATTCAAGGAGGCACAAGTGAAAGCGCACAGAGAAGGAGTTGAAGAGGGTAAAGTGTTTTTCACGAAATACCTGCCTCAAGTATGTGTGGACTTGGGAGAAACCATATTCTTACAGCAAGCCAAAGAATTACACTGTGGTAGATGGACCTCCTTCCAAAGATTTCAACAAGTTGAACACCTCATTTGTCAAAGTGTCAATCCCAGACTTGGAGTCCAAATGTTGTGATGAATCTGATGAGGTGCAGGCGACGAGAGAAGAGGTTGAAATTGGAAGTGAAGACAATGACAGAGGAATCATTGACTCAGCGGGTAAAGATGAGGTGGACTTAAAGGGAGGTAAGAACTGGAAGGTGAGCAAATACGTGGACGGAAAGTTGACCTACATTCACGTCTCCCAAGCCATAAAAATTCTTTTTCCAAGAGAGTATGTGTCGAGATGTCGACAGAAGAGGCACTGGGCATCCAAGTACCTGCCTGGAAAAGAGCCCTTTATTCCCACTCACGATATCTTCAAATATTGTGATGTTGCTCTGATGGTTACACAGAAAGGCAAACGTTTGTACCATATTGGACGTGTTGAAGCTATGGAATCCACCAGAGATGGCTCAGAGGTCACAAGCTTTGAGTTGAAAAGAAAGACACCAGTGCGTATTCGGTGTTCACTGTATTCCTGCCGTGACCGTGACTTATATTGTGTCCCAGAGGATTCACTGCTTACAAACTGGAAGTCGCAAGCAAGCATCATAACCAAAGTAGAGCGGAAGCCTATTTCTGGGGAAAGTACAATGTACACCCTTCATCCTGCATCCAAAGCAAATCTCGTAAAGCTAGGAATTTTGCCCTTTAATGAAGTCCATGATAACTCGCCTGATTCGTCTCCATCTTTGGTTAAAGAAGATTCGCAAAGTTGCTCCAGCTCTGAGATCGACGATGACTTCTATGAAGTCGAAGACGTAATCGAAAGGCGCTTGTCTAAGGATTCACTCTGCTATGAGTACAAGGTTCGATTTAAGGGTTATGGATCAGATCAAGACATGTGGCTGCCATCTTCTTTCTTTAACAAAGCGTTTCAATTTAAATCGACTTCCAAGTTTGGCAAGAAACCAAACACAACCTAGATCCAGAGAATGTGCCCGACGGCAAAACCAGAAACGAAAGCGTCACAGGAATACAAAGTCTGAAGTTAATGGATCATTGTCTGGTGACGCAGACCTGAAGAAAGGTGTTGATTCTGAAAGAAAAAACAGGAAGAAAGTGGAGAATGTCGACTCGCAACGTTCTAAAAGAAGGGATCCAATGAATATGTCAGAAACCCAAGACCGAAAGAAAGCAAGGAATTCTGAAGTTAAAAGATCAGTCTCTGGTAACACGGGCCAGAAGAGTGATACTGAGTGCAAAAGTAGGAAAAGGAAGAAATCATTGAGTGTTGAATCAAGAAGTTCTAAAGGCAGGGCAGCGTTATCACAGCAGAGTAAGAATCAGGCACCAACAATTAAGGCTAAGAAAAAGGCGAAAGGGTCAAAGGACAAGGGAAAAGCGTTTCGATCCTCGTTACATACATCGACGACGAGCTCTGATGTATCAGGGACATCAGAACCATCATGGCCCTATTCAACGACAACGAAAGAAAAGAAAGACAAGAACACTGGTCAGAGTAAAAATTCAGCAACGAAAGAGTTTGAACGTTTGCCAGGTAGCAGTTAATTGGAACGGTGAAAGGAAGTTCATCTGTTGACGTCATTAACGTGGACGATTCTTCTCCCGACATAGAAGCCTCCCTGGGGGCAAGGGGGATTGTGGATGATCTAATGCATCGTGACGACAACTTCAAATACCCACGACTAATTCTGGGCGAGACAACATTTCCGGAAGTTGATGATACGTTGCGAACCTATGAAAAAGAGAACATCACTGACTGTACTCTTACCAACCCTCTTGAAGTAGAGAAAGTGCCACCTCTTTCCATCATTCATGAAATAGAGGGAGAATTTAGAAACAAATCCAACCTGGTGGTCAAATTTCCACTGTATGGAAATTTCGATAGAGAGGGAGTTCGGATTTTGAAACGGTTTCATCGGCTAAAAGGGCTTCGCAAGGAGGTCCAGTTTGAGAAGAAGTGGCTTCAGAGTACTTTCTCAGCAAAGGATCCAATGTTACAAGAGGAAGTGGCGCATGCACTTTTGGACAGGTGGAACATACAAGGAAACTATCTTGCAACATATGGCAATTATCGGATAACATCTCAAGAAGTGTCCCTTTTGTGTGGTGAAAGGTACTTATCTGATGAAATACTGAATTTCTTGGTTGAAAAGTACTGTGGCAAGTCAAACCAAGAAAAACAAGTGGAGCAAAACATTCTTCTTCCTTCCTTTCTTTCAACAGGTGATGTTTTAAGGAACATGGTGGAGCGGATATGTTTAGGGAAAGACATGGGACTTGTCAAGAACATGTTTTTGCCTGTGCACATGAACATGTGCCACTGGGGTCCCGCTGTTTTCTCCGTAGTAGAACAGACAGTCTTTTTTGACGATGGTTACCATTGCCATCCCAAACAACCTCAAGTCCAATACTGTGAAAATACTCAACATCATCTACAAATGCACTGGTTCTGACAAATACGAACCGTCCAATTGGACTGACATCAAGAGATTCGTCGTTCCAATGCCTGATCAGCCGGAGGACACCGCACGTTCAATCAATGGGTTTGGTAGTTGTGGCGTTGGTGTAATTTGTTCCGTGCGGGATATTTGCAATGATAATACTGCAGCATTTACCTGGAGTTATCATGATTCACCAAGTTTGTGCGCCCAGCTATGATGGATGTACTTGATATTCTCCACTAGGTCACCGTCAATTTAAAGAGAGCCTTATGAACTTCCCTGCACACAGAAAAAACAGTGCTCTGAATGGATATGATGCCTTAAATGTAGTTCATGGTCAAACAAACAACTTTGCTTTTCTAAAAATTGAAGTCTTTTTGTAATTTAAATGGTTTCTACTCTGCTTTCCTAATCGCCTAATGACTGTGTCTTTCCTGGTAACTGATCTCTTTATCATCGTTAAATGATTATTATCAAGATCGTCCAATGACTGTGTCTTTCCTGGCAACTGATCTCTGCAGCATCGTTAAATGATTATTAACAAGATCGCCTAATGACTGCGTCTTTCCTGGCAACTGATCTCTTCATCATCGTTAAATGATTATTAACAAGATCGCCTAATGACTGTCTCTTTCCTGGCAACTGATCTCTTTATCATCATTAAATGATGATTATCAAGATCGTCCAATGACTGTGCCTTTCCTGGCAACTGATTTCTTAATCATCGTTAAATGATTATTACCAAGATCGTCCAATGACTGTGCCTTTCCTGGCAATTAATCTCTTTATCATCGTTTCTTGATTATTATCAAGATCGTCAAATGACTGTGCCCCTCCTAGCAATTGATCTCTTCATGTTACGTGATTATTATGAAGAACGTCCAGTGACCGAGTTTCTTAACAAATGATCTCTTCAGCATCATTAAATCTTCATTATCAAGATCGTCCAATGACTTTGCCATTTCTGACAATTGATCTCATCGTCATCGTTCAATCTTATTGTCAAGATTGTCCAATGACTGAGTAATTCCTGGCAAATGATTGCTGTACACCCTTTGAGTGCATTACCTAGAACCACCTTAGTTTTCTTAAAATGTAAAAATGGAAAAACTGAATGCGGAATACACAGATGATCATCGGGCACTTGAAATGTCAACAAGCGCATGGTGAATTGAGTAGCTTTGTGTTTGGAAGAACGTTGGGTGTGCTTGGTGACTCTGCAATTGGAGGGTCCAATTACATAAAAATTTTTTCCCCATCAACGTGACAGTGCTTTGTCGTAGCGGTGGGGCTCGTTTGTGCTTAGGAAGTGCAATCACCAAACTGTCACACGAATGTCCAACTTTGAGGCAGTCTGAAGACTGAAAGCCGTCCTGAGAAAATGTACTGGAGGAAACCTTGTTTGAACCTAAATGGTAAGTGGGCTTGTTCTGAAGTGTTATAATACCATTTAACATAATCATAAGTGTAAATTATGCTCATGGCGGCAAAAAATAAGAGGTTGAGGACACATACTGATTTATTCCGCATACAATCAACAGACAATTATTGGATGTTGATTATTGGTCTAAAAACAATATGTTTAATTCTAATGCAATCCAATGCGCTGACTGGAGCAGCTTTTCGCATGTCAGTACCTTGCTGGCATTTCAAACGTTAATCTTAATTGCTGGCAGGGAAATAGGCAAATTGTCCTTTTTCCAGCTGGGTATTGAAAATTCTCAGTATATCTGGCTGGGAGTTTTATACAAAAAAATTGATCTTGCTAGCAGTGAAGAGCGGATATTTTTTTCCCAGGAAAGTTAATTATTAACTGTAATCGACGTGGGAACACATTAGCAGTGCTTGTGGAGTCATATGTTAAATTTCCAGTTTTAGTGTCGTTGGGTACTCCTGAAAAAATCAAGATAGGTCACTGAGCAAAATTTCGAGATCAAAACAAAGTGTTTCTGAAGTTTTTATTTCCGGTTCGCGTGATTTTACGCCGTATTTACACTTCCGGTGTGTTGCGTGCGCTACTTTTGATAGAAATTATAGGAAAATAAATTGTAGTATGCAACGTGTTAATAGCTACGGTATATAATGTCAAAACAAAAGGCACTTTTTCCAGTTGCGCATTTTTAAAATTTTGGTAATTTTTGTCATTTGTAACTGCTTTGAAAATACAAATAAATGACTTAAAATTTGTTCAGGCAACTTTGGAAAAAAATACTGTAACAGGAACAGTAAAAGCTGAATGCACAGCAGATTGTGAAATATGTGACACGGCAGGAAATATATTCAGCAACATATTACTTTCTGTTCTCATATGGAGAAGATCACCTAGCATCTTTAACTACCATCACTGTTTCAATGAAACCTTTTTCATCAATGTGGACTTTTATCCTTCAGTTAAGCGACAACTGTTGCAGTTCAGTTACTTTCTGTGTCTTTAAGCATACCATCGGTATGCAAGGAGATGGGAAATGTAACAGAGGTAAAAAATGTAAGAAAACAAACCTCATTTTACTCTCAAGTTGTCGTAGAGAGAACCCAACCCGTTCATGGGAGTTCTACGTGCAGAAGATGAAGATTGTACAAATGCAGAAAAATCGAAGTTTTGGACCTTCTATGAAATCACCGAAGGATATTAAAATTTGGAAAGCAACACCAATAATATAACCGTAGTAAAACTTGGCCAATGTGACTTCCATTTAAAACTTTTTCTGGCATTTCTGGCAGAAATAAGTATTTCGACGGCACGAGCTACAACAGGGCCTGGGTTCTAGGCCGGGTGCACCATGGGTAGCCATATCGGGGGTATATAAAGCTGCGTATAACATGTGTACGTCATCTAGGCTTCTGAACCAACATCTCCTTGGTTTTTTCTTTAACGTTCCTGTCATTTGTCTTCTGCGTTATGTCCGTCAGCAAAGACGAAGTGTCCGATCTCATTCGCGAGAATAACAAGCAGTTAATGGACTCGTTCAAAGATTTGTTAGCACAAAGCGTTGGTCAAATCAAGGGCTCCAACGAAGATTCGGCCGAGCAGCAGATGAAAGCAATCAAGAAACTCAAGTATGACGAACCACATAAGTTCAAGAAGAAAGCCAATGAAGACCAGTTTAACTTTAACCGTAAGTTAGCGGAAAATATTGGTACCGCCAAGTCTGCTGCTGAGATTGGTCAGCTAGAGAAAGTAAAGTTGGGTCTCGCGGAAGGTGAGAAACTGCTCTGCGAGAGGCAAAAGCTTATTTTATTAGCGGACAAGTCTGAGTTCAGCTGGGCGACAGTTGAGGAATATAAACAGCACGATCTGGCCGATGATTCGGAGGACAAGAAAAGAATTTACAGTGTAGAAAGACGTGCCCGTGTAGCGCTCCAGGCCCGTAAAAAGAAGAAGACCACCTTTTCGACTTCTAATTAGAGATCCTTGTCCGTTGGAACCCCGCCGTCGACCTCAAGTTCACAGTTTCAACATCAACCTCTTATGTTGAACATTCCTGGTTTCCCTTCTCGTCGACCCAATACCGGTACCTGTTTTGCCTGTGGAAAGCCAGGCCATTGGCGCTCCTGTAGCCCGACGATGGCCAAGCAAACTTCACATACTCCTAAATGACTAGCCGACGAAGGACAACAATCAGGTGCAATCTTTTCCAATTTTCTTTGTAGTGATATGATTTTTGAGGTGGAAAGCCCTAATTCAGATCAGGAGTGTCTCAATGTCACATCAGTTTTTTCTGACGTCAGCCCGCTAGTTTTAGCTGTGGTTAAGGACTATGAGAGTACTGTTGATATTTCTATTCAACCTTCAGTTCAGGGAAGACTTTTCAAGTGTATCGATTTCTGGCGTACTTTGCTAGCTTCTCAGTTCATTTTGAATGTTATTAGCCAAGGTTACAAAATTCTGTTATTCCAGCTACCCACGCCCTTTTACAAAGTCAACAATGCTTCCACACGTAGTAACAATTCTTTTGTTACCATAGCTCTTAATGAGATTCTTAGTCTCAACCTCATCGATGAAATTTTTTGTGCTCCAGATATTATTAACCCGCTTTCTGTTTCGACCCAACGCTCAGGCAAACAAAGGCTTATCCTGGATCTTAGGCACGTTAACACTTTTATCTTTAAACAGAAATTCAAGTGCGAGGACTTGTCTGTGGCTACTCGAGTTTTTGACAAGGGTTTTTATTTATTCAAATTTAATCTCAAGTCCGGGTACCACCACATCGAAATTTTCCCCAATCACCGGAAATTCCTTGCGTTCGCCTGGGATTTCAGCACAGGGATTTTTAGGTATTTTCAATTTTGTGTGCTTCCGTTCGGGCTCTCGTCAGCCCCCTTTATTTTCCCAAAAATTCTCAAACTGCTTCACAAATCTTGGAGAAGCCAGGGCATCCCTATTGTGATTTTTCTTGACGATGGTCTAGGAGGAGGAGCTGGTCTAGTTCAAGCCAAAATTAATAGTTTGACTGCCCATGCCGACTTGCTTAAGTCTGGATTTGTCCCTAATAAGGATAAATCCCTGTGGGAGCCCGTTCAAATTATCTCATGGCTTGGCGTTCATCTCAACACTCTCGATGGTACTATTAGAGCCACGGATGAACGCATCGCTAAATTGTCTCAAGACCTAGCGGCTTTCTCTTCATACAAGACTTTCTCCGCGGTCCACGTTAAACGCTTCGCGAGTGTAGCCGGTCAAATTATTTCCCTCTCGAGTTGCGTGGGGTCCGTGGCGCACATCATGACTCGGTTTCTTTTCTCAGTTGTTAATTCAGCTGTTTCCTGGGATAGCGAGGTTTTCCTGTCCGATGATTCTCTTTGTGAAATTGAATTTTGGTCAAACAATGTCCATGTTCTCAAGGGCAAAATTTATTGGGGGGCTTCTTCGCTTCTGGTCAGAGTTGCTTTTCCGATGCTTCCGATTCAGCCTGCGGCGCTTTTGTGGAGTCCCAACCTGAGCTCACTTTTCATCAGAACTGGTCTTTAGCGGAAAGTGTCTGTAGTTCGAGTTGGAGAGAGCTCAAAGTGGTTTGTCTTGCCTTAGAAGCCTTTGCGAGCCGTTTATCTAATTCTAAGGTTTTTTGGTATTCTGACAACCAGAACGTTGAATCCATTCTGCGCAACGGGAGCAGGAAATGCGACCTACAGGAATTAGCCCTCGTTGTTTTTCAAATTTGCCTCCTACATCGTATTTCTCTCAAGGTCAAGTGGATACCCAGGGACCTGAACGTCAGTGCAGACTGTATCAGCAAGCTTGTTGATTTCGACGATTATGGCCTCAACAATATTGTTTTTCAAGGACTAAACCACCTCTGGGGCCCACACACTATTGACAGGTTCTCCTGTAGCTACAACGCCAAGTTGCCAAGATTTAACTCTCGGTTTTTTCAGCCAGGTTGTGAGGCCGTTGATGCCTTTGCTCAATATTGGGGTTACGACAACAACTGGCTTTGTCCACCGGTTTGCCTTATTGTCAGAGTCATTAAGCATATGGAGCTCTGCCGCGCCCAGGGAACCCTCGTTCTTCCCCTATGGAAGTCAGCCTTTTTCTGGAATGTCTGTGCTAGAGATGGAGTGCACTGGAATACTTTTGTTGTCGACTGCGTTTATTTGCCTAAGTTCCAGGGGTTATTCGTTCCAGGGAAAGCCTGTAATTCCCTTTTCGGTTCCAGGCCCATAGATTTTGACGTAGTTGCGCTTCGAGTTAATTTTCCTCGCCCCAGACCTCCATCCTCCATGGCGGGCTTTTGCTCTATGCCTGACAGAAAGTGCTATTTGTGCTCCTAAAGAGTTCGTTCTGCTTAGATCTTCAGGTTTGGGCTCATTAGTTTTTCTTTTTCTTTTTTGCATGTAGCTTCTTCCCCCCAACCCCCCACCCTCTCTTTTTGGGCGGTTCCCTTTTCCCGTTCCTTAGCTCGTTTTTTATTATTATTTTTATTATTATTTATTCCTTTTTTATTTTTCGTGCTCTTCATATTTTCCTTTTGTGTTTTTGATCACTTTTCAGATATATTCCGCTCTGGTTTCTGGCGTGGTCTCCAGAATTTGCCTCCTGAGGGTTTCATCCTGGGGCTGTTCTCTCCTCAAAGGCAATTAGTATGACAATGGTGTACCATCGTGCCTTTCGCAAGTGGAAAGATTTCGCTTCCAGTAAGCTTCATTCCTGCGCCTGTCCTGCAAGTCCCTGCCACTCTCCATCCGTCGTAGACTCGGCTTTTTATGGTATTAAATAGGCTCATACCATGGCGGGTATCCCCTCCCCTACATATAACACGAGTATGTCATCTAGGCTTCTGAACCAACCTCTCCTTGGTTTTTTCTTTAATTTTTGTTTTTTGCTTTTGTTTTATGTCCTCCTTAGGAGCAGGCTATTCTCGATTATATTGTAAAGTCCCGTAGGAAGGGCTTTGAGCTTGAGCCTTGGTTCCTACCCAGATTTCCTGCCTGCAGTTTTTCCCTTCGGGGTTTTTTTGGGCAGGTTTTTTCTGGCCTCTGTCTTACCGCATTTGTTTTAGTTGTAAGCGGTAGCTCAGCTCTGCTAGTTTTCTTATCTTATGTACTTGTTTGGTTTTTCACAGTTGTCTAGATGTTCCTTTACTTAATATATTTACGTTAGATGTATATGAAATTAATCACTTGATGTTTTATATGCTTGTTTTCTATGTATGATTAGTTCAGCTGTCCTGTGACCGCTCTTTAAGTGGCGAGATATGTCTAGCTTTACGTAGTTTGATTGCTTACAATGTGACAGACTTCTTGTAAGGGCTGTTAGGCATTTGTTTACCCTTGTTTTCGTACCCTAGCCTTTTCTGGTAGCCTAACTGGCAATTGGCCTACATGCCTTGTTGTTGGGTTGGAAAAAACCGCCAGAAAACTACAATGGCCCGACATGGCACGATACCAGAAATGATTTATCACAGACAGCTTCAGATATCAGCAGAAAAGGTCAACTTGGCATCGTCGGAAGTTTTAGAAGTGAACGAGAGTGAAGAGGACGTTGACACAGCTGACAGCTATCCCGATAATGTCGATGTGGAGGTTGCAGAGTATGATTCAAGTACTGACGAAGAGGAGGAAGTGGAAGGTGGAGGCTCACACATTCCAGAACTTGACAGACGGTCAACTTTCCTACTGGGAACTACCACACGTTTTGTGCTACAAATCAGGATCAGCAGATTTCCGATGCAAAGGTATTTATATTTTAGTTTATCACTAACACAATCCAACGTGCTGAAATGGTCAATAGATAATTTAAATTCACTGAAGTGTGCTATTAATTAGCACTGAGTAGTATGGCATTGGTCACAAGTTTCCTCTTTTTTCTCGTATCTGCAAGATTTTGCTTCGATACAGATGTTGGTTACATAAATATTTCGCTGATAGTCATCCTCAATGCTAAAACACAATATCACGCAAGGCAACTCCAACAACTGAAGTCACTTTGTATCTGGTGTATCATCTAACACAGCAAACAATTTGCGGATTCGGATTTAGTTGATTTTTTGAGCAGATCGACGGATTCACATACCCCTATTCACCTCCCTCTGCATGGAAAGTTCCAAAGACATTAATTTAATTGGCATAAAAGATTAGTGCCTATTCAAATGCTTATTATTGTTTGTCTTCTTAGGAAAAGGTACATCCACTTAAAATAGTGGACAGGGCAACCTTCAGTTGGAACATAGACAAAAAATACATCTGCAACAACTCAACAGTAACAAGACCAACCTTGTCCAGTAAGCTGCCAACCTTCCAGTGTGTGATTAAAAAACAACAAATTCATATTAATCTCTTCATTGTGACCAAGAACAAAATGGACCTAGCTACCATGCTAACTTCAGGACTGTAAGTTCATTCTAACCATGGTTTATAGCTGAAATGATTTCTTGTGACTTCTGTTATAGAAATCACAGTTGCGCCCTGATATAACAGGCCCCTACATAATGAAGACCCAATACATAATGAACAAGATTTTTAAGCACAACTAGTAAAAGCACGGAATCAAAACATTGAGTAAGTATTTTGCCAGTCCCTTGACACTTTTTTACATCCGGTTTCAAAGTTTCATGCAACCAAGGAGTTTTTAGTTCCATTACCCTCCGGAGGCTTGGCAAATTATTTATTAAACAATTATTGCACAAACATGTATTTCATATGAGTTGATAGATAGCCAACAAGATGCATAGCGTCGAGTTGGCTATAATCATCTCATATTTTGAAAACCCTCCCAAAGATGACCCTTACCAGACCATATTTGAAGAGCACAGTATAATTATTTCTCGTATACCATGATGGCTAAACCAATGAAAACTCTTGAATTGTATCATCCATTGATCGATTTTTTCATAAATTATACTGAATACATACTATTTCCATAAATTATAACACTTTTATTGTATGTATGCATACTACTTGTTGTGAGGGTGTGGTGATGTACATGAAGGGGTCAGTGTATTGGACCTCAAATCTAAAGTTCATGGGTTTGTGGTCTGGTCACTGCCATGGTGTTTAATATCTCCTTTAAGACAAGAAACTTTTTTCCACGCTGTCTTTCTACACTCAGGAGTACAAATGATTAGTGGCGATATACCCTCCTCTATAATGGCAAATTTCCTAAGAGCCTCTTAAGTGTGAATATATGACGTTTTTCCAGTGCTTAAAATTTAAAGTCACCTTATTTTTGCACCCATCCCACCTCTCTGATAAATAATGAACAGTCCCTTAAATCATATAGTAATAGTTGTAATTTTTGACTTTGGATAATTTCCAACTACAGAATAATGACGAAGACAACATCAGGGCAAGAGAAAAAAGAAACATGGAAACGTAAAGTGGTGAAGTCTTCAGAGGCAATCTGCATTAAAAATTTTGTCAGTGTGCGAGACCTTCCAGACAGTGCAGTAATTTCATTTCAGATCGAACTGTTAATCTAAAATCAAATTGCCAATACAGTCAATTCAATGTTAGATAAGTTACATGGTACGCAGTCCCTGGTTTTGATTAACATTCAAATTCCATTGTTTTACCTATCTCAATTCTCGTGAGAACCACAACACGACCTGTAGAATTATCGACACCAGAAACATCAACAATCTCATCAGCGTCCAAACTTCTACTTGTTTCTCAAGTCACCCGCGTTATAACCATCCTAAATCCTCAGGGCACGGTGGTCAACACAAGCGAATAAGTATAGCCCATCTAAATGCAGAATCATTGAGAAATAGAGTCTGCTTCACCGAAATCAAGGAATTGGCCCTCGAGGAAGGTTTTGATGTCTTGTCATTATCCGAGACGTGGTTCAATACATGTGTTACTAACGCCATTGTGCATCTAGAAGGCTACAACATCTATCAGTTAGATCATTTACATAAAAAAAGATGGAGGCGTCTGCGCATATGTTAAAAGTACGCTTAAAGTGAAGGTTCTTGAGGATTTAACCCAGACATCGGATTCTGGTTTGCATCAACTGTGGCTCCAATTACAACATAAACATCTTAAGTATGTGGTTGTCTGCACTGTTTACAGGCCTCCGGTTTGTGCCATCTCTTGCCTGGTAGATGATCTAATGCCTAGTTACACTCATGCTCTTACCCTGAATAAATCCATTGTACTTACAGGTGACCTAAATTGTGATCTACTGGTGGACAATCCCAGAGGAGATGCTTTACGCTCGTTTTGCACAGCTGTGAACGCAACAAAAATTATTAAAGATCCAACTAGAGTGACCAGATCGTCCTCTACGTTAATTGACATTGTGCTGACTTCTGATTCTAGCCTTGTAAGAGACAGTGGTGTACTGGATACGAATATCAGTGATCACGTTTTGGTTTACACTGTTCTGGATTTAAAGATAGCCAAATCCAAAGAATGCTACATCACTACCCGCAGCTACAAGAACTATAATGTAGAACAGTTTTCTTCCAACATTTCGCACATCCCTTGGAACATCTTAGACCTAATTGATTCTCTTGACGAGAAGGTTGATGGCTTCAATGATCTATTCCTGGCTTGTTTAAATGACCAAGCCCCAATCAAGACAATCAAAGTCAAACCTAAATCAATTCCTTTCATTACAGACGACATCAGAAAAATGATTACTACCAGAAATAATTTACACAGGATTGGTCGTCAAAGCGGATTTCTTAGTGACTGGAATGCTTTTAAACAACAAATATGCAAAGTAAAGTTATCCCTTAAGAAAGCAGAATCCGGATATTACAACTATCACATCCTATCCAACAAGAACAACGGTATGTCACTATGGAAAACAATACGCCGTGCCCTACCATCAAAATCAACTCCTAATCTTAAATATTCTAAAGACACTTCTCTGCTAGCAGAGGAGTTCAATCATTTCTTCATATCCGGGGGAAAAGCCTTGTCCGCATCATAAAAACTTGCAGTAAATTATGGCCTATGCACCCGACAACACGTTCAGTTTAAGCGTCTCTAACCTTCCTCGTGATAAACTGTTTGAATTCACACCAGTTCTTTGTTCAGATGTTTGCAAGGTGATTATGGACATATGATATGATAAAGTTTCAGTCTCAGTCATCAAGGACTGTTTGCCTCACATATTGCCTATCATCACAAGTTTCATAAACCTGTCGTTACAGTCGTCCATTTTTCCACGTGCTTGGAAGAAGGCCGAAGTTGTCCCTCATCTTAAGGAAGGTGGCCACGAGGTGCCAAATACCAATAGAACGATCTTACTCCTCCCATTCCTATCCAAAGTGGCTGAGAAACTTGTATTACAACAGTACACTTCCTGGCAGACAAAAATCGCCTGACCAAACATCAAAGTGGTAACAAGAGATATTATTCCACTGAGACCCTCAGCCTTCTGGTCACAGATCACCTTTTCAGTGCTATTGACGAAAAGAAAGTTACAAGACAGTTGGTTGGAAGATTGAGTGGTATTTCCATCTCCTTCCTTGGTAAAGAGTTATCTCCATCGCCCTCTTGCAATGATTTGGGAGTGACATTTGATAGCCACCTATTGTTTAATGACCACATAGATAACTTATCATCCTCGTTGTTAGGTAAACTGGTCCAAATCAACAGAGTCCATCACCTGTTTACGAATAACGTCCTTTTAGTTATCCTGAATTCTTTGTTATTTTGTTAGCTGTTCTACTTTTCAACTGTGTGGTCGGGAACTACACAACAGAACATTCGCAAGCTGCAGCTAATACAGAACTTTGCTGCTAGAATATTAAGTAGCAAAGGAAAGTATGACCACATCTCACAATCCCTTAAGGAACTCAGTTGGCTGCCCATAAATGAAATGCTACAGCTCAGAGAGGTCACTATGGTATACAAATGTCTTCATGGCTGCTCCAAATTACCTCAAAACCAAGTTGGTCAACCACTCCACCATCCATCCCTACAACACCAGGCAAAAGAATAACATCAGCATTACCTTTAAAAGAACATGGAACAGCTCAGAGGTCCTTCTTTGATCATTCCATATCTTTATGGAAAAACTTAAGTGATGACACCGAAAACAGTTAAACGTTACTAGTTTCAAACGTTCTGCCCGACGTGAATTGTGGGACCGTTTATAAATTAATTGCAGTTTCAATTTTCTAGTTTTATATTTTAATAATTTATCTATCTTTTCCCTTACATTGTAGCTTCCCAAGTATTTATAATACTGCTATCTTTGTAAATTGGTATTGAAAATCCCTTTTGGGAGAAACTAATAAACGTATTGTATTGTATTGTATTATGTGGACAACTAAGTTACCCTGTATTGAAGCAATGTTATTATAACAACTGTAACACTTTAAAAGGGTGAAACACTTTTCCCCAGGGCATGATTCCCACATGTGTGAGAGGAGGACTTTATTACTTTGCGATTGGAGTGTCCTGAGGTCATTTTCATATGTATAAAGTTCCGAATAAGCGTAACACCAGTAATGATATGTAAGGAAAATAATTATTGATGTACATGTACATGACGCAATTATTAATAGTTTTTTTGGTGCATTTTTTTGTTTGTATTCTCTTTTTTTGGGAGAAACACATAAGTTGCCTGTAAATGTAAATAATCGATTTCTTTGGAAAGGAAAGAGAACTCAAAGATTTCGAGAGGAGACAAACTAAAAAAATTACTGGGTAAAACAACACAAACTAATATGGAGTATTTTCTGGCATTTAGTTTTTTGTTTTAATCCGCTATAAATCGTCTTGGATTACTCGCCGTATAAATTCTCGCACTTGCAAGTAAAGTTCTCTTCCGTAATTATGGTCCTCTATTAGCGGATTAAAGTTACTGTTCAAGGCTTGTTATGCATCATCTTAGAGTTCCAGATTGATAACAGGCACTTCAACTCCACCTGGATAATCACCTGGGTTAGGCAAAGGGGCGTGGGGATCATCTTCGTTTTGTGGTATGGAGGACCAAAAACGTCACGGATACCAGCATTGGGAGAGTTAAAGTTTCTGAGGTATCCTGAGGCCTACAATTGCCGGGGTGTTCTGTTGTGTGCAGTCAATATTGAATGCAGGTTAAAACGCTGCACAAATCTGTTAAGAGCCTCTGCATTCTGGGTAAAAAAACACAATGTAGGGCACACATGTCAGTGTCACTTCCATTGTCCAATAAATTGTTCGCTTGCAAAAACAAAAGCAATGAGGAGTAGATGGCAATGACACTTTCAGCAAGATCTCTCCAGAGACGTCCTTGTGCTGGGACCAGTCAAAAAGCTGCCACGATTCTCCCCTCGAAACCAGACCATGTATTCTGCAACAGCCACATTCTCTCTGCCATTATCTGCCCTCACCCGTGATGGATGTCCCCATCCGCTAGTTGCCCTCTGAAAAGAGCTCTGTTGTTGTTGTTCACTTGGAGGTAAATTATGCAGCGTGAAAATCCATCAATACAGCCATGGATCACCATTCTCCAGTGCCGTAACTTCAGGTTGCTGTCCACGTGCCAAAGAAAAATAGGGTGGGGGACACTATATGGTCGCCATTAGACTCTCTGACCCCATCTGTTGGCATTGTTGATGGGGTCCACTCTAATAATAGACCCATGTACCCTCCATCTTTGAATAACAATATGTCGTTGCCGAAGGCCTGCCATTACATTTGTCTCCCCTGTGCGAGGAAAGGCTCTGACTTCCTGAAGAACTGCAATGTCGAGATTATGATTAGAAATGTTTGTATAACCTTCAAAATTGATCAAAAAGCCAAGTTCTCTGTGTCTGTTTTAAATAGTTTGTCGTGACACACCTAAGTCAGATGCAATTTGTTTCCAACTGTTAAATTCGCTTCTCAAGCATGACAATTGTTCAAGCAATATTCTGTATCTCGGCCTTCCAGGACCAGAGGAACGATCCATTTGTGGCCGATATGAGTAGCCTTGCATGATGGGAAGTTGCACGATCAGACTATAGATGGCCTTAATGTTTCCATGTAGCGTCTGCACTTCCTGCACTTCCACTGGAGGGTAACCACCAGCATGTAGCATATTAGCCAAAATGTTGCTCAAATGCCTCAAAGCACACAACAATCTATTAGCATAGAACCCTCTGTTGGTTGCTCCTCACATTTTCCATTTCTGATTCTACTTCTCGCAACAAAGAAAGGACAGTCCTCATGAACTGTGCCAGGTCGTCATCAGCAGAAACTCTAACAGAGAAAAAACGGAATTCAAATGGCACTGATCACGGTCTGTTGACATATATGCAAATTATCTACCTAGGCCAATTTACACTTCCCTGCTAATAATCAGTCTAAAAACACTTTTTCCGTATTTATTTTATGCAACTGAACAAGCTACACTTTTTTTGTGGAAGAACGTTGTCTTTTCGGCCAAGACTAAATATTCTTATTTTCCATCTGATTATAAGCTGAAAATATTCTTGTGTATATTCTTATATTATAGCGTATTATTATCTGTCCTATCATGACTTTGAACGTATAAGTCATTTTTGAGCTGGACCATGCAGGTTATGTGATACACATGTACATATAACTCATGAAAATGGAATTAGCATTAAACATAAGGCTAGAGTCGTTTTTGTTTTTTTTGGCTTGTTTACCCATTTAGAGAAAGGGAGATTTTTTATACAGGTTAGTTGAAGACAGATAAATGTATTGTATTGTATTATTTATCACAAAATTATATTCTTTTCAAAATAACATACTCGGGTTCTCATTGGATAGAAATCTAGCACTTCACGTTACACTACACTCTCTTCAATTCATTCTTAAAATACTCTTAAAATTTCGCATAGTTCAGCCTCAATATTATTATAAATTGTACTCACAAAAAAAGAAGGAAATTTTACAATGTCTATGACTTTCACGAGTTGGGCGGAATTTATCCACCGAAAGAAAACCCTCCCAGCATAAATCCGATTCATGCAACATTTCAAGGAAAAGAGCTGAGCAAAATAAGTCGGGAGACAGTTAAACCGTTTCGGCAAATTCTCACCAAACCTTCGCCGTACAAGCGAGAAAACGCCTGAGCTAAAGAGGAAATGGCTGAGGTGCATTTTGCTTAGCTCTTTCGTCACATGTGCGACGGGCTTTTTCAGAAGCATGAAAAAAGCCTCACCTTGCAACGACGCAAACGGAAATGAACATGAAAACAAACTGCTGACGCTTCATCTTCGGCGTAAAACAACAAACGATATATTATTTACAAAATATCTGTGGACTTTTACAAAAATAAATACTTTTCTAGCTTGTGAAGAACACCTCTACCTCGCACCACATCTGCGATCAATTTTCTGACTGCCTCTGATGGACAGAGGTGAATGATGTCTGCGCTTGGGTAAGATTTTGGCAGGTTAACATGGGTCTTGCATCGCACACGAATGCCTCGAGAGCCTTACACTCAATAACCTGCGAATACAAGACCGCTTTTCTGAAAGAAAACAATACTTATACAATTTATACACCACCTAAATCCCTTCAAAACTTAATGTTTTTTCTTGAAAACGCTCAAAATGGGAATATATCTCCAATAAGAGAAGTATATTTTGGATTTGAAGAGAATTCCATGTTTCCAATAGCATTTTGGGGGCTTGCGCATTGATGTGAGTCACTTCTGCGAATACTACCTGCGCCTCTTTAATCACGGAATCAAGCAGCATAAAGAAAAAGTTATGTGCCTGATTGGGGAGCCCAACAGCGGGAAAATAAGTTTGTTCACGCCAGTTACTCGAATAGTTCCTGAAAGGTATTTGCTAGTTGTTTTGTGAATGTCTTTACTGTAGTTTGTCCATATATCTTTTAGCGTCTCTCACTTGATTGATAATACCAGGTGTTTGTGTGCGAATTGATATATGCCAACTCGAAGTGTTTTTGTACTGTTGTGACAGAGTGTTTGAACTGTTGGAGATGGTCAGATTCCTTGAAAAGAAATCCTCGCCCAAAATCATCATTTCAACTGAGATCTTGTTTTTCCCTTGATTGTGTCAATTTTTTTAAAACTTGTTGATGTTCTCGTTGCCAGGTACATAGCCATGATCACAAAACAGAAGGCTTTTAATAAGAGTCTTGTGGACCAGAACACACAAGTCATCTTCATGGACGAAGGCTATGTGAACCTGCTCGATCCAGACGACTGGAAAATTTTGACTCAAGGTGGCCTGACAGCACACGATCGCAAATACAAGAAATCCCACCCGGCGGTCATTCGATGTCCACTGTTCATTACATGTCACGAAGAGATGAATTTTGGTGAACAGCACAATGCAGCCATGGAGGCCCGTCTTCGCAAGTTTTATTTTAGAAGCCCCCACTCTCCTCCAATTCCAGGGGTGCAGAAGTCACTGAGAAACAATGCAATGGACTGCCTTGTGTGGGCCAGCAATGTCGCTGTCACTCCGGATGACGAACTACCACCTCCGATGCAGGGATCTGATTCAAAGCCACACGAAGTTGATGACGATGAAAAACAGAGAATCAGAGCCATCAACTTGGACAGTGAGAGCGACCAGGAAACTAGCGAACAAGGAGAGCTAATGGCGGAAGAGGGCACAGATATAGAAGACTTGGGAGAAGTGCAAGCAGATTCAGACACAGAGTCAACACAGTCAAGAGGATGGGTCAGACAATTTCGAAGCTTCAAGATCTGCAGCCATGCCATAGCCTTAAGAACAGACAACATGGTCTAATCGCTGCTGGAGTGAAACGCGCCAGAAAGGAAAGGGAAAGTGAAGCCCAGCGAGCTAAAGAGCGTATTCTAGAAGAACAAAGACAACACTGGATCGCCCTCGGCATGATAAGACAAGAAGATGCTCACCTCCTTGAGACGGTGCAGGGCCCTTACCATCCGACAATCGCGCGTTCAAGAGACGAGTACTTTGCCAAAAAGAAAGAAGAAGAACAGAAGATGTTGGAAGAAACGTCAGCCAAATACTACGAGAATGAATGGGTGTGGGCCAAAGAAAAGGAGCTTCGACAATTGCAAGAACAGGAGGACGAAGCGACTGACATGGATGTCAAATGTGCCTTGCAATACATGATAGGAGTCACCGTCGAGGCGCTTAAGTTGCACTTTAAGCAAGATCAGTTACCTTGGTCTTTTGAGACTGGTAATAACGGAAACAAGAAAGAGAGCGATGGAGAGAAGATGGAGAGAAAGTGGCTGTCTATAGAACAAGCACAACGTGTAACAAGTGTATGGGCGCCCATGCCGTATCCATTTGATGGGTCCGAAGAGCAAGACCAAGAAATTTTCATCACTCTCTCCTCACAAGCATCGACATCATGAAGAGGCCCAAGCTAACGTGTTCAGGGACGCAATTCCAAAAAAAGGCCAGCCCAGACCAGTACTCCAGTTCCAAAGAAGGGAAGAATAACGCACTTCTTTTACGCCAAGCCAACTGTGATATTCGAGCTTGTTATGAGTCAAAGTACTGAGATATTACCTAGTGTATGATGTACACCAAGTCTCTGCTAAAATGTAAGAATAAATGTCATAACTGGAATTGCTGTATTCACTTCCTGCGTTCGCGACAAATTTGCTAAACTTCCTAAATGCACGTCACAGAAAACGAATTGTTAAAGGAATAAATGTCATGCGATGGAGGGTAAATCTAGGTGACCTGATTTTGCTACGGTTTATTACATTTTGAACTAAATTTTCTGGTCGCACAATTTCAAAGAGAGTTCTGTTTTCGTCCTTTTTGAACATGAAAATCTGGATCTCTAAGAATAGCTGTCCAATTTCTGAACCCATGGCGATCTAGTCCCATCTTCAAATATTTATCCTCTTCAGGAGTGAATAGTAGAATTTTCCTTCCTCTCAATATCGGGCGTTTTTGAAGCATTCTGGCTTTTGAACTTAGTGGGCGTAATGAAAATATTGTCTTCCTCAGGGGTCGACCCATTGTTATTTTCTTGTTTTTCAGGCGAGGATGCCGATTTGTCTGAAAGTCTTGATCGGAGATCCATTTCTAACTCAGAGCCCTTCTCGCCATAAAGTGATTCCAAATATTTGTGCGCCTTGGTTCCCACCTCTCGGGATCGTTGCTTTTGATAATGCACTCTTGCCACAATAGAACTGTGCTTCTGATCCTCGGAGATTGTTACCTGTGCCTTACTACCAAGTTTCTTGGAGCTAGCCGTCTCTACTATTTGTAGATAATGAGTAGGGTGAACGTATTTTCCGATCGTGTCAAACACCAATTTGCTCATCAGCTCGCCAAGTTTGTTGTGTTGGCCGCCACTTTTCTAACACTTGCATGCTTGTGTCGGTAAGGAAAAGAGAGTCGAAGCCATATTTTCCAGCGGTTTTTAACATTTTCTGATCGACAAATCCATTGTTGTTCTTTACTGAGCGCACCATTTCAACAGTTAAATACTGGTAGGTCATTGGGCGTGAGCCTTTAACCTTGATAAACAGATATACTGCAAGGAATTTTGTTGCAAAGGACCACTCCAGTGGAGATACTGTACCCGGTTTATCCTTGTATGCTTTGAGAATGTTCTCGTAGCGTGGCAAGTAGCACTTAACAACCTCCAGAAGCTCTTCTAGTGTGGCCCAATGTCCCTTGGATTCTGAGGTGTCGATGTCGAGTTCATTTGTCCATTGTAATCGCATCATTTTTGAAACTGTTTTACCGACTTTTTTCAGATAGGTTTCTGTAGACGACAAACCCCTCAACACAACCTCGGATGCCCTGTTTACTTTTCTGAAATCCATCAGTTCGGCAATGGCGTCTAAAATGACCAATGCGCACCGCATGCCCAAGTTCCCATTTGTCCTGCATTGTATCAACAGAGTGGATTAGGTGAGCACAAACTAAAGTCAATTATGTCCAGAGAAACTTCTTCTTCGTCCTCGCAACAAAATTTTAGAAACTTAAGACATTTGCTAACGATTTGTTGCGCTTGTCGGTCACTCTTGCATCCTCCACCACTCCCTGCTAGCCAAGACAGAAGTTCTTCCACGATTACACTTGAGCGATTAAATGTAGGTACAGATCTTGCTGGGAGGGTTGGACTTGCGTCGTTTTCTTCGTTTTTGGGACTCGTTTCATCTTGATTGGGGACGTGTTGGGGTTTCTCATCCAAATAAATGAACCAGCCATGTTTTCTCTTAACGTGTTTTCTTCAACCTCTTTGACACACAAATCCATCATGGTTACAATCTTTGACTGGACAATGAAACAAACCATCTAAATCGTCTTCTTCCAAGTGAAGCCTCTTCGGTTTTGGAGATGCACTTGGAACTTTTGATCAATTTGTCTCTGTACTTCTTCGTTTGCTCATCTTAAATCTGGAAATCAACATTTACTTACCTGCGACTTTGAATTTTAAGCATGTTTCTTGGCGGTTTGCGGACCAATCAGTTGGGGTTTTTGCGCTACCTGCCTCAACTTGCCTATTTTCGAATGCTTATTTTTCTTCCCGGCATTGAAAACAAAAAAAAGGAACAATAAATCTTGGACATCTTGCTAATTGCTCAGAATCAAACCATGTATCATAAACACGAAATATTCGATTTATTCAAATTCGCCCAGGCCTGCCTAAACACGCCAAGATAGCTAGTCATAAAGACCAGAGAGTATTTTTCAACAAAAACAGAAAAAAAGAAAACGTTTTAGAAATATAAAATCAGAACTTCTCATGGCCTACAAGGGAACTGTGTTCCTAATTAACGTATAAAGGACCAGTATGATTCGGAACAATCGTGTTCCTTAGTAACACTAATGGGAACCGATAGCAGTTGTGCGCTTGGATAGGAAAGTTCATACACAAGACACGAAGTAACCTTTCAAACAGAAACAAAGGCCCACTCACAACAGAAGAAATCAGAAAGCAAAGAATCCTTTGGCTGAAGAGGGTCCAAGAAAGCTTCAAGACAGACGAACGGTTCAAAGAACGTCGGTTGCAGCTTAAGAGGGCATGTCCACTAAAATCGAACAAAAGGTGGCCACAGCTCGAAAATGGATTTTGCTCAAACTTTGTCCAGATGTAGCCTATTATGTCTCTAAATGCACTGTATAGTTTTTTAAGTCATGTGTATTTTTTGGGGGGAGAAAATACAAATTTAAGAGTTCTTGTCAAAGTTGCCATTTTTCCCGCAAAAATTAACACTTACTTTGCCGTCAAATTTCGCCACAAAAACCAATTCGTATCAGCTCAAAACCTCTTAAAAGCTCTTCTGTGATATCTCTACATCCGGTTTACGTGATTTTTTCGAAATTAGAATCACGGCTTGCATCTGAAATAATTTCAAGCTCAAGACGCCTGGTTTTACTTGACTGAAGGTAACCCTGAAACCACATAGTTTTTCTACTTTCGATAAAGCTCCAAATTTAACAATATTTGCACCGTTAACTCTCTAAGTGATAAGCTTTCAAGTGACATAAGAATTTCTTTGGGCAAGTGTATATGCGCTGCGTGACAGTTAATCAAATTCATGTGTTTTTGACCTTCTGACATCAAACGTCCTTATTTGCATATTCATCTACAATACTTCCTACCTGTTTATGACTTAGTTGTTGTTTAGAACCTCCAATTTCACCACAAATCGCAAAAATAGTGTCAGCCAACAGTTGGTGTACATCCGATTACTATTCAGTGCGGTCATGTCCCATGGGTCAGCTCACTTTAACAGTGATGACATTCTCTTATAATGGCCAAATTGGCTCAACCTTTTCCTGGTAACCTCAAAATATCACAAACTGAATATCGGTACCATAGGAAAGTTTCCCGTGCAGCTGGGAACCATATTCCTTTAACCGCAATGTTTAATACACGAGTTCATGTGACATCTAGTGATTTTCCGGTAAAGTTTGGTTAATGTGCGGCGTGAGACGCACCGCCCATAAACCAATAGTCTTGGGCTGAAGGAATAACATAACAGCAGACCAGTAGTGCTGTAAGAATAAATCAGTGTTAAGTTTCACTTATATCGAGTTTTAGGATAGTCATACCCACCCTTCCCACGAATTGATTTCAGAGGCTGTGAATAAGCATGGGAGTCGTACCCAGCCCGGAATCCAGAAT
>OX421447.1:24445389-24465389 GCA_949126865.1 Montipora capitata
ATACCACCAGTTACAACAGCTGAAACCAAACCACCTGCTCCAGTTAGAACAGAAATAGTATTACCGAGAAGTTTGAATTTTTTGAAGCGTTTAACAGCCTGTTTGTAAGCCCAACACTTTCTATGGTATGCCTTATAATAGCTCTTTAGTTCGTCAACCTGATCTTCTGTCAGTGAATCTGAAATATGGTTCCAGCTAAATATTCTCTTTTTTTGGTCTGCCATATATATGGTTTAGATTGTTAATCGTCTGCATAGACAATACAGTATACCACTGACTTGGCCACAAAAAGGTGATCTTTTAATCAGTTTAGTTGTGTATTTTTCTGAAATAGCATAAGTGTAACCTCTACCGAGCTTACGGTGGTCATAAAACCTCCCGGAAGCATCATGTAATACACTATGTGAATTTAATATATCAATCCAACCGAAGATCTTTTCAAGTAACCATGTTAGACAGCCACTACCTGGTCCAAGAAGACCTATTTCACCATCATTGAGTTCAAGAATCTCATTCACAGATATATCTCTTTTGAAATAGAAACAGTGCAGGTATTGATAAACAAGTGCTGATTTCAATATTTTGTCATTAATGTATGGATGTTTTTCTTTTGCTTCTTGAAAACTATATTCCACAAATCGTAATAAATTGTCGATATACATATATATAATTACGTTATATTGTATCTTTGCATGAGAACAGTGTGATGATCTAGAATTGTCCTTTCATCTAACATGAAATCCAGATACACACAGAAAAAAGCTATATTGCCATTCAAAGGAGCTACGTCGGTTGTAGGATCTAATCCACCAAAAACTGTTGTGTTATTTCCTGTTCTATTGTCAGCGGTAAAATCACCCATATGCTTTCTGTTCCAATATATCTTGCTTTTTTCTGTCTTAGGAGACGATTTATTGTCCCAGTGAACTGACAAGCAATGCCATTTATTCAATTCACCAAGATCATTCTCACTGTAATCTCCAAGACTCAAAAAATCATTCAAACTTGGTGCAGGTCCTAAATAAACACAATTATGTGCCGAATCAGCCCCAGAAATCACGATGTTACTGCCTGAATGAGCCACAAATTTATCATAACCCAAATTATCATGGCCGAATAGTCCATTTACCCAAAAATTTGGAGAATTGCTTGAAGTCATTTTGTAAACGATGAAAACATTGACACAATCATTATTCAAATTAACTTGTGACACCATTTTTTGTGAGCCGCTGAATTTTAAGAAATATCTTCCATTATGTTTTTCAGCTTTTGTACATACTGTGGGTCTCTTTGATGCATCAGTTTGTGTAGCATCACTTTCTTCATTACTCTTGTCATATATTGTTTCTACTTTTCTTGTGGAACTCATTTTCACAGTAGATCCATCTGCTCTGTCCATTTGATAAGTGCAACTAGAATACATTCTGAGATATTCACTAACCCAGAGATCCAGAAATGAATCACGTACGATGTCACTGACCTGTGATTTAACTACAGCGTGATTGTCATCCTCTGCCTGCTTTATCACAATGTTTTTGCTACTTTCAATATGTCCTTTGTCATTAACAAAAAAATCAGGTTGATCGATGAAAACAACGTCAGAAGGATATTTAATTGTGTATTCTATTTTGTTACCGTCCTCATCGAGAAAATGAGTTCCATCTTCATTTTCAACGTATAATGCCATATATTAATGCATCACATTATTTTAATATTCATAAGACTTATAATAGATCACGAATTGATATACTCTGTTGTCTCCAGCACCATTGTGCGTCACATAGTAGTTTTGGTGATCTTCATATCTGTGCACACCTATATCAATTGTTCTTCTTGTCGAAAGATCGATGTTGTAATGGAGAGTTGTGCCATGATTATTAACAATGTTCAACTTATGATTAGTTGACACGGGGTATGTTTTTTCAGCATGTAATAAAATGTTCACGACGTACATTTTAGGCGTGTTGAGAATAAATCCGGATGTTAAGTAAAAATAGTATTTCGATTGCCCAGGAGTTCTAACCGTTCCACCCCAATAAAAATGTCCCGAATTTGCAAGAAACAGGTGCCTTTTATTGACAGCATCTGCCGGTGTTACGGGCAGCTTGAGATTCGTTATTTTGTGGTTATTCATATCAACAGGAACATGCATTTGGAATTGATCATTTACAACCTCATACGCCTTTTCATAATCATAAATTGTGAAATCAAGGTTGTTTTTGGCTTCACCTTTTATACCGTAAATCAGGACATACAATGGTAGAAGAGTTGGGCTTCTATTGTCATAAGTGGATTGAACAGTTACATATAACCGTCTTTCAATATTTGGTGAAGAACCGTCTGGTGATAAGTTCATGATAAAGCGATAATATTTGTAATCTGTGTTGGTTTTGACTGTAGTGGTTCTAATGGTGTTCATGTTTGTTTTTTCTAAAGTCACCTTCAATGAACCGAACTCTAAATCAAAACCGGTTTTAGGGAAATATATTTCTAAACACATAGTGTATTTGTCGCTGTAATCGTCACGTATCAGTTTGAATAGATTGAAATCGAATCGTCCTTTGAACAGACTGGAACCATCTTTTGCCTTTTGAACCTTCAATGAAAATGCTTTTTTGTTGTTTTTATGTGGTGAGTCATTATAGTCGATTAAATTGGCATCCTGTATTCCGTAATCTTCTGTAAATTCCCCATCATCCATGGCATATTTCAGCACATTTTTTCTGTTTGTGTGAGTAGTTATGTGGCTCTTTGCTATTTCGTCGTCCACATATTTCTTGTTTTTTTCTATTTGTTCGTCTGTGTATCTATTATTTTCGGCAGAAACAGTTGCAATACCGTCATTCACTTGCTTCAAAGTCATGGCATCTTGATTATGTGTGGCGTTTCCGAGATTTATTATTCGTTGATTGTTCATGTCTAGAACAGAAGTCATTGTATTACTGCCGTCTCGTAAAATGACTTGATTTATATCTGGTTTTTTTCCAACCTCGGAATCTACATATGCTTTGTTAGTCACATCTCTAGTACCAGTTGGTTGTCCGCAATCGATTATTTTGTTCAGAGACATATTTAAATTTCCAGTCACGGAAACTGTCCCATCTCTTTTCAAATAAGGTGTTAAATCAACAGAACCACCTGCTTGTGATACCTTTCGGTCTACATAAGACTTGTTGACAAGTTCGTTCGAATCGTCTGGATTTCTCAGACTTGTGATTTTATTATTGCCCATGCTGAAGTCTTTGTTTTTGTCCAACTTTTTATCAAGTTCATCATTAACATATTTACGGTTTACAGCAGATGTATCATTTTCTACGTTTCCAATACCGTAAATTCTATTGTTATTCATCCTGATATCACCAGTCATATCGCCACCACTTTCGTGGAGATATTTGTATAATTCATTGTTTAATTGAGTAAAATTGACAGCATCTGTTCCACTTGTAGCCTCTTTAACATTGACTATTTTATTGTCACCAAGATCAAGATTGTTTGTAAGAGCAATTGATCCGTCTTTTTTTAAATAATTAGAAAGTTCTGTTTTATCGGCTTTTGGTGCTAAACCAGTTTGTAATTGATGTTTTGTTATAGCATCACTATTGTCAGTTCCTTCTGCAAGATTGCTAATTTTTTGATCTTTCATGTCAATCGGATTTTGGGCTTCTATCTTTCCATCATTTGTATTTAAATCAAAATAAAAGTTATGCAGATGCAAACTACTGACAGCGTCACTCTGACCATGTCTAGCAGGAGCAATATTTTCAACACGTCTGTTGTCCATATTAAGAGCTCCTAACATCTTATTACTACCGTCGACTAGTAATGCCTTATTATCGACATAACTCTTAGTGGTCACATCATTATTTGTTTCTGGTGAAGCAACATTCCTTAGTTTTTTATTTTGAATATCATAATCACCATCATCAGTAAGTTTAAAACCAACACCAGGCAATCCTTTTACTATTTCAATAATTTTTTCATGTGAAAATGCGTCTTCAGGTAATTTACCATTTGAGTAACTCATATACAATTGAGTTATACAATTCATTTATATTTTTTCATCAAAATTCTTCTTTACTTGTTTCTCAGGTTTGTCAATGTATATAAAACTAAAAGGGTCTCTAGTTGCTTTCTCGTATAATTGTTTTGAGACATTGTTTTCACGACATATGAGACTTTTTTCATTAGTACTTGGAAAATCATAAATGACAAAATGTGAGCAGTTTAATCTAATATCTTTTGGTGTCTTATAGTAGCTTTGGCTTAAATATATGGCACAGCAGTTTTTATGTCTACCCTGTATAAAATAGTTCTCTATTGGTTTTTGGTTTTTGTCACATACAAAATCGTCGAATATTGCAATTTTTTGATTGTCACCATTGAGATTTTTTACAGGAATTATTTTATCATTGCTTGCTTCAATGATATCATAACCAGCTTCTTCACTCCATGGTTCGAACTCATCCATGAGATTCTGATACTTTGACTGCTCTAAGTTTTTTGCATAAAGGTATATTTTATCAAAGTACAACAAATTGTAAATCATATGCATCAGTGTATTGGTCTTGCCAGAACCAGATGGTCCGCAAATGAGCATGCGGAAGCATCGATCAGGCATAAAATCATATAGTTGTGTGAAGTTTGCGGCAACATCGTCGTCAATATCATAATTTGGTATTTTCATTTTTATATTATATGGTCACATTATTTCAATGACATGGTGTATAACACGGTGTTAAACACCGTGTTGAACACGGTGTTAAACGCTATTTTTTATATATAATTTCCATTTTTATGTAACGTAACAATATAACAATAAATGAGTTTACTTAAGTGGAAAGAACTCGCAAAGAGTAAATCTGAATTAGGGGACAAGATCAATTATGTCCATAATGCAATCACAAAACATGATATCGATCAGAAGACCAGTCAACAGGGATTTTCAAAAGTATTTAAACCAATTACAAGCAAATTAGATGATGTTATTGATAGTAATCAGGTTTTAAGGTTGCCAAGGAAAAAACGACCACTGAAGAAAGGAGAAGTTCCTGATTACGGCATTGATATAGAGGATGAAGTTCCAGATATGAATCTTGGTGATCTATTTGAAAAACCTGTTTTACCACAGCAAGAAAAACAACTAGTGCCAAAACCGCCAACATATGAAGAATCTTTACAAGATATTCTGGAAGGAAAAAAGGAGATGTATGTTGATCCTAAGTACTTTCCTGAAAAACCGGAATTGCCGCCAGAATATGATGATGATGAGGAGTTAGATTATGGAATAGCTGATGAAGATATGGAAGATGAGATATTGAATGAGTGGGATGTACCAAATTATGACACAGTTGAAAAGACACTCAATCAACAAGGAATGAATGACAAAAAATCCAAAGCATATCTTCGTAAAATTTTAACACAAACTAGAATGAAAAGAAACAGTTTGAGAGGTTATAAAGCACAGGTGACAAAACAATATAACAAGGGAATGATCGGGGAAGCACAAAGACAAGAGATGAACGAAAGAATAGACAGAGCTAAAAATGTGTTGAATGCATATATTGCACATTATGACACTAAATTGGAAACAATAAAAGGTTCTGGTATGAAAAAACGAAAAGGTGGTAATGTTATATTTTTCAACAAACCGAAAGAACTCATAAAAAAATTGGATTTGATCATTGGTGAGATATTGGCCGGTAATACCAGCATTGACATGCGAAATATGGGTGTTTCTATATTGGACACATTATTAAAAATGTCGACAATCAATAGATCACAACACGGTAAATTATACAAACAATATTTCAAAATTTAATGTAACTTTATTACATAATGGAACGAGAGATAGTTTTATCATCTTACAGTGTGAAAAATCAAGGGGGTAATAAACCAGAAGATTTTACAACCAATTTCACCAGACCTATAACTCTAGACAATAATAAGCAATATACTATTGGTCTTAACAGAGTCATCAACATGTCATTCACTTGGTTTAATGTCAATGCTGGATACAAAAATCAATTGATCAAATATAGCTCAGATAATGGTTCAACTTTTAAGGACATCACCTTTCCAGCTGGGGTATGGAATTATACGGACTTTAATACACATATCAAAAATGCAACGAAAACTGGTGATACGTATCCGATAACTCTTGTATTCGATGATACAACATTTAGAGTCACCGTTACATTAGCCGCAAATTACCAACTTGATTTAAGAGCAAGTAATTTTAATGACCTGATTGGTTTTGATAAAAAGATATTAGCAAGTGGAACGCATATTGGACCAAGAGTGCCAAATCTCAGTCAAGACACAGACGTACTCAATGTTCATTGCGATTTGGTAAACGAAAGTTTAGTTGACGGCGAAGAAACAGACATCATTTATTCATTCTCAACCAGTGTACTAAAACCAAGTTACTCCTTCACCCTCGAACCACAAAGAGTTACATTTAATCCTGTGAACAAAACTACAATTTCATCAATCAGAATCATGATAACAGATGGAAAAAGAAGATTAGTGGATCTAAATGGAGCGGATACGTCTTTTTCGCTGATTTTAAAAAGTATCTAATGTAACAGTATAATGAAACCGTATGAATTTAAGAGGTTTTACCATCCAAAACTTGGTAAATTTGTATTTCAACACAAAGGGTCTGGGCTTATCTTAGACAACATTTTCAAACCATTAAAGAGTGTGGCATCATCTGTTTTCAAGAAAATTGCCAAGCCCATGGCGAAGAAGGCATTAGAATCGGGGGTTTCCCATGCAGGTGATAAAATTGGTAAGGCGGCGGCAGAAAAGTCTGGAGACCTAATAATGAAAAAATTGGCAAATTTGAGAAAAGGAGCTACAACACAAAAAGCAATTGTTCCATCCTTGCCCATTGAACAGAAACAGCAAGATGAAAGCACTGATATGATCCTCAATAGATTGATATCAGGATCAGGTATGAAAAGAAGGCGTAGAGTCTGGCAGTAAAATTATATAATACAATAGTATAAATGGCTTTTAGAACAAGTGAATTATTGCAAAGAAATGAGTTAGTGCGATTTCAACTTGATGATGTAATCCGAGCCCCAGGTAACGGTCAACATCAAGAAAAGAATGGTTATAGATTTACCATCAACGACCGAAGTTCTTTCTATGATTGGTACAATGCTTATTTCGAGGTTCAATTCCAGTTACAAAAAACAGCAGATGGTTCCGGTTACGCAGCAGCCGATAGAATAACGGTGATAAACGGATCTCATTCATTGATTGCACATATGATGATTAAAAGTGCGGGGAAAATTGTTTATGATACTGACAATCTACATAAGGTCACTTTTGTGAAGAATCTGTTGGAATATTCTGATGATTACAGCAGATCAGTCGGTAAAAACAGTTTTTGGTATTTAGACACAAATGATACGACAGCCAATACTAATTTAGGATATGAATCTAGAAGAGTGCTTACACAAGCTGCTCGTGATAATGGAACAGGAGGATCGAAAAATGTGAATTTGATCATACCTCTCAATCGTTACAGTTTTTTTGAAGAGTTGCAGGACAAAATGTTGGTTCCTATGCAGTTACAATTCAATTTGAATCTCCAGAACGATAATGAACTCATCAATATGGCAGCAGGAACAGATGCCGGCAGAGTAGTTTTGAACAGATTTCTTTTATGGGTTCCAAAATTAACACCAAAAGACAGTATGTACGACAAATTTGTAAGCTCTTTCATGAAAGAACATAAATGGACATATCAGCGTGAACTATATGCAGTGTCAGCACCTGCTAGAGTCAGTGGTTTTTTTCAGATTTCTTCCAGTATTGACAATGTCAAAGCAATTTTTGTTTATCTACAACGGGCTAAAACCAGAGTTGCAACTGAAAATCCATATCTACTTGATACCTTCAAACTAAATGCAGCAGACGCAAACAGTTATTTAACAACATGCAGACTCGAATATGGCAATGGTGTTTTCTACCCAGAAACAGAATATGACAGTGAAAGCAAAGTGAGGATATTCAATGATCTGATGTCTTATGCAATGCGAAAAAATGATTACAACACCGGAACCCAGTTGAATCTTGCCAATTATAACAGCCTGTATCCACTAATCTTTTTCGATCTGTCATATCAAACAGAAAAAGTAACAAGAGACCCTAAACAGTTGATTTTCAGGTACAAAATAAGTGTCAATAGTGCAGCAGATTTCAATGTCCATGCAGTTGTATTGTACGAAGAGTCGGTTGTTATTGACAAGGTGGGTAATGAACTGGTTATAGTATAAGCTCACAAATGAAACAGTAATATGAAATCGAGTTAATGATTCCTATTGATTTGTATATGTTTTGCAACTGGAATTATATAACATATATTATATGACTGAACTTTACGAAATCAACGTGAGACTTTCAGATAATCAGAAAAAGAATCTGAGTAATGCTTACCATAAAAGGGAAACAATTGTTCTGAGACTGACAAATGATTCTCTTAATGGAAACGACACTCTTTATGTTCCAGCAATGGTGAAAAAAAGATTACAAAAAAATCGTCAATTGAACAAAGGAATGGACATCAAATTAGCAAAAACGAATATCAGGAAACAAGTTGGCGGAAGTCTTTTGAGTACCGTATTGTCACTTGGTATGAGAGCTCTTCCAGCTATTGGTAAAACCCTTGGGTTGAGTGCTCTTGGTGGTTTAGCAGAAGCCGGAGCTAAAAAATTGATTGGATCCGGTCAAAAAGGCGGTGCTTTACCATTACCCATGATGATACCTTTCAATGCAATCAATAAACTAATGCCATATCTGAACATGTTCACTACAAAACAGCAAAGAGACATCATCAATGCAGCTCAAACAGGTTCTGGTGTGCATATAACACCTACTAAAACACAATCAGGTGGATTTCTCGGAACTCTGTTGGCTAGCATTGGAATACCTTTGGCTTTGAATCTTGTCAAAAAGCTAACGGGAAGAGGAGCACCTAGGGTAGGTAGACCACCTTCGTCGAAAAAGGATGGTACAGGTGCACCTAGAATGGGAATGCCCCCTCCATTTTTTAGTTATCCACCATATGTGACTGGTTATGGTAAAAAAAAAAAAAAGATCTTCAAAGAAAAAGGGAACAGGTTTACTATTAGGGAAAAACAGTCCATTCAACAACATCCCAATCCTAGGAGCATTGCTGTAAAACCAAAATTTTATAAAAACACCCCTTTGAGTAACCATGATCTAATGAAATGGTGTAAATATTTGAATATACCAATCAATGATGTTCTGTCAAGGAATGAAAATGTTCCACATAACCATAAACAGGCGTTATTCATCTACAATCTTGAACCAGCTTATATGAGTGGAAGTCACTGGGTTGCAACATATGTCAAAGACAATGTAATCAATTATTTTGATAGTTTTGGTATGCCTCCGTTTCAAGAAATGGTCAATCATGCCAAAAAGAAAAATTTAACTCTATTGCACCAAAACAATCAGATACAAAACATACAAACAACAACTTGTGGGTATTTCTGTTTATACTTTCTAAATGAAATGAATAAGGGTAATTCGTATTATGATTTATTACAAGTGTTCAACATAAATGATACAATAAAAAATGAGAGATTCATCGAACATTGTTTCAGAAATATCTAACTTATATATATTATGAAATCATATTGTGTCAAACAAAAGAAAGTGACTGAATGTGTTGAACCTTCAGGTTACAAAACAGCCAAAAATGGCAGACTAATGTTCTTTTGCACATGTGCTGAATGCGGCATCACTAAAACTCGATTCGTTAAAAAACAGGGAAACTAAACAGCCCGTTGGGAGCGGGCTTACTCAGTGATATTGCTAATACAGGAACTGAATTGTTCCTAACAAAAGGAGTACCTTATCTTGGTAAAAAAGCAGTTGAAATGGGTAGATATTATGGTTCCGAATTAATGAGAGATCCAAAGTTGCAGAAAAAAGCAATCGATTATGGTTTGAGAAAAATGAATCCTCTACTTCATAAAGTTGGATCAGAAGCTCTCGATCAATTGTCAACGAAAATAAGACCGAATAAAAAATACACAACAAACAGAAAAGATCTTGATGGTGGTGCTGTTGATATTCACAAAGCTATTGGTAAATTGCCGAAACCAAAAGGCGGATGGACATTACCTGGGCATCATTACACCGGACCATATAATGATTTGGAAAATCAACTGAAGTATGACCCAAAAACTGGTCAAATATTAGAAATATATGATATGCCCACTGGAAAAACTGATGCGATCGCAATGCAACACGATGTTGATTATTCCGTCTGCAAGGATGACAGGAAATGTAAAAACAAAGCAGATAGGAAAATGGTTCAAGCTTTAGACAACGTACCGTATAATGAAAGACAATGGGGGCATTGGTTGGCAAGAAATGTTATCAATACAAAGCAGAAACTAGGTCTCGGAGTTCCAAAAAACGGAAAAAGCCGTCGGGTAAAGAAAACTGGCAAGAAAAATTAGCAGATGAATTACATGCATCCATAAGACGCAACTTTACTCGGCGGCGTGTGATTACAAATCATATTGACGAAATATGGGCAAGTGATCTAGTTGAAATGCAACAGTTTAGCAAATGGAATAAAGGTTATCGGTATCTTCTTATGGTTATTGATGTTTTCAGCAAATACGGTTGGATTGTCCCATTAAAGGATAAAAAAGGTGAATCTGTCACTGAAGCATTTAAAACAATATTCAAGGAAGGTAGAAGACCGCAGTATCTATGGGTTGATAAGGGAAAGGAGTTCTATAACAAAAACTTAAAAGACTTGCTAGAGAAAAATGGGATACATATGTACTCCACTGAAAATGAGGAGAAATCCTCAGTGGTTGAAAGGTGGAATCGAACAATTAAATCCAAAATGTGGAAACAGTTCACTGTTCAAGGTAATACAATGTATCTCGATATGCTGTCCAAACTAGTAAAACAGTACAACAACACAAAACATTCAAGCATAAAAATGACACCTGTAGAAGCATCTAATAAGAGGAATGAAGGCATAGTTTACTTCAATCTATATGGTGATACAGAAACATTAAAACAAAAACCAAAATTCAAAACAGGTGATAAGGTTCGAATATCCAAGTATAAACGGAATGTGTTTGACAAGGGTTACACACCAAATTGGACAGAAGAAGTATTTACAGTTGATAAAATCCAATACACTAATCCAATAACATACAAACTAAAAGATCTAAGAGGTGAAGAAATACAAGGCAGTTTTTATGAACCTGAATTATTAAAAGCAAAGCAGGACATTTTCCGTATTGATAAAGTGATTAGAAGAGACTATAAAAAGAAACAAGCTTTTGTAAAATGGAAGGGATACAGTGATGATTTCAATAGTTGGGTACCATTGAAAGACATTGAAAACATATGAATTGTGGTGAAACAAACGCGCATAAATTACTTATAAAAAATAAAAATATATACTTATATTATATGGACAAGTTTGAAAATGAAGAAAAATTTGGTTTCTATTATGAGAGCGATCAGGATTCCCATCTGTCGGATTCTGACTGGGTACCATCGCAAGAAAGTGTATCTGAAGAAAGTTGCTCAAGTTCGCAAGAATTTGAGTCGTCACAAGACAGTGAAGAATCTGATTGAAAAATTCTAAATAACCTATTAATATATGACCTTCAGAGGAAGTGAAATAGTAAAAACATTATGTTTGAGAAAGTTAATCGAAGAATCGATTTGTGATATAATAGGCAAAAACGCGAGATATATGCATTTTGTGAGAACAATGGAGTTTCCTTTGTTGAAAATTGCAATAAAACAAGGAGCACCAAAAGAAGAAGTCCGAAGAGTTTTCAACAAAGCAGATGCTAAAATGTCTTTTTTGTTCAGAGAATTTGAAAGATATCATAATTTTTTGGCGCCATTGAAATTAGTGCAAGAAAACGGTGGATAAATATTTAAAAACAAAACTATACAATATATATATAGATGGTAAAAAATAAATTAACTCCCGAAGAAATAAAAAAGAAAAAGTCAAATTATATGTTAAAAGCAGAATGGCTTTGCGATGTTTGTGGTTATAGAAACTACACTTTAGCTGGAAAAACCAATCATTTAAAAACCAAAAAGCACAAACTGAATGAAGAATTGGCTGCGTTATATCAAGAAGTAAAAAATCATAGAGAAATAGATGAAATAGAAAATCCACAATTTTATGAAGGAAAAAATTGCCGAAGTGGTGAATGCAGTTGCTGCTCAGACTAAGCATCTGGCTGGTAGTAAAAACCAAAAAATCAATTTCAATTTTAATAGCTAAAAACATGCAAACCTCTGTATGTTTTTATCTTTTCAAAAAACCAACAATCATTTAAAGACAGACCACTATTTAAAAAACATATAGTATGAAAAATAATATCTCTGTTAATATTATGGATCATTCAAATTTAAAAAATTTAACCAAAGAAGAATTAATAAATATTATAAAAAATTTAACTACCAAAGGCGATACAAAACCAGTGCCCGCACCAACACCAAGAAAGAGTGTAAAAGAACTTGTTGACTATTTTGAGAGGCAGAGACTACCAGCTCCTCCATCTGAATGGTTACAAGAAATAGAACAATTAAACAGGCCAGTGCCCGCTCCCCGAACCAAAAAACGACCAGTGCCAGCACCAAGGACTATAATACAAGAAACGAACAAAGCTTTAAAAGGGTTCACCAAGTCTTATGAAATCAACATAAAAAACAGCAAAGACCCACTCATGCAACTGCAAAATACAAGAAAGGCTGTTGCCATACATATCAAAAAAATATTGAAATCAATGAAAGGTTTGAAATTTATTGAAACACTTAGAGTAACATTTGAAAAGCAAACAGGGCGCGAAGAAAAAATTATGAAAACAGCGTATTTCAACAGTCAACCCCAAACAATAACAAATGACACACAAATTGAACTAGCTTTATCTTTGTCAAAACAAGTCATACTAAACAAGATTGCAGTTTGGATTTCAGAAGGATCTGGTTGGACTGTTCAATCTGTTGACAATCATTATCTCAATGTGGTAAAATATGAACCAATGAAAGGATCTTCTTATATAAAACTACCCACAGAACTCAGAAACAGTGCAAAGGGATTGATCAACATGAAAAATGAGGATAATGAATGCTTCAGGTGGTGCCACATAAGACATCTTAATCCTCAAGACAAATACCCACAGAGAATCAAAAAATCAGACAAAGCATTCATTGAAAATTTGAATTATTCAGGAATTGAATTTCCAGTGACTACCAAACAGTACAACAAAATAGAAAAGCAGAATGAAATTAACATCAATGTTTTCGGTTATGAAAACAAACAAAAATATCCCATTTATGTGTCAAAAGAAAAGTATGAAGATTGCATGAATCTGCTTCTTATAACAGAAAATGAAAACAAGCATTATGTATTAATCAAAGATTTCAACAAGTTCATGTATGACATAACAAAGCACGAAAAGAGAAAACATTTTTGCATGTATTGTCTTCAGCATTTCACTTCTGAAAGAGTGTTGAATAATCATAAAGAAAACTGTATCCAAGTGAATGGCACACAAGCAATAAAAATGCCTGACAAAAATAACAACATATTGAAATTCAACAATGCACACAGACAACTGCCAGTTCCATTTGTAATATATGCAGATTTTGAAGCCATAACTGAAAAAATTCATGGATGTCAACCCAATGATGACAAATCATACACAGAGGCTTATCAGAGACACACAGACTGTGGTTATGGATATAAGGTTGTGTGTTGTTATGATGATAAATACACAAAACCAGTACAAATTTACAGAGGTGAAAAAGCTGTTTACAAATTCATGGAAGCTATGCTGGATGAAGTCAAATATTGCAAGAAGGTTATGAAAAAATGTTTCAATAAACCATTGAGAATGACAAAAGACAATGAAAAAGAATTCCAAAAAGCTGATAAATGCCACATATGTGAGAAAAAATACAATGAAACTGATGTAAGAGTAAGAGATCACTGTCATATAACTGGTCAATACAGAGGATCTGCTCATCAAGATTGTAACATAAATTTCAGATTGACTGAAAAAATACCAGTTATATTTCATAATCTCCGTGGGTACGACAGCCATTTTATAATGCAAGAGATCGGAGCTATTGTTAAAGAGCATAAATATACAAATAAGAAAGGTAAAAAGTGTCAAATGAATATCAATGCCATACCAAACAACATGGAAAAGTATATGGCTTTCATGATTGGTAATCATCTTACCTTCATTGATAGTTTCCAATTCATGAGCTCTAGTTTGGAAAAACTAGTTAGTAATCTACCAAGGGAATCATTGAAATATACTTCTCAAATATTCAAAAACGAAAAGCTTGATTCGATGAGCAAGAAGGGAGTCTACCCATATGACTTCATGGACAGTTTTGAAAAATTCAATGAAAAACTGCCATCAAAAGAAGAATTTTACAGTATATTAAATGATGAGGATATAACAGATGATCAATACAAACATGCTCAAAATGTATGGAACACTTTTAATCTGAAAAATATGGGTGAGTACCATGACTTATATCTTAAATCTGACATCCTTCTGTTAGCTGATGTATTCGAAAACTTTCGAAAGACCTGTCTGCAATACTATAAACTGGACCCATGTCATTATTTCACCAGTCCTGGGCTTTCCTGGGATGCTATGCTAAAAATGACTGACATCAAATTAGAGCTTATGACTGATATTGACATGTTTCAATTCATTGAAAAAGGAATGCGAGGAGGCACAAGCTACATTGCAAACCGGTATGGTGAAGCTAATAATAAATACATGAAAACATATGATGAGAAGGCGCCCTCAAAATATATCATGTATCTAGATGTTAACAATCTGTATGGTTGGGCAATGAGTCAATATTTACCAACTAGCGGTTTCAAATGGATGACTAAAAACCATATTGATAAGATAGACTTAGCCAAGTACACAGAAGACAGCAAGAAAGGTTTAATACTAGAGGTAGACCTAGCATATCCAGAAGAACTACATGATTTGCATAATGACTACCCACTAGCACCTGAAAAGGTGAAAGTAACAAAAAACATGCTATCAGATTATTGTCAAAAAATAGCATCCAAATATAATATATCAACAGGTTTAGTTCATAAATTAATACCCACATTAAGCAATAAAGAAAAGTATGTCCTTCATTACAGAAACCTACAATTGTACACTGATCTTGGATTAAAATTAACCAAAGTCCATCGAGTATTAGAATTCAATCAGTCACCATGGTTAAAAGAATACATTGATTTTAACACACAGAAGAGAACCAATGCCAAAAATGCTTTTGAAAAAGACTTCTTCAAGCTTATGAACAACAGTGTATTTGGTAAAACGATGGAAAATATCAGAAAGCGAGTGGATGTCAGATTAGTAACCGATGAAAACAAACTATTAAAAATGGCTGCTAAACCAACATATGTTAGCAGCAAGATCTTTAATGAAAATTTAGTAGCTGTTCATAAGATCAAAGAAACACTAACCTTAAACAGGCCGGCATATGTGGGTATGTGTATCCTAGATCTTAGTAAGACACTAATGTATGATTTTCATTATAACTACATCAAACAAAAATACGATAGCAAAGCAAAATTATTATTCACAGACACAGACAGCTTAACTTATGAAATTGAAACCAGTGATGTGTATCAAGACTTTTGGAATGATAAAGACAAATTCGACAACAGTGATTATCCACAAGATTCACAATATTTCAACACGACAAATAAAAAAGTAATCGGTAAATTCAAAGATGAAGCGGCAGGCATACCGATAACCGAATTCGTCGGTTTGAGATCGAAAATGTATTCATATATGAAAGACAATGACAAAGGCGGAAAGACAGCAAAGGGAATCAAGAAGAATATAATCAAAAAAAACATCACTCATGAAAATTACAAAAATGTATTGTTTAATAACGAACAAATGCATCATACAATGAAAACAATCCGAAGCAACTTACATCAACTTGGAAGCTATGAGCTTAATAAAGTGTCATTATCTTGCTTTGATGACAAAAGATATATACTAGAAGATGGGATAAGAAGCTACGCATACGGTCACTACAAAATCGAAAAAAGCTAGTCAGCTGCTGACGTCACACCACAGCTGTGGCGTTTTTATCGCTAACATTATTCAAACAGTGAAACCAAAATCATTACGTCACACCACAGCTGTGGCGTTTTTATCGCTAACATTATTCAAACCAAAGTCATTACGTCACGCCACAGCTGTGGCGAAATCACAAGTGCCGCAAGCACAGTCCAGTTCATGTTTTCAAGGGATTGTTACTCCTGCTCCACTATGAATCAACTTCGACCTATCTGCCTCGCCACGGCATAGATTCGCAGAAATATAAAACATATATATTTCCAAGAATATGAGATCAAAAATATGGAAGCCATTAAATGTAAAGTAGTATGGAGTTGGATTGGTATGAGATCATTTTAAATAACATATAGTTCCAAAATAAATTTTGCGTTGGATCCATTCTGCCTCGCCACGGTATAGATTCGCAGAAATATAAAACATATAGATTTCCAAGAATATGAGACCGAAAGTTGGAAGCCATTAAATGTAAAGTAGTATGGAGTTGGATTGGTATGAGATCATTTTTACAAAAATGATCTCGTACCATCAACTCCTATACTACTTAGCTTAAGTTTATTGCGGGTCATCCAGTTGTTGATCTCTCTAACACAAGATTCAACCAGGGAAACGGAACTAACCAGATCATCGGCACTCAGGGAATTGAAAGAGAGATACAACTGGGTATCATCAGCATAAAAATGAAAACCCATGTTGCATCGCCTCACAATATCCCCGAGGGGCGAGACATAAAGTAACTACAGTATCGGTCCCAGCACAGATCCCTGAGGCACACCGCACGATAAGAAACGCGTAGCAGACCTAACGCCCCGAATACAAACAAAGTGAGATCTGTCGCTCAGGTATGATCTGAACCAAGCCAAAGCTGAACCACGTAAACCAAAACGATGAGCTAATCGGTTCAATAGTATTGAGTGATCGACCGTATCAAAAGCAGTGGATAGATCCAGTAATAACAAAATAATAGCCCTGTTCCTATCAATATCAATAGATATATCATTGAAAACTTTAACCAAAGCAGTTTCGGTGCTATGAAATTCTTTGTGAGCTGACTGCATGATCTCATCTAAACAATTGTTGGTGACATGCTCGATCAACTAAAACGCTACCACCCTTTCAGTGAGTTTAGACACAAACGTAAGATTTGAAATAGGACGAAAATTAGCAAAAACCTCAGAATCAAGGGGCTTCTTCAGGAGAGGATTCAGCAACGCAAGTTTAAAAGATTCTGGTACCACAGCAGAGCAAATAGACTGATTAATTATCCTAGTCATAACTGGTAGAAGCACTGAAATACATTGTTTCAGAACTGAAGCAGGGACAGGATCTAAAGGACACGACTTAATAGTTGACCTGCCAATTAGCTGCGAAATATCAGAGGACGTTACAGACCTGAAACTAGACAGTGTAAATTGATCAGAAAAGGATAAATTGCCATCAAAATCCAAAATACTGTCAAATACTTCATCAAGTGCATTGCGAATGACTGCTATCTTATCACCGAAAAAGTCAATAAACTTATTTGCCAGATCGGTATCAGATTCACAAGTTGAAGGATAATCCACAGGCGTGTTCCTGTGGAGTAATTTACTTACTGTAATGAATAGAGTTTGCGAATTGCTACAATCCCAAATAATGCCAGAATAAAACTCCATTTTAGTAGCCTTGATCAAACTGTTCACCTTACGGCTCTGCTCTTGGAATCCAAGACGATCACACTCCAGTTTTGAGGAACGCCAACAACGTTCCAAAGCTCTACGACGTCTCTTCTCAGATCGAATTTCGTTGTTGTACCATGAGGCGGTAGGCCGTTTATAGTTAAACTATTATTAATTAAACAAGTTGTTATGATGATCACAAAAGACTTAAGGGCCAACAAAAATGTCAGTACTTGATTAAAAAGAAATCATATAGAATGCATTTAAATGCATAAAAATAAACTATTCCTTATGTAGTAGTTCTCAACAGAACTAGGAAGAAAAACAATGACAGAAATAATATACAACTGATATACCAAAATTTGGAACCCAGTTAAAGCTATTATGGCATGTTGTGTATCCCAGAAGTACTCAGGCACAATTCAATGCCACGGATTCTACCTGGATGAACTAGAAAGGATATACAACATTCAACTCGATTTATAATGCATAATTACAGCTATAGATCCTTTCTTCTGCATTTGTATGTAATGTTACGAAATACATATTGGAGACAATTTTTTACTTAAACACAGCCCAGGATACACATTGAGCTTACATCTTGTGGAGATTTAGTGACGTCAAACTAAATTTGGTCCATGTAATCGATGCAGGACTAACACACAAATAATTATAATTCACTCATTACATACCCTTTGAACTCTTTGACAACGCCTTGTTGCAATGCGATGCTCCTCTAGCTTTCCATTATCCTTCCGGACAGCATCATCATGCAGGCTCCTCCAATACTGACGAACTGCCGCTAAAATTATCAACAAATGAAAGTTGTAACCGAATTCCAAAAGAGAGATTGCATGGCCTTGTGGGGTTATACAATACAATTATGAATACAATAATTGACTGCTCCCCATAGGGGCTTTTCAGGGCCAATGAGACACAACGAAACGATGGAACAGAACAACAACTGTTAAGAATCCCAACTGGCCGGAGGCAAACCAGTTGGCTATTTACAAGTGCAGCTGGGAAGTTGAACCAGAGACTACCAGAATCAAATTCAACGAGTGGTCAGAGTGGGTCTTGAACCCGGGATCTCAATATCTCAAGGCAAGCGCCCTAAACACTGGGCAACACTTCTGTGGGGAAAATGGGAAAGGTGAGGCGATCCCATTTCTTTACGTTACAATATACATATAGATTGAAAAGATAGTAGTACATGTACACTGAAAAATTAAATATTGCTGGTCATCTACATGTAACATTTTGCAACATACATACAAACAATGCAAATACATGGACACACACTCTAAGATGCTTGTACCTTTTATTTCTGCTTTATCCCATTTCTCCCCTGACTTCCTTTACAATTGTGCCTTCTACCTTCTTGTTGCCTTCATGCTCATACCTCAGAAATTACAAATCATTTAAAACATTTTAAGATTTAAAAAAAAAAACAATACAAAACAACAACTGCTACAAATTGTTTGTTGTTACATCTGACTGTATGAGGTATCCCACCCGCCAGTTCAGATGAAAAAAAAAAAAAACAACAACAAAAATAGTTAGACCTACTTTCATATTACATCTGACTGTATGAGGTGTGCCACCCGCCAGTTCAGATGAAAAAAAAAACACAAACAGTTAGACCTACATTGTACTTTCATGTTACATCTGACTGTATGAGGTGTGGCACCCACCAGTTCAGATTAAAAAAACAAAACAAAATAGTTAGACCTACTTTCATGTTACATCTGACTGTATTAGGTGTGCCACCCGCCAGTTCAGATTTTAAAAAAAACACAAATAGTAGGTAGACCTACTCTCATGTTACATTAGTACTGACTGTTATTTTCTGCTCTTGGTGAACACCTGTTCAACCAAAGTAGTTAATGCTCATCAGAAATGTATATCAAAGTGCGAGATCTCAGATACACCTGTGTGACAGAACAAGATAGAAAAAGATCACAGAAAAAGTTCCTCAATGTCTAGGAAAGTCATTGATGACTGAAGAAATGAAGATCTTTGCATGAGATGATTACATGTAGTTTTACAGTGGAAGTCCTTCAAGCCTCCTCTGTATTATAGTACATGTAATTGACTCCATGCAGTACGTAAATACTGTATACTGTATAAACTGCAAAATCTCTACAGAAAGGAATTAAAA
>OX421447.1:24472889-24477889 GCA_949126865.1 Montipora capitata
TAACCTAGAGAGTTAACGGTGCAAATATTGTTAAATTTCGAGCTTCATCGCATGTAGAAAAACGATGTGGTTTCAGGGGTACCTTCAGTCAAGTAAAACCAGGTGTCTTGAAGTTGAAATTATTTCAAGCCGTGATTCTAATTTCGAAAAATCAAGTAAACCGGATTTAGAGATATCACAGAAGAGCTCTTAGGAGGTTTTGAGTTGATATGAATTGGTTTTTGTAGCGAAATTTGACGGCAAAGTAAGTGTTAATTTTTGCGGAGAAAACGGCGATTTCGACACAAACTCTTAAATTTGCATTTTCTCCAAAATAAAAATACACGTGACGTAAAAAAAACTGTACAGTGCATTTAGAGACATAAGAGGCTACAGCTGGACAAAATGTGAGCAAAATCTATTTTTGAGCTGTGGCCGCGAAAGTTCGAAAATATTTGATTTTTACTGACATGCACTCTTAATCTTCAGCCAAACCAAAATGGGTTGCTTGAGTGTAGAGGGAGGATCCAAGGTGTATACCCCATTTATGTACCAGAATTGCACCAGTTTGGGCGCAAGCTTGTTGAAGAAGCCCACTTTAGCACACTGCATGGGGGAAGAAGCCTAACCATGGCGAAGATTTGCGAGCAGTATTGGGTCCCAAGGTTGCAATGCTCTGAAAGGAAAGTGGTCAAGACATGCAATGGCTGTAAGCCGTTTCATGCCACTGCGTTTATCAATCCACCACCAGATGAGCTCCCCAAGGATTGTACAGAAGGACAAAACGCTTTTCAAGTGGTAGGAGTGGATTTTGCTGGACCTCTGAAATTTCGTAAGAAGAAAAGACAAAATGGAAAAGCGTACCTGGTACTCTATGCATGCAGTCTGACCAGGCGAATATATCTTGAGCTACTGTCAAGCCTGGAAACTTCTGAATTTCTAAGAAGCCTCAAGAGGCAATCCAGTGGCAGTTCAATTTGAGTAGGGCCCCTTGGTGGGGCGGTCAGTTTGAAAGGATGGTTGGAATTGAACTGGAGGAAGTGGTTCTCGATGTAGAAGTTGCAGTGAACAACCAACCCTTGGGTTATATGGAGGATGACGTGCAGTTGCCAGTCTTAACTCCCAACTCTCTGTTATATGGTCAACCAAGCATTCGGGAGAAGAACGACACCCCAATGTTGGTGAGGTCTTACTTATCAAGTCAGAAGACAAGAACTGTGGCAAGTGGAAGATTGGAGTTGGCAAAGATCTCCTAAAGGGACGGGATGGTATCGTTAGAGCAGCGAAGTTACGTGTTGGAACATCATGTATAGAGCGAGCAGTACAACACTTATTCCCTCTGGAACTTTCCTGTGTTTGCGGAAGAGATGGCATGGACGATCCAACTCCGTTGCGTGCTGAAGCACCAATGTTACAGCCATCACAAGATGCTGCCGTTGCAGCAAACCTGTGGATTAGAGACCTGGCGGCGGAAAACCTTGATCCTTAAACTCTAGAACATGCTGAGACTGAGTATAGGTTTATCCATGTTGCCAGTGAGACATAGCGGTTGATTCATGTGCGATTTAGGAATATAAGTGTGAACTCTGAACTTTGCAAATTTGTTTGTTTTGTTTATCTCCCCTGGAGTCAAACAGGGCGAGGATGATAAAAATTGTGCTGTTTTGATTTCGAGACGTTTTGAAATCTTATCTGTAAGCGTGATGTAAACCAGTAAGGCCGAGACAAAAATAGTAGCTGTCAAAATTTAGATAAGCAGGCGTTCATGTCACATGGTAGGATTTGTTTTTGGATGGATTTTGGATAGGTTGTATTAAGGGAGTGAACTGCACATTGTGAGCTTTCATCGTTGTAAGGGATGCATAATAAACGGGAGAATTTATACGTACATTGGGAGTCATTGGGTTTGAGTTTGAGTTTGGTCAGCGGTTGTCCCAAAAGGTAAATATGGCGACAATCTTCATTGATGTTCACCGTTTTGTCGAGGAAAAACTTCGATGTAAGCAACTTACATACCTAAAATTGATTTGCACCCTCAGGGATCCAGTGCTTGGGCAGCAGAGGTCGTCCTTTTTTTGTAAAATCATGGAGGGAAATTCGAACACTGAGGCACGAGGGAGATAAAAAAATGTAGCCACAGAGGTAGAAAGAAAAGTCGTACCAGAAACGCGTCATCAATAAACCCACTTAAAGATACAATGGTGAAATTAAAAAAATGGCTTCTTCCCAGGCCCTATCGACTTCTTTCGGAAATATCGAAGTATTCCCAACTTTGTAATGATTACGAAATTGGTAATTATTGTGAAGAATCAAACTATTCCGGATCATCACAACAATTCCGAACTTCGGAACCATTACAAAGATTGGAATTTTTTTACAAATGGCGGGCCGTAATCGGGTGCAAAGGGGGTTACAGGATAACAAGGAAGGTCAAAATTGCAGCTTTGGAAGACAAAACTGCAGAGTTGCCAAAGCTAACTAATGATATTTCCACTTTGTTGAACTTGGTGAGGTAGACTTTTACATCTAATATATATATATTTAGCCAAGCCTAAAAGCGGAGCTCCCTGATTATTTATTGTTACTTCCCGTAGGGTTAATGAAAATGAAAGATTTGGAATTGTCCAGGTTTTGATATTTCCAGTTGCTGCTTTAATAATTAAATCATTTTCCTTGCTTTCTTCTATAGAAAAATTCATTGCCTAACAAGTGAATTCCACGGTACATTTTAGGCTAAAAACCGATATCGCATGAGTCACAAAGTGATGGGTACCATATCGGTTTTTCAAGTGAAATTTACATTAGAATTCACCAGTTTGGCAATGAATTTTTCTTGAACCGCTTGAGTTTTAAAAGAGAACAAGCACACCCTCAGTGAGTGAATGGAAAAGGAAAAAAGGCATTTCCGAATAACTGTCAATAGCCAGCGAATAGGAATCACGCTAAAATTAGAAGCAAGAAAAAAACTTTGCCAGTTCAAGGTCATAAAAGAGTTTTACTGATGTACTTTATTCCACTTTATCTCTGAAAACGAGATCATTCACATTTTGATGTATTTCATTGAAACAAGCCAGGTTGGCTTGGAACAAGAATCGGCAAAATACGGCAATCCAACCAAGAAAGGACGAACTTTAAACAAGATCCGCTTTAACACTTTAAGGATGTTTGTGCGAAAATCTTTTCACATTAAAATTTTTTTCATTTCTCGCCTCAAGTTAAATCATAAATTATTTATTCCAAAAATTTAAAAAAATGGGGGATTACCCACTTTGTTTCGGAGAAAAAGGCAAATGAAAAATGCCCTAATTTTGATAGACAGGTCATCATAGCAAGATGTAGTCTCATCTACTCGTCCTGAGAAAATCATAAAAATAATATGTTAGAGTGAAGGTTTCTGTGCATAGAAATATAGGAGTAGGTTTTTTAGATAATTGCATGCCACTGGGTATGTCGTAAACAGTACACTTAATCCTCAAAGAGTGTTTTCGCAAGCGCTACCCATTGTAACCACTTTCCGAACTCAGGACACAAGGAAAGAAAAATTTAGAAAAAGATAACTTCTTACATAATTGTGATTTTTTCATTTCATCATGTTTTGTTGATTGTAAGAAGAGCAAGTGATTCATGTTTTGAAAGATAGGGGTCAACGATGATCTAAACGAGTAAAATCATCACTATTTTGCGTGACCTGTCGGGAAGGACTGGAACCCAAGGCAGGTTTTTGTAAAAAAAAATTTCTCGAGCATAGCAACGAAGTTTTAAGCAAGCGGTATCTTTATTTGGTTAATGTTTTGTATCACATCTCTGCATTGCCATCCTTCTCATCTTCTGAAGTGTGGTTTTTGTGAAATAAAATCTGTGGATGTTTCCTCATAAGGTTCGCACTATTCAAGTTGATTACAAAGAGAAGATAATTTTGCTCTATTTTCATGAAAGTAAAGGAAAAGAACTTGAAAAACATGCATTTATTTCGAACTAAGAAGTTCATAACGTAATAAAAACATTTGAAAAAACCAACCCCATTAAATTTATGCAATGTCGCTGACAAAAACTGACCTTCCCCGAGTTTTCAAAACTTTCAACCACTACCTGATTAGCGACCTTTTCCAGCCTCCCGGTCCTTTCTCTTTAATGTTTCATGATGAATTGGAAAGAAATGTGCCATTCTTTAGCCAACCTGGAAATTTTTTCCTGGCGATTTTGTCGCCTTAACCTAGATCTTAACTTATGCTTGACGTAATGAATGACATATTACAGTTGCGTTATCTGCACAGTAAAAGTTGCACACAAACAATTAACACGAACGTCCTTAAATAACGTTAGGGTGCTAGTGAAATTTCCTCCTAATTTTAAGAGAACTCATTGCGATTACGTGTTTATAACATAAGGGCAAATTCTTCTTGTCACTGTCGAGGCAAATTGAAAAAACCGGTTGGGAAAACAGATTAAAAAGCACTTGTTCGCTCACAGTTTAGAGCAAAACGTACAAATCAACATTTTCGTTATGCCCAAAATAGTACAGATAAGCTAGGTGATATGGCTAAGTGATATAAGCTATGTGACATTTTCTTTATGCTAAGTGACATTTTCTTTATGCCCAAAATAGTACAGATAAGCTACAATCTTGGACAAAATTGTTGAGAAAACTCTGCTTTTGGACTAAACTCCGATCACGAGTATGAAAAATAAGCTCTCTTTTTGCCCCCACCCCCCCTGATCAATGTTGCTAGACGAAACAAAGCATGTCGAACCTGGGCTTATCAACATTGGTTGTAGGGGGGAGGGGGATCGCTAATAATGCGCGATATTCAGGACGTAGTGCGCAAAATAACCCCTGTTTTTAATATTCTCAACCCTTTTTGTCCAAGATTGTCTGGGGATCATTTTGCCCAAGAACACAAGACGCGTGTATGTATGAGTTCTGTAAGTACAAAAAAGAAAATATATCAGTTGTAGGCATGTCATCATGGTATTCGATTGACAATTAGAGTTAATTAACCCTAATAAAGAAAAACAATGTT
>OX421447.1:24485389-24567889 GCA_949126865.1 Montipora capitata
TCTTTACCACCACGATGGAGTTAAATATGTGCTTGCACCTGTCTTACATCCGGACCACGTGGTGTGCGTCATGACCCTCAAAGGTTCATGGGTAGAAATGTGAATGTAGCTCATTTCAATCCAGACACGGTCACGTACACATCTCCCGGGAGTAACTACAGTGAGAGTAAACATGGGAATCAAAACACTGCTTCTTTTTCTGAAAAGCGTTACAGATGAGAGTAATTTAGACCATTTCAAATATGTCACAGTGGCCGTAGATGCGTCTTGTTGGGTTCACAAGGCCATTTCGTTAAGTTTATCGCGATTTGGCGATGATCGAAGGTGTGATTTTACAGGATTTTAGCTGTGTAAATTTCTGTATTATCAGAGGGTTTTTTGTATTTATTTGTTAAACTTGTTAGGCTACAGTAGTAACTTTTATATAATACATGTTCTCCCAGAGTGAAAGAGATCTGTAGTTCTTACCTGGATTTGCTTAAGTCCAAAACAATTCGATCTTTAGTAGTGTTTGATGGACTTTCACTGCCAGGCAAGGAAAGGGAACGCGAACATCGGGCAAGGTGAGAAATCTTCATCATCTCTCGTGTCAGTTTTATTTTATTTGACGAGTTTATTTCAGACATCGACTGCAAATAATTGTTTAATCAGGGAACAAGAGAAGCAGATCAAGAGAGCCGAACAGCTACGGCGCATTGGGCATTTAACTGGAGCAAGGAAAGCACTGGCTGCGGCCGCAGAAATAAACCATGATCACGTCTGTGGGTTCCGAGTCATTGAAGTGAGTTTTACAGTACGAAGAGTTTGGATTTTATTATCTACATCACCTCTTTAAAATCCCTGTTAAATGTTGACTAGACCTGCAACTGTGGTACTTTAAAATATGGTATATCTTACTATTCTTCTTAGATTTGCCGACAGAGGTCTATCAATTACGTGGTTGCTCCATATGAGGCAGATGCCCAAATAGCATACCTCATGAAGAATGGTTACACCGATATCGTGATTTCCGAAGATTCTGATCTTCTAGCATAAAAATGCCAAACGGTATGTTGAATAAGTCACGTTGTTTTTGCCAGAGTATCATGCCCTCGATATATGACAGCAGTACACCCCTAAGGTCAAAAGGCATCACCCCTTTTTTTATTACACTAGGTCCAACTGAATTATACATACACTTTTTTAATCATTCTATATTTAAGACTGAAATGCATACATTTAGTCATTTCCACGTGAAGCAGTTCTAAGCAGCATTTTAAAAAAAAGTTCAGAAGTTGTATATGTGCACTGGTAAAGCTTAGAATTGAATAATTTCAACATTATAATTTATTCAACATGTCATTTGCCTGCCCTTTTTTTCTCATTTGTTCACAAGTTTTATTCAAGCTGCAACTCAGTGGTGCATGTCAAGTAATCAAGCTTGAAAAGGCATTGGCCCACTTGTCACTGACGCATGAAGGTTTCTTTAACATGTGTATTGCTGCAGGTTGTGACTACCTTCCAAATGTACGTGGAATCGGAATTCACTCGGCAAAAAAGCTTGTGACAGAGGGAAATGACTTCTTGGCTGTTCTGCAGAGCAATAAATATGCCCCATTATCACCATGAGAAGAAACTCCCGATTCACATTCCCAAACATCTTGTGGAATGTATTCACTTAAATACTTATTACACCTAGTGTATGTTGGCGAAAAGAATACTTCCAAAAACTCCAGATGCTGAAATTTTTACATGCAAGCAGGTGAAGTCTTAATGGTGCACCCTACTATTATCGTGGGGCTGGTTCCTGAAAGGAGGAATAACTCTATTCCAGGGATAAATGTGCCTTATTCCAGGCATAACTTTATCCCCAGAATAAATTCTGTTCCTGAAAGAAGGAATAGCGCTATTCAGGGATAAATCTGGGATAAATTTATTACACCTTGCAAAAACAAGATGGCCCACATGTTGCTGTTTGGTCGTCTTGCTGATGCAAGACGCACCAGACCGCGGCGTTTTAGGCTTTTTAATGCACGTTTGGATGACTACTTAAGCGAGAACGACGTCAAGTCGAGATTCCGTTTTGGTAGAGACTCCATAAATTACCTTGTCAATTTGTTGTCCGATGATCTAGCAAGAAACACCGCTCGTTATCACGCACTTTTGCCACTTGTTCAAGTTCTTGTAGCCTTATGTTTCTTTGCATCTGGAAGAGGTAATCGGCGATACATTCAGGTAACCAAAATCCACAGTCTCACGATGCATAACTTCAGTATCACAGGCTCTTGTACGCCCCCAACATATGTTCATTGTTTGGCCGGATGAGGACAGGAAAACTGTGATCAAACAGGCCTTCTTCGCCAAGACCGGCTTCCCGGGTGTGATCGGGTGCATTGAATGCACACTTCATAACATCTCGCACCAAAATCTGCCTGTTCAATGCCAACATCAAGTCAGTCCTACTCTATGGAGCAGAAACATGGCGAACAACCAAGACTACCATTAAAAGAGTTCAGACTTTCATCAACACGTGCCTACGAAGAATACTGAAGATCCACTGGCCAAATACCATCAGCAACTCAGATCTCTGGGAAAGAACCAACCAAGTGCCAGTAGAAGAGGAGATCACAAGAAGATGGCGATGGATAGGGCACACCCTGAGGAAACCACCAATCACACGCCAGGCCCTGACCTGGAACCCTCAGGGGAAGAGAAAGAGAGGCCAACTAAAAAACACCAGGAGAAGAGACCTGAAGGCGGACGCCAAGCAGACCGGCTGCTCCTGGAGAGAGTTGGAGCGAATCGCCCAGCACCGCGGACGCTGGCAGGCTGTTGTGGATGGCCTATGCCCCTCCAGTGGCTCAAGGCCTAAGTAAGTAAGTAACATTCGCATTCAAGCGCCACCTGTCAATGAAAACGACTTATTGAATCGAAAAGGATATCATTCTCTGAACGTACAAGCGATTTGTAATCATAGAGGTGAGTCACACAGAGGGGTACTGGGGTCAAAGAGCCTATACAATTTGTTTTACGTGCACTGTGGTACAAAATTTCAGTGAAAAATATTTTATCTGAATTGTACCTCAAAAAATCGACTTTATCGCTAGTAATCTTCATAGATCATTAATTTTTTTTGAAAATTGAGAAACGTCTTCTGCAGTTGGGGTATGGATTAAAAAAAACGAATCTTAAAAATGAATTACCCTGGATAGTGTAGCGAAAATACAGGTAATGTTCCTAGGTTTACATCCCTTTTTGCCTAAAATCATGGGCATTTCACAGATTTTACCTCTGAGTACAAAACTGAATCTCGTAATCCTAATATTGAGAAAGCAAAGCATCACCTCTAATATTGTTACTATGTGTAGATTATAACAACAAATGCCACATTAGTACAACAATAATATAATCATTATAATTCACAAGCAAGCACAAGGGAGCACAAGGGAGTACCAAGTGGAGAGAAAATCATTACTACATAAAATTGTTCACTATCATTTTAGGTATGATCACCAATGTGGTGGCAAAGTGGCCTGGGAATGCACACGATTCCTTTATCTTCCAAGACAGCCTTATCTATGACAAGCTAAATGATGAGATAAAGGACTTGGAAGATGGCTTCCTGATTGGTGATAGTGGATATGGCTGTAAGCCTTTTATAATGACACCCTACCCCCACCCCAGTACACAGCACCAGGAGGCTTTCAATGAGGCTTTAGGCGAAACCAGAGTGAGAATTGAGCAGTCATTTGGAATCTTCAAGAGAAGATTCCATCTCATGCACTCTGAAATACGAATGGATCCCGTCAAGATTTCGCAGCTCATAGGCGCCTGTGCAGTTCTGCATAATATCGCAATCCTTCGAAATGACATGTATGATCCAGGAGAAACCATGCTTGAAAATGACCAACCAGATGGGTTGAAAATTAGAGATTACATTTGTGAACATTACTTCTGAATGTTTCACCATATTGCTATTGCGCCATACATGATATGAAGTTCTTTGAAATTCTCTTATTGTTTACATCATAGTTAGCCTCTATTATGTTTACATGTACAGGCACCAAATGAAAAGATACAAAAATGAAAAAAGGGAAGGATAAACTGCTAGGTTCATGATGATGCTTTTGACTCATACCTTACTTTTTAAATCAGAGAGACCTTAAAACAAAAAAGCAAACTTTTCCCAGATATTTATTTTTCCTCAATAATACTCATACCCTTCAAAGATCAGAGATCGGCTAATTCAGCGCGAAGGCAACTTGGGGAACTGGGCCGAAAAATTGGAATTGATATTCACGCCGTGTATACAAGCCGTAAGATTGGACACCAGATCAAACCGAAAGAAAAGAAGCCGCCTATCATAAACCAGCAACGCGTTGTTTACCATTACAAGTGTGGTTTGTGCGATGCAAACTATGTCGGGTATACGTGCCAACACCTCTATCAGCGCGTCGAGGAACACATGAAAGGATCGTCTTCAATCGGGAATCACATTAAAGAGCAACATGGAACAGTCCCGAGTGACATATATCGTGATTTTAAGATCTTGAGAAAGTGCGAAAGTAAATTCGATTGCCTCATCTACGAAATGCTTTTTATAAAGGAGCTTAAACCAACTTTGAACAAACAGTCAGATTCAATCCGTGCGAAGTTATTTATATAGTTCTTTATAGCGTTTTAGTATCTTAACACTTACGCTTTAGCGTTTTAACCAACGGTCATGTAGATTTAATCCGTGCAAGTTATTTATATAGTATTTTAATATTTTAACACTTACATTTTAGCCCTTGTATTTACATATTGTATCTTTGGACATTCTCACGTCTTAATTTGTACTTATATATGCAGATTTTATTCGCTTCTTTTACAACTTGAAAATGATCTCAGAGAGATCGAAACGTCGTTTTTTATCGCTAGTTTTTATTCTGAAATGTGTTTCAAAAAAACTACTTATAAGAATACTCATACCCACTGTTATATTCAGAAGTAATGCTCACAAATGATTTAACTATTATTTCTCTTAGAATTCTGGATTTTGAGCTTCCTTAGCCTGAACACAACCAGTTAAAACCACTAATAGACCATTTTACAGTTCTTTGCTCCGTACCCTGGCCTCTGATTGAATGCAAGGCTGGGAGGACCATGTTTTCATACAGACCTACCTGCTTTTCTTATGGAAATTATGCTGATGAAATACTAGTTAGCAGAAGAAAAACATGAATTTACATAAGAAAGTAGATAGGTTTGTATCCAAAAAGGGCACCGCCAGCCTTGTATTCACTGACAACTGTAAAATGGTCTATTTCCCTGAAATCAAACCAGCTGCATGCAGGCTAAGCTTCCCCTATTGTATTTGAATTTAAAAAACAATCAAATTGAAATGAGGTTAATGTTTAAAAATCACAGCATCACAAACAAGGAAAAAAAATACAAGTAAACATATTTTTTGGTAAATGTCAATATTTTATATGCAGTATACATTCAATAATTTTTTTATCACAATCTGTGATTCCAGAAAACAACCACATTCTCTAAGGGTTTTCAATTGAGGTTCCTGAGAGGGGGATGGGCAATGCTGACAGAATTTGCCAAATAAACTGTCTGAAAAAACATTAATCAGAAAACTCTAGATGAGTGGGGGGTTCATATAAAGACTCTCTTCCATGATTGGAGTGTGATTAATTTCTAGAATAATTGCACCATCAAGATAAATTTGGGGCAATATCAATAATTTTCAATATCCAGGTCAAAAATGACAAGAATGGAATGCAAACAAACCATGCATGCCTGTAAAATTTTTTAACAAGTAATCACATAATTTTCTCCATTTGAGCTGTTTGGAAAATGCACCATCCAGTGATATTAATTTTGAATAAATATCCACTTTCACTTTCCAAACTGAAGCCTTTCAGAACAATGATTGAGATAGAAATTAACAAGCTGGCATTGTCTCAGCTATACAACATAAACTATTTATGTTGTATAACTGAGAGACATCTCCAGCTGGTTGATTTCTAGCTCAAGTTTTCTTTTCTTCCAAACCAGAGTCTCCTTCTGCAGCCGCAGTGTCTCACACACTTCATATTTTAATGTAGCCGGCGCGATAGAAATGAAAAAAAATGAAATGATTAAATTACTGCAGAAGGTCATCCTGAGTGGTCTCCTTCTTTCTCTTCCCCCCTCTCACTTGTTCTGGCTCCTTTATTCTAGGTGGGTCAGTCACAGCACTACAATCTAGCCCTCCTGCCTCAAGGGCTGCCATGCCAATTGTTTCAAGCATGTCTGCTTGGGCAGCTACAGCAGGGAGAGCTTCTGCTATCACATCTCCTAAGACAACAAGAAAGGTTAAGGATAAGAAGTTTCTTAGGGACATCTCCTTTGTTACACGCAGGAAAATGTATCTTGTACACATAGATGTAACGCGTTCCAAACTAAATTGTGGCGTTACGATTTAGCGATTTTCGGAGAAAGCTACAAGGTTAACTCTGAAAATCCCGTATCTTTAGGAGTGAACTAGCATATCTTGTCAGAAATTGTTTGTTGAACGGAGGAATCTCTTACGGTAGTTCGGAAAAAGATGCCAAATTAGCCGCAAGGGAAAACAGAAAACTAGACGGAATTACAAAATTATTGACTTTCACCGCCGATTATTTGCACTGTTTGCTCTGAGATGAAGATTCCTTGCACAAATTCAAGGTGGAATTCCATAATTCACACTGAACTGCAAAATTAGTTCGCAAGAATATATTCTCTTACACCATCAGCCTGAATCTATTCAACAGGAACGGGAAAAGGTTCAGAATTTCTGACCCTGTTCAACTGGGACAGGAAAGGGTTCATAATTTCTGACCCCGTTCAACTGGGACGGAAAAGGGTTCAGAATTTCTGACCCCATCCAACAGGGAAGGGAAAAGGATCAGAATTTCTAATCCCGTTCAACTGGGACGGAAAAGGGTTCAGAATTTCTGAACCCATCCAACAGGGAAGGGAAAAGGTTCAGAATTTCTGATCCCGTTCAACTGGGACGGAAAAAGCTTCAGAATTTCTGAACCCATTCAACAGGAACGGAAAAGGGTTCAGAATTTCTGACCCCATCCAACAGGGTTCGAGAAAAGGTTCAGAATTTCTGACCCCTTTCAGCTGGGACGGAAAAGGGTTCAGAATTTCTGACCCTGTTCAACAGGAACGGAAAAGGGTTCAGAATTTCTGACCCCATCCAACAGGGTTCGAGAAAAGGTTCAGAATTTCTGACCCCTTTCAGCTGGGACGGAAAAGGGTTCAGAATTTCTGACCCTGTTCAACAGGAACGGAAAAGGGTTCAGAATTTCTAACCCCATCCAACAGGGACGAGAAAAGGTTCAGAATTTCTGACCCTTTTCAGCTGGGACGGAAAGGGTTCAGAATTTCTTTCCCCGTTCAACTGGAACGGAAAAGGTTCAGCATTTCTGACTAAAGGGTTAAGAATCTTTGATAGCATTGTTTCCAAATTTCTGACCCTTTTAACACGTTAAGAAAAGATTATTAAAAATTTGCCCTGGATCTGGAAAATTTGATGGAATTCAGCTGACCTATTAAATTGAAAAGGAAGGACTTTAGATAGTATGACTTCATAAAAACAGAAGATACGAATTCCCTGTAATTTGCATCATACGATTTTAATAGCTTCCTGTATACAAAAAATTCTTGCAGACACGTAATAGAATACAAAATAATTTAATTTACAAAATTGAAGAGGCATCAAAGAAACTGTCTGCAGCATTAATTCTTTCACAAAACTTTGTTGTATTCTTTAGACAAGCTTAGCGTCATAATCAAATAACTATTGGCCGATTTTATACTAGAGAGGCATAATCCGTCCAGAGGAATTATGCGTCTCTCATGTTATTCCTCTAGTGTAAAGACGGGACGAACCATAAAAAAACGCGTAATCCGCCTGGTATAAACTTGGGCAAACAATTTTTCTGCGTCTCTTAAGGCCGGTTTACACGGTGCGACTTGTAGGCCCGATTTTTGGCGGCGGCTTTGAAAAAAATCGGGCCGACATAAAAAAATCTGTTGCTTTTATGTCGGCCCGATTTTTTTCACAGCCGCCGCCAAAAATCGGGCCGACAAGTCGCACCGTGTAAACTGGCCTTTAAATTCGTCTAGTATGAAGACGGCCAAAGGACGCACTTTAGTTCGTCTTCCAAGATGCACTAAACTGGAAAGTTGGTCCACACGCATGACGCATCCCGTGCCGGTCTTTATACTAGACGAATTTAACGGAGGCAGAAAAAATGTTTGCCCAAGTTCGTCCCAGACGAATTATGAGTTTCTAGTATAAAAACGCAATCGTCTTTGATATACTATCAAACATCATGACCTGATGCACAAAAGCACAAAAACGCGAATCAGCGGCCGCTTATATTATACTTAGTACGCTTACTGGTATTGTAAGCATACATTAATTGTGAATATAGCACCTCTTCATGATCAAAAAACGTTTGAGTGTCTTGGAATGTAAAGAGGCAATTCAGAACAGGCCAAAATAATAACGTCCACTTGCCCTAGGAAATAATTTTTAGAGAGCATCTTACTCACCAGAGGTGGCGCTTTCATCAAATACTTCAAATATATTGGCACAGTGAAGATTTCTGGTTTATGGAAAACTGAATTGTCCTCTTGGTGGCGTGGTGTGTGAGAATTGGCTGGACCATGTAGAATCTAAACTATGTTCAAATAGCTCAAGTGAATCAATTGATAAATCGTGACTACTCGACGTCTCCATTTTAGACCTGAGTTTGGACAAAGAGAAGATTTCCGAGATAAAGTTTAGTAACGCCATGCACAGTGGTTAAAGTTGACCGAGCATGCGACTGACGTCACCTTTTGTTTGTCTCTGAAATGCGGCAAACTTTCAAAATCAGGACGTTTCCGCTCTATTGTATCAGAAAAGTAATAAATGAACAGAGAAACCCTTTTTTTATCGGAATGACGGCAAAGAAAAGCTCTGGAAGAGAAACTCGGTTGCAACTGTTCACTTATTTGCGTTGCTAACACAAATTTAAATTGGAAAACTAAAGGCCTATGCCAGTGACGAGTCTTCTGTTAATTTAACCTGTCAGATTTACGTTTATGACATGTTGCAGATCGATCTGTTGCTTGTCTCGAATTTTATAAATTTGAGACTTTTTTGTTAAAAAAGAACACAAATCGTCTCATTTATTTGTTTTCGTTTTATTTCGTGGCAAATGTTTAGATATTTTCTACGTCTACCACACAGTCAAACGGAACGATTGCTTCTGTCCTTCGGCTTTGGACTGTCAACAGCTGTCAAATGTCTCAACTTTTATTGATTTCCGGCCCAATGCAAACGAGCGTGTAAAGTTAGACCAGCCATACACATGCTCTCCGCTTCGAGTATTGAAAGCTAGTTGAAATTTCAAAATGAGGCCTACCAAAGAGAAATTGTGGACGGTTTTAAGAACTGAGAGAGGGCAAGTTTAAGTTTTTATGAACGGTGTTCCCAAGTACGAGTGGAGAAGCTATGGGATTTTGTGTGAATTTTGTTCTTCTGCTCAGTCAGGAAAAGGGATGATCCAGGTACGTGTAGCATTTCGTTTTAGTTATTCACTTAGGACGCTTATTTGACAGAGCTGACCGCGCAAGCGGGAATTTAGAACTAACACACTTCGAGGATGACATGTACTTCTCCAGAAGAATGCCAGAGATTGATACATGTATCATGCAAGTATTCCTTCAAATTGTGGTATTTTCTTTGCCAACCGACGGCCGGTCTGGCCGCGGCCAGTTCTGACACAAGCGCCTCAACTCAGTTCCGCAGTAAGTCGCCAGCGACATGAGTTGTTTCGCCATTCATAACGCCTAACCTCGTTTCGCTCAAACATCTGGTTAGTTCGTCTTTCTGAGTAAGGGGTTTGGACAATGTGCGATCCAGCAAGGCATGCGAGCCATGACTGCGAATCATGCGAGCCAAGATGGCGAGTCAACATGCGAATCACACAATTATTGAAAGCTAACCGTTTTAAAATGGGTGCTTTGACTCAGCGCTATATGAAATGGTGCTTAGACTTAAATGCGAAATTTGCATGGCTTGCAGATTGTCCAGCCCCCTGAGTAAGCTTAATGTAAACTTTTCAATACTCCGGTTGTAGCCCAGTGTTTATACCACAGGCACCCCAAGCTCAGTATGAGGGAATATAAGGATTTGTATGGGAAGACAAGACCTGAGACATGACAAGATAATTTTACAAAAAAATTCTCAATTAAAAAGCCTAACATTATTGCCATTGTGGGTCGCTTCCTTCCTGTTAAGCAAATTAGGCCATTATCAGTTCATCAGTTGTCAACAGTCATAATAAAATACCAAAGATGAATTAACACTCAATTCTCACGATCCCACCAAATTCAGTCAAATATTCCTCTTAAAATGTTCCCACGGTTCAAATTCCACCATAGAATTCAAGGGCAAAGGTTTTTCTTTCATTTCTATCTGTAAGCTGTGCAATTAAAGCCTGCCAGCGATGTCAGTGGATATTGGCATAATACAAGTCATTTCAATCTTATTGGACTATTTTTACTCTTAGAAAGTGGTAACCTTTTTGTACTAATTTCGTACTTTTGGGGTCTACTTTGCTCCATACACAATAAAAAAAATCACACTTTTATCCCCTTGTCAGATGCTGTTAATTGGTGCAAATTATATAATCTTACGATAATGGAAAAGGCCTTTATACCTTAAGCAGTTAACCCCACTGGCACCCTCATAATTGGTTGGGTCTTGGTCAGACATGTTGGCAGTTGTAACTGACAGGGACCTACCGGTAATAGTTTATGAGATCTGATAGAGTCTTAATTTACAGTAGTCTTAACATATCCGCATAAAATCTGGCGTAACTTATAATGAACTTAATAGACCTTTGCCTGAGCACAATATTTCCATTGATCAAGAAAAATGGCACTGTCAATTAATTTTAGCAGCCCTTTTTATTTTAAGTATGCTAAATTAAACATGATACCCTTTGGCTTGTATCTCACCGTGGTTGAGAAAACTTGGCTAAAATTGGTTTCTTTCTCTGTGCTGCAATTTTAATTTTGAAACTTGTGCAATCCATTACATACCAGCTTCTGTTTTACATTTCAAGTTCACGGGGCTAATATTTTGCTATGTATACAGAAAACACAAATTGTTTCATGTGTGGCCAGGGCACATGCTACTAACTTTTAGTTGTTGGCATTAATCTTCATCAGTACATGTGTTATGTAATCCATGGTTACATTTTAGTACAATGCTATGTTTTTTCACTTTCAGGAGACGGAATGCTTGCAGCTGTTCAGCTGAAGAGACCTTCTGTGTTAATAAATGAGCATACCACAGAAGACGTGAGGTGGCCCCTCCTTGAGAATATAAAGGGAAAAAAACCATTCTCAACTAGAGTAGTTAAAACAATAGTTATGTGATAGTTTATACTTTTCTATTAAGCAAGAAGTAGTTTGTTTTCATCCAGGCCATTGAAGATACAGCCAATCAGAATACAGGAAGGCCATTGCATATTCGTCAGTATTCCACCGAACCTTCCTATCAATCAGTGCAATTCAAAGGTATCACACCCAACTTTCCCATCGTGCCTTGCTGGCAACCCTTTCTTTTGGTACATGTATACCATGGAATATCCCACTCGTCACTTGTATTTACTTGCTCATGTGTATACCAATCTGAGCCTTTAGGCAAGCATGTATACCAAGAAAATACAATCAAGTGACTTGTGGGGTATTGCATGGTATACCACTCAAAAGCATTGTGTAATTAGCATGTATTTTATTTTACCGGTTAAATTATTATAATTTATTGTACTGATGTGAGATTAAGCACTCATAAAAGTTAGTGTTGACACTACTTTTTTAATAAAGTTTGAAAGAAAGATTACTTCTTGAGAAAAAGACGCTGTGTTAATAATAATATTAACTTTATTATTGCCATACTGATGTGGTGCAGAATGTGGCCTTTTTTCATTTGATGTAACTGTCCATTATAGTGCCTATACAGAAAATGGGTTCAGAATTTCTGACCCCTGGTGATAATTCAGAGGAATTATCCTTTATAGTGCCTTTACAAAAAATGGGTTCAGAATTTCTGACCCCTGATAATTCAGAGGAACTATCCTTTATAGTGCCCATACAGAAAATGGGTTCAGAATTTCTGACCCCTGATAATTCATAGGAACTATCCTTTATTGTGCCCATACAGAAAATGAGTTCAGAATTTCTGACCCCTGACAATTCAGAGGAACTATCCTTTATAGTGCCCATACAGAAAATGGGTTCAGAATTTCTGACCCCTGATAATTCAGAGGAACTATCCTTTATAGTGCCCATACAGAAAATGGGTTCAGAATTTCTGACCCCTGATAATTCAGAGGAACTATCCTTTATAGGGCCCCATACAGAAAATGGGTTCAGAATTTCTGACCCCTGATAATTCAGAGGAACTATCCTTTATAGGGCCCCATACAGAAAATGGGTTCAGAATTTCTGACCCCTGATAATTCAGAGGAACTATCCTTTATAGTGCCCATACAGAAAATGGGTTCAGAATTTCTGACCCCTGATAATTCAAAGGAGCTGTCCTTTATAGTGTCTATGTAGAATTTGGGTTCAGAATTTCTGACCCCTGATAATTCAGAGGAGCTATCCATTGTAATGCCTATACAGGAATGGGTTCAGAATTTCTGACCCCTGATAATTCAGAGGAACTGTCCTTTATAGTGCCTGTACAAAAATAGCTTCCGAATTTCTGACTCCTGATAATTCAGGAATCTGTCCGTTATAGTGGGTGTAAAGAAATGGGTTTTAGAGGTTCTTTCCCTTCAGGTTCCCTGTATTTGTTTGGGGAAAAGGAAACAGCCTTGGTAAAAACCAGCGTATTTAACCAAATGAAAAAAATCGCATGTTCTTTCTTTGGAAATGCACGGAATTACAATTTTTATCCTTGCATTTGCCATTACTCCAAGGAATCGCATAAATATTCGGCGCTTTTTGTAATTATACACCGATTTTATCTAAATCGTAATACCACATTTTAGTTTGGAACGCGTTATGTGTATTATTTGAACTCAATGTTTTAATGACTGGTTTCAATAAGTTGTAACTTGGAGGCAACTAAGATGTTCATCCGCTGATTCGTTACTGTCATTACTCATAGCTGTATGTTACAAACCAAATTATTACTGAACATGAAATATTAGATTACAATAGATACAAAAGTTAAAGTTTTGGTCAGTTTAGGCTCACTAGCTTAAAATTTCAGCGTGTGAACGCAGCTTATTATATATGCAAAGCGTGAGTTTAAAAGTCTGAAAGCCCAAAACCCCCATGCTGGATATTAATTCTGCGGCGTACACACGTATTGCATTCTTAAACTAGTGAGCCTTTGACGTCATTTTCTCCTCGATCCAGCTCTCTCAAGAACATAATGTTAGTAATGGCGGACCATTAAATAGGAAAATTACAGTTACAATAAAGAGGTGTCTTTTTGAAATCAAGGCTTAAAACGTGGGTCACTTAGTGTTTTGTTAACATAGTTTTGAAATCCAAAGAAAAATATGAATTGATTTTTGGTCACAGGGGCACTTTAAGTGGCTGCAAACTGGGCAACACACTGTACAAGTAATACAAGTAAATATATGTATATGCAAATGAGAGGCACCAAATAATTCAATCAGGCAAAAAGGATTTACAGTTAAGTAGTGAAAACAAGTATATGGTCAGCTGATCCTTTTTTTTGTTTCCCCTACCTGAGATCAGGTTAAATTGTACCAAACTTAACAATACATAAATCAGTACACTTAAAAAAATTACACATGGACTAAGTTTCAAGACTTCTTTCAAAGCTCGGTTTTTCATTATTTCAAAAGTATCTTGCACGTGTTTTGGAGTTGGGACATGATTTTATGACAGCCGGGAGGTAGTTGAAAGGTACGGCTGCATATCAAACCCTTTTATCAACTCCTCATTCATAAATGCACGAGTATTAACTACTAACATAGCAGATGATCTTCCATTTCAACCAGATCGTCCTGCAATGTGCATTTTTTTTTAATCCAAAGGATATTCGGTTACTTAATTGCAACTTTTTCCCTTTAATTAAAGCAAACAGGTCTAACTCACGTTTAGATAAGGATTACCTTATTACTACGTTGCCATTGCTTCGCCCTTTACTTCAACGCAAGAAAACAAAATGGCTGGGAGTGAAATCGATCCGCCAGGCATTGCGTGTCACGTCAAAACATGACTATTTTAGTGACATGACTTAAAATACTGAAAAAAATTTTTTCCATAAGTTTTCAGTTACGGTAGGTGTGCCCTCATGTAAAATAATGGTAACAGCGGTACTCACCGGACTCAAAACCTCCTGAAAAACCGAGAAACCCAGCATGTTGTCATAAACTTCGACAATCATTTTACTTGTATCGGAGGGCTGGCCTGGTGCCGGTCCACTACCCGTCTTCCTTTGCGCCTTTTTTTGTTGCCTAAACTCCTTCTTGGCTATGCTGAAAAGCCCTTTCCATTTTTGTTTTACTTTGTAGATGGTTCTGCTGGCTACACCAACGGCATTAACCTTCCCTGTAATGGCTTTCCATGTTTGAGTTTTGGTTTTATTGGTAACATTGTCAGTTAACTTGTTTTGCAAGATGCCTTTATTTGCCTCCACATTTTCTGTAATTATTGTCAACTCTCTGGTAGTAAAATTAGATTTCCTTTTTCTTTTTTCGGCACTGTTTCCGGCATGCTCTTCTGGATCCATGTTTACACAGATACAAAAAAATTTCGACCTTCACTCCCATCACAGTGCTTTAACCACAAAAATCCTGCGCGCATTGCACTCAATTTCCCGCCAAAACCTGTTTGTCATGTGGGAATCCTCTTTGCAGGACGATTTATTCCTAGAATACCAGATTTATCCCTAGAATAACTGTTATACTTGGTATAATTTATTCCTCCTTTCAGGAACCGGCCCCTGGTTAATACCCTCTTACTGGTTAATACCCTCTAACTGGTCTTACCTCTTGCTGCTTGTTTGTTGTCATAACCGAAAACAAACCCTGCTTCTTACCGTATGAAGTCAGCCTCTGCGTATTAGGGAACGAGGGAACTCAAAATGGACCCAACATATTGTCATGTGAGAGAATTTCATGTTTATATGTCTACAAGTCTCCTGTTCTCCCCTCCAAAAAACCCTCCAGATATAACATTGCATTAAACTCTTGTCCTTTTTTCACTAGTAGATGTTCAAGTCAATATAACTTTGTATACTAGTACTATTAGATTCCTTAATATCAAACATGATTAGGCTGCTGGCAAAAGAATATGCTGTTAACCTGGCTGTGGGTAATATTGACCCCAAGATGAAGACATCCATTGCAAATAAGTTTCCACTTCCTGCTCAGGTAAAATGTGTTTCTACTATTGCTTTTTCATTAAAAAGAAAAAGCTATGCCTTTTTACAGTTATTTAAAGTTAAGCAAACTTATGTATATATATGGCAGAAAAAAGAAACAATTTGTGGGCCAATGTCTTGGGTGTCCTGTCTGTGTACTTAGGTGTACTTAGGTGACAAGCAAGCAGTTAAGTACAAGTTATATTTTAAAAGTTGTTGAAATGGTTTTTTTGTTTTCCCTTAAAATCTTTGAGACAGCACAAGAAACACATAATGATCATGGAGCATGACATTCTGTCAAGGCCTTTCCTTTTTACCCATTTAATAGGCTGAATTAAATATTAGTGCATTCCATAACAACTTGTAAATAACTTTTTTTTCAGGAGAGTTTGTGGCAGCCTAGAGACCTGTGCTTGTCAGTTGAAACTATAGACAATGTAAAGATTAACTGGACTGTGCCTTCACTTCCTGTATTGACAGTCGAATTTGAAGTGATGAGGACAGCAATGATAATTCAGAGTATACTGTTCCTTTTAAAGTGCTTGGAGTAGCGTATAAGGTAGACAAACCTACCTGAAAAAAGCATATGAGACTTTGAGCAAGAGCAAGAGGTCATGGCAAAACTTCAACAGGAGCCTGAGAACGATTATGACCAGAATGCAATAGCTGTCCTCATAAACTTTGGCAGTGGCTGGAACAAAGTTGGTTACATTGCCAAGGAGTTAACAAGTGAACTACATCCCCTCATTGACAATGGCAATATCAAAGTTAATGTTGCAGAGAGTGAACTATTTGCAAGTTGGCTATTACCTCACAATAAATATTTTTAGAACAGGACAGTGGAGCAAAAAGGTTGTCAAGGCTTCTAAGAAGGCCAAATAAATTTAAAACATGTCAAGTTCAGACTTCATTTACTTCTCTATGTTGTACAATTTTATAAATTATTCTCAGTTATTTCTAGCTATTTATCTTGGTTTTTGATTAGTTATGCACTTTTGTGCATGCATTATAATAGAACCTACTGTAAAAATGAAAATAATAAATGAACCAAGAATAAAAGTCAGCTACAACTTGTTCCACAATTATACAGTGGCTAAGTAATAAATGATATTTTCTTTACCATTTTGGTAAAGTACATTAATGCCTTTCCGACAAAGTTCCAAAAAATCTACTGGAATGAATGGCTCAAAATTGTGGCTAAACTCCAGATACACGTACTGGCAAAACAAATTCTGCATTAAGTCTCGCCTCATGTGTGAGCTCATTGATGCCAATAATTAGATAACTTTGGCGATTGAATCTCCAAAACATTCCTCAGTGTTCCTCAAGGGGGTTCTGTTTCTCTGCAAGGACTGTGGAGTACCAGTAACATCTCCAGGATTTGTGGACTCTTCAGATGACTGCCCTTGAAGTCCTCCACTGAAATAGTTAATGTTGAGGTCCTCTTCTGTTTCTTCCAATGTTTCATACTTTTGGCGAAGGTACGAGTTGACCTGATGTCGACATGCATTCCCTGCAACAAAAATAATAATAATAATACACATCTGGCTCAGTTGCGGTGCAAATGAATATAAGGGCAAATCAAATATCAAGTGTTCTATTATTTTTATCACAAGTCAATGAAATTGGTATGCACAGATTCTTCAAAATACCAGTACCATATCACTGACATATTTTAGGAAATTTAATATCCAAGATAATAATATTTGAAAGATGATGTAATGGAAACTCTCTTATACCTTTAAGGGAAAACATGCCTCATGAAAGGCCAGTTTCCAATGTCTGGCTAAAAAGCCTGGCTTGTACTAACACCACTCTGACTAGCAAATGTACATTGAGTCCTATAAATAATTTTAAAACTACAAGCAGGAGAAGAATATTATACCAGATCTTCTTGGCATTCCAGTTGTGCAAGATAGAGCTTCAGCACACTTTGACCAGAATACAGGGTTTTTGCAAGAAGGCCATTTGAATTCTGCACTTTCGTCTGAAACGGGTGTAAAGAGAGCCACATACTCCACCAGTGCAACTCTCTCTGCTTCTGACCAGGCTGAGGCTGACGACTATCCTAGAAAAAAATAAAGGCTTACAAACAAAAAATTAAAGGAAAACCTTTACACAACACCTGACCTTGGAAATCTGCAAGCTGCCAGTTGATAGATACTACCTGCTAGTCGCCTTTTCTCTGCTTCCTAGATAAAATTATAATTTTATATGTGAATACACACCAGTTCCAGTCAAGTCAAGTCAATTTTGAAAATTCAATGCTTGTAAATATAAAAAACAACATTAATAAGGAAAAGGAAAGGAGACTATTTCAGTTATGTTGATTGTGTAGAATTTGGGAAACCTAAATAGGTCATAGAACTAACCCAAGAGGGGACCCAAAACAAGAAATACAAGTAAAAGGAATATGAAAGTATTGACAGCTGTTTAGAAAAAAAGTAAGTTTATTACTTCATAAACTAAAACAGTAGTCGTTAAATATAATCATAAAACCTTAGGAATTAATAACACTATTATAGTCATCAATAATAGAATATAAAAGATTGTTTCTATGCAGGCAACAACAAATCGTTTTTGGTGGATGGAGTATTCATCATAATTTCTCCCATGCCGGAATTTGAAGATTTCTGAAGATTTGCATATACAAATAGCTTAATTTGAATAACAAAGTTCATCACAAACAAGGTTACATTTCCCAAATATATTATAAAATTCAAACTTCTTTACCTTTTCTGGTTTAAAATTGAACAAACTTTTCCTGGATTTGACGTTATTCTCTTCGCGCCAGCTCCCAGTTCGGTTTACTTTCTCAGTTGGCTTCCCTGGAGTAGTGCCACTAGGCTGTGATGATCTCATCATACCAAGACACTTTAATCGTCTTGTTACGGTAAGACCAGCAGTCACCCCAAAATTTACAGAGAGGAAGGGTTGAAGTTACCAAACGACAACAATAATACGTTGATCTCGCTAACGGTAACCAGGAGTAGGTCCAAGAGGAACGGCTAAATTGACCCTGAAATCACAATGGGGGCTTGAACGTGAGAGTGCGATTCAAACTTGTCACAAACACAAATGAAAGGAAAATATTCAAAAACAACCTAACCAGCATCAATAAAAATTGTTCCAACAACTTTTCACGGCGATACAGTTTCCAAGGATCGTCCCGGGATCGTCCCGGGTGATCGCTAGAGCGTTTCCATATGATCGTCCCTGTCGCTTCCAAAAATTTGAAGCGACAGAGACGATTGTAACGACAGGGACGACTATTTGGAAACCGGTAAAATTTTAGAAATAGTCCTCTGCTCCACGGGGAGCCAGTGCAGTTCCTTGATCATGTTTACGACCACATAAGTTCAGCCGTGCAGCACAATTCTGGGCTAATTGCAGCCTATGAACTAAATGTTTCGGAAGACCATATACCAGAGGATTACAATTGTCTAATCTGCATTTAACGAAGGCGTGTACTAACGCCTTAGCACTATTAACTGACAAAAACTTTCGAATTCGAGAAATATTCCGGATGTGAAAAAGTGCAGATTTACAAATAGCAGAAACTTGACATTCCATATTTAACTTATTGTCGAAGATTACACCTATGTTCCTGGCAAAGTGCGAAGGCTGTATAACAGATCCATCAATCGCTTTAAATGAAGGAAGCTGAGAAGCAGACAGCTTGCGCGATCCGATGACCAAAAGCCCAGTCTTATCACCAATAAGTTTGAGTTTGTTCAAGGACATCCAAGTTGCAATATCTTGAAGGCAGACTTCGATTCTCGTAATAGTAGCAGATGAAACCGAGTCAAACGAAATATAAACCTGACAGTCATCAGCGTAGAAATGGAAGTTCATGGATATCATGTCTTTTTATAATAGGGAGCTTACGAAACGAGGACGACGACGGCTACGAGGACTTCATTTAAAAATACATGTTGGCGTTATTTGTATCACTACGAAACTATTTCATGTAGTTTCGCGTTAAAAATGTGTAGTAACTGTCCAGGAATTAAACTGGTATGAGTGGGTTGGAAGCGTAGAGAGAGAACTGAAAATTCATCGTTATGTGCTAACGTCCTCCACAGAACCTTGAATTTGGTCATTTCACGTCGTCATTTAGGAGATGACGGCAAAGAAATGTACCAAACTGTAAAACGCACGTGCAGAGCCATTGTTTTTGCTCACTAAACCTACTGTTTTGAAGCGTCGTCGTTGCCGTCGGCGTCGTCGTTTCGTAAGCTCCCTAATGTTGCCGATAGGATATAACAAGCTTGGAATTTCACTAAAATTTCACTACATGTACTGCTCGAAACAAGTCTTTCCAAGCACAACAATCACTCCAAGAATAACGCATTCTGATTGGTCGAATCTCGTGACGCACACCGCCTGCATGCGGAAAAATGAGAACCCTTGTCCAGCATAGATTGTCACTTAACTGAGGATGTGGGGCAGTGTGGGAGCATGTCCAGAAGGAATTTGGTGGTCCGGGGGTCATACATTTGACCTAATAATGCTGGATACAAATTCAATGAAAGATAAATCGGGTAACAGTCTACCTCACTTTACCGAAGGGCCATTCCCAGGGTCCTCAGGGGTGAATATGTTTGCACAAGATCTGACGCGACAAGGTCCAGCTATGCGGCGCCCGTACGTCTTTCCACCATTGATTATAGTTGCTCCAGTCTTATGGTTCCTGGATAGTTTTAAACGGTTTTGCACAATCGTTGTCCTGGATATCTACCCTAGAAAGTATTGGGGGCCACTCCTTCAGCATAGGTCCGTAAAAAAGGATGGCCTCTAAGGGTGATCGCACTGCTCTTCTTCGACCGTCCTGGCATTCTAGGGGACTCAGGGGTTTTCTATGTGGAATTTTAGCAGTTATTCTCATAGTTAAACATTTACATTGTAGGCAAAATATTGTGCTCCCCAGAGGCGTGATGAATCTGATTGTTTATTGAAGTGCTGTTTGAAACTGACAGAGAGACTTTTAGGTGACTCCTTGATTCTACGGGGCGTTCTAAGCACCCCTATTTTCGACTTTCCTTTTCCAGGAATTACCGGTTGTGGCAAAGCTTTTCGTTCCATCAGTAAGATGCCCAATTTGATGCCATGCAAATGATAGTGATTTTCGCTATTGTCAACGCTGTGGTTGTAAAGGAAAGGTTATCCGCCCACCACAGGTCGGCAAGTGAGTGTGAACGTTGACCTCACTCAGATTGATAAACGGTTGCAAGAGTTACTAAATTACGACCAAGTGACCAGTTACTCAAAGCAAAAGGATTCCTTACAAAAGCAGCTTCAGGCTTTCTTGTCAGCTCTCCCAGGGAAAGTAACTTTGCCGACAGTAACACTGCAAGATTTGTGTCATTTCCTTATCTTCAAGGATAAAGATGGGAAAACGCAGGTTCAGGGTAATAGCTGTAAGTTTTATTGGGCAACAAGGTAGACATCCTTGTGGCTGCCCTCAACGACTGTGCTACAAAACTGTGGATTCTTACATAGGGAAATTGAGGTCTATTTTCCATGCTGAAGAAAGAGATGGAGAGTGGGATAAGAGACTGGGCTTGGGCAACCCTGCAGCAGATAAATCTGTGAAAAATTATCTGGGTGTAGTGTCTGCGGAGGAATTACAGCCAGAGTCACACCCAAGCAGGCTACCCCTTTCCTTGTGGATAAGCTCACCATGCTATCACTCCACTTGCAAAGAGAGTTGGAGAAGTCCACCTCTGCAATCCAATAGTTCATTATCGCTCATGATCATGGTAATTTTAAGACAGCTTTCTTCAGTGGCGATCGACCAGGTGATTTGGGCCAGGTCAAAGTTCCTGAAGTCTTACGTTTTCCAAGTAAAGATGGCTTTCTGTTTGATCATGTTTGCGGGAAAACCTTGAGGGACGGGGGGGGGGGAAAGAACGTTTGTGGACTCAGACGAAACCCACAAACAACCATCTATCCCATTAAAGGAATGGAGAAATACCTGGATGTGGTGCGACAAATCCAAGTTGAGGGTACACAAGGGTACCTGTTTCGCCCAACGACACCTAATGGAGGTATTCAAGATTTGCCTTTCACTTCAGCTGCCGCAGAAGCCTGTTTAAAGATATATCTCCAGAAGATGGGTGCAGATGACTGCAAGACATTCCATGGCTTCAGATCTGGCCGTGCAATCACCTTAGCCCTCATGGGAGTGGACTTGACTTACATTATGGATCAAGTTGGCTGGGCGAATCGCCATACTGCCCTCTATTATATGCAGCTAGCGAAGGTACTGAACCCATGTGGGGCCTCTGCCAAGCTTGCGTCAAGTGAAGTCTTAAACATTCCTAATGCTTGGCAGGAAATAAATGAACTGAAATGCTTTGTTTGTGCTTTTCCCACGGATAACCCTCATACAAGTCTTCTCTCGCAGCAATGACAATATTTTACAAACAGTCCATAATTACAGTTTGTAGCCTTGGATGAGTTTGGGGAATTACTGAAAGAATTAAGTTGTTTTCCTTCGTAAAATGATTAAATTATAAGGGGTTTAGGATGTAAGAAAGCTGTTTGTATTATCTGTGGGGAGAAGGGAGAACAGATAGGCGTGGACGGCGCTGATCAATATTTTCTCCATCCCTTATTATCAACTGAGCATGAATGAGAGTGTTATGAAATAGAATACTTAAATTTGAAGAAAACGACAAAACTACGGCTACGCTATTGGTGGTAACATGGCAACGTGTTGCCATGTTACCACCAATAGCGTAGCTCCTACTCTACTATAAAAACTACACGTAACCCATAATCCCTCGATTCGCTCTGACGAAGGGCTAACGCTCGAAACGTCAGCTTTTAGAATCTCTGTACGGTGGCCAATTGACATTATCAACTCCGTTGATAAAACCAAATTTTTGTATACTACTTCCCCACCGACGCAGCACCACAGTTTCTTTAGAAACTACCCCTTCATTTACTTGTAATTTTAGTTCGTTGATGCTGTGTTGTGTGATCTTTTCATTGAGAGAGAAAGAATAATAAGGTGGTGGAAAGATAAGATTAGTTATTTGGAAGATATAGACGTAATTGGAGAGAATTCGAATTTGTTAAAGCAAGAATTTTTTTTCTTTTTTTTTTTTTTAATTGTACTACATACGACTACATACGATACATGTTACATGATTTACACTTGTACTTACTTCTTACACCATACTTGCACTACATTAACTTGCACTACATACGATACATGTTACAATACCATAACACTAGTCAAATGGAATTATAGTTGATCTGTTTACAACGTAATTGTTTACATTTTAATTGTTCGAGTCACTAATAAGAATTTTGTTTGTTACTTCCACTATGTAGGGTATTGGTTTTCTAGAATTTAATAGGTTGTTAAATAAAAAGATAGCGAGAAAATCAAAATACAGAAGCTGAGAAGTAGAAGGGCACAATGCAATTTTATAAGGACAGAAAAAATTTCCATTTGTTCCTAAATTCTTTCTCCTCATTACAAGTGGCTGCAATATATTTTTCTATATTAATTTTTTCGCGCACAAGTGAGGCAAAATCATCGAAATTGTACTTTATGGTATTTAAAGCGTTAAGATATAAGAAATATTTACCTAAAATAATAAGATGGTTGAGGGCCAAACAGCAGTTGTGACAGCGAATAATTCCGAACATAACCTCCAGTTCTGACAGAAGCAGTTTCGTATTACTAGAGGTTGAGTACCACTCCTGGAATCCATCCCAAAAGGAATTTGCATGCTTGCAGTTTACAAACAAATGCCACAGGGTCTGACACTCAGAAGGACAAAAGGGACAGAAGGGCGAGGCAACTTTTTTCATTTTATATAACAAGCTATTCGTTGGTAAAATTCGGTGAATGATTTTGTATTGGAACATCGTCAATTTAATTTCTCTCGTGGCTTTGAATGGTAGGAGGTAGATTTTAGACAAGTCACTTTTCTCGACGCCAGACGCTAAAAGTTTTTTCTCAGAAGTTGGTGGAGGTAGATCTTCAAGGTGAAGAAGGATACTGTATATTGCCTTACATGACCGTGAACAGATTGAGGTTGGCGGCGTGACCGAGTCTTTGGAACATTCTTGCAATAGTTTCTTCCAGTTTTGGGGAATAGAAAAGAGAATACTATAATATTGTAAAAAGCTACATTTTACATTGAATTTACTATAAAAAGAATTAAATGGGAGGAAATGGCCCTTACAGGAGTCAAAAAGATCCGAGATTTGTTTTATTCCTGCCTGATACCAATGAGGAAAGAATACCATTTTCTTATTCACAGTTAAAAATCGGTTATTCCAGATTGGCTGCGAGAGAACCTCATTTTTATTTTTAGGTGTGACCGTTGCAATGTCCTGCCAGTAGAAAATGATTTGTTTGTAGAAAGCAGGAAGATGGTTGCTGGCTCGGCGCTCAATTGGAGATCATGTATGGTGTCTTTTCTGTTACGCATAGAGCCAAGCCATAACATTTCAGATTTTGTTTGATTTAGTTTTAGACCAGAGCACCTTTCAAAAAGCGATAATAAATCAAATAACCTTGATAGTGACTGGACATCAGAAAGAAGTACAGTTGTGTCGTCTGCATATTGCGAAAGTTTAACCTCATTATGTTCATCTATTGTAATACCTTTTATTTCTTTTGAGCGTCTAATACGTTGTGCGAGTAACTCAATAGCAATAACGAATAATGTGCCGGAAAGTGGGGAACCTTGACGCACCCTGCGTTCTAGATGAAAATGTTTTGAGGCGTATCCATTATTCAGAACACAACTAGAGATATCTGTATAAAACACTTTTATCCATTGTCGGAGGTCAAGACCGAAATTAAACGTTTCGAGGCATCTATGAATAAAATTCCACTCAATCGAGTCAAATGCTTTCTCAAAATCCAAAAACACGGCTACCCCTGGAATATTCTTCGCTTTAGTGAAATGCATTGTATCTGCTATTAACCTAATACTTTCTCCAATGAACCTTCCTTTAACATATCCAGATAGACAGGGATGAATTAAGTTCGGAAAGATATTCTCTAAGCGCAGAGCAATGGTCTTCATCGCTATTTTATAGTCTACATTCAGTAAAGATACAGGCCGCCAGTTTTTTAAATATTCAGTATTCTTCTTCTTCATCGGAATTAAGGAAATAATCCCTTGACGTTGAGAGATAGAAAGAGTTCCGTTTCGAAAGGCGTAATTAAAGCTACTTACCACAAATGAACCGAGCCGGTTCCAAAAATAGCGATAGAATTCAGGCGTTAGCCCGTCCGTGCCGGGAGTTTTATTGTTTTCCATAGCTTTTAATGCAAGCTCACACTCCTGAACCAACATGACACCTTCGCACGTTTTCGCGCTTGATTCTGCATTTTCTATTTCAAAGAACTCATTGAAAGTTGAGCAGTTGGGGTCCATATTTCTTGATGTATAAATCTCTTCGAAAAAGCGTTCTTCTTCCTCCAGGATGTCCTTCGGGTTTGTGATTTTGTCACCTTCATTATTAACTAAGGACGTTATATGTTTCTTTTTTTGGTTCCTTTTTTCTAAGTTATAAAAGTATTTACTATTCCTCTCACCATGCTCGTACCAACGCGCTCTACTACGCATGATTGTTCCTCGTGTTTTAATACCCGCAATTTTGGAAACCTTGAATTTTATTCTCTCCAGCTCAGTCTTAAGAGAATCACTGTATGACGCCTGAAGTTTGATTTGCAATTTCATCATTTCTGACAAAAGAATTGATTCTTCGTCACGTTTTCGTTTAGCTTTCTTCTTTGAAAAAGCTATTGTAAATGCACGAATTTCCATTTTAATCATTTCCCAGTACAACCCTTTGTCGCTGACTTGTTCATGCCTTTTTGCAAACATTGGAATTTTAAATGTTAACAGTTCCACGTAATTAGTATCTGACAGCAAGGAGTTGTTAAACTTCCAAAACCCTGGCCCTCGAGGGAGTTCACTTTCCTTGAAAGACATGGAGAGAGCGACGGCGGAGTGATCTGAATAAATGGTTGGAAGTATTTTGCAATCCTTTACGTGATCTTTTTGCTGCTTTGAAATAAAGAAGTAGTCAAGTCTACACTGTATCTTCATTGACGGGTTAGCCCATGTAAAGCCTGGTTGATCTGGATTCTTGAAACGCCAGGAATCAAGTAAATTATGTGTTTTGATTAACGTCTGAAGCTCGTCGAGAGAGGCTTTTTTGCTGTCTATCGGTCTACCGCCTTTTTTGTCTGAAGTGCTAATTGTACAGTTAAAATCACCTCCCAGCACCAAGTTGTCATTGGCGTAAGGGATTAGGAATTCTTTTGAAACGTCCCTGAGGAAAACAACTTGTTGGGTTGTATCATTCGGTGCGTAAATGTTTACTAAAACCACTTTCGTACCATCAATAATAGTCTCGGCTAAAATACATCTGCCAGAATTATCCGCATTAATTTTTTGGAAGTCAACGTCAAGACGTGGTTTGAATAAAACTAGACCCTCCGTGAGGGTACACTGGGTTGCCTGTGGTACGTGCACCGTTCCAGACAATTTTTTTCAAGTTGGGCGGTCATTAAGAAGTCATACCAGACGACGCCCTTTGGCTCACAGGTCCTCACACGTTCGTACAACGAAACAGACCTGTCCTTGCGTAAGATGTAGCTCTAACAGTGCACGATATTGTTTTGGTATTGTCTATCATTGTAGTGCCATGGTAGAAGTCTTGGGTAAATAGTCTGAGAAGACATGTGGTTACTAGCAAAGTACTGAACCCAGAAAGATTGAAGAAAATAAATGGGAAGTGAGAAACACTGGCTTCTGGGCTGACATGTTGATAAACTTCTTTTGACCACAAGTTTAAGCGTGCCCTCTGAGCATCTGACAGCTTTGTAATACCGAAGTTCACTAAAGTTAAGCCCTGTTGGACGGGGTTAGTGTTTGGATGGGAGACCAAAATAATATACCCCTCGTAAAACAGAAGCATCGGACCGAAAATACTATGAACGCTAACAAATGCGAACTCAGCAAGGTACAGATTTTGTTAGCTTGCTTTATGCAAAAACAAATATTGATGCAAAAGTAAATAAATATTGATACACAGTTTTTAGAAAGAGCAGAAGGACGTTTCCATACATACATACATACATACATACATACATACATACATACATACTTAATTGACCGCTCCCCATAGGGGCTTTTCAGGGCCAATGAAACACAACGAAACAACAACTGTTAAGAATCCCAACTGGCCGGAGGCAAACCAGTTGGCTATTTACAAGTGCAGCGGGGAAGTTGAACCAGGGACCACCAGGATCAAATTCAACGAGTGGTCAGAGCGGGTCTGGAACCCGGGATCTTCGGATATCAAGGCAAGCGCCCTAACCACGGGGCCAGGACGATCGCTCGAGAATAACATATTTACGACATGAAAACAACACTTATTTTGAACCGTGAATATAGAATATAAAAAGTTATGATCAGCGACAAACATTTTGGGGGATTTTTGCAACATTCAATTTTGATATTGTACGTTTTGGCTGCACAAATAAATCGCAAAATCGAAAGTGACATCGCCGGAATTCAGCGGGCGCCATGATTAAGTTACCGCGGCATGTTTACTCGCCAAACAGTGAAGTATCTGTGTCAAATGATGGCAAGATACCTGGTTTTTGTAAGTTTCTTTTTCTGTCAAGTGTTATAAAGTTTGACAATAAAATGAGCGAAGTCAAAACAAAGATCACAATCGCCCAAGTCTTGTTTATGCAAAGTCAAAATTTACTCTCCAAGACGCGTACAACGTTATTTATCACCAGGTAATTCCATCATTTTGGAAATAGCAGCTACTTTATTATTCATCTGCGTCACAAGTAGTCACTGATTTTGGGGCTCATTTTGTTGAAACTCAAGCACGCTTCCAACAGGCCTGTGAACCCTTCCTGCTTACAGAGCAATACTAAAAAACTTCTCCCATATCACATTTCAACCTTAAGATCGAAAATTCAATACACAACATGATATTATAATTCACAAAGGCAGAAAATACCACAGAATCCTTTTCCAGCGAAAAATTTATTGAAACAAACAACATATTTGCTCTTAGAGGCGAAAACCTCTTCCTATTTCATTGCGTGCGTGAAGACAAGAAACTCAATCTTGCCAAATTACCATGTACAGTACTTCAGGTAAACACAGCTCACTTTGATTTCATCTCAACGGGCGATAGATTGTTGTCGAAGTCCAGTACTCGTCACTTTTGAGATTCCTGCCTAGTTTATCCAACTGACTTTCCATTATTGAGCTCCATAAGGGTATATTTTGTTTAAGGATCCACTAAAACGCCATTCGCGTTACATGACTTTCGACGCCATTGCAGGCTAAGTTAATGATTCTACTGTGTCCACCAGAGAAATCTACGCAATTCCACTACCCTCTCGATCCTAAGAAAATACGCTCAGAAGGCTCTCTGCACAAAAACCCCCCACTTACCAGGGGAGTGACAGGCAAGACTTTTACCGACACGGAAAAAAATAAAAAAACGATGAAATCAATGCAGACCTCGACTGGTTTGCCATAGGCAACCCAGTAATCATGACTCCTCCACTATGAGAGGAGCCATGACTGGACACGATTTTGCCTCCCCATTCTGTTTCCCATCTTTTGATGGATTCCGGCGAGGAATAAGTTTCTTGCAAGAAAATTATATCCGATTGCTGTTGGTGCAACCAACGATAAACTTGTCTTCGCTTTCTCGAGCTGTTTAGCCCTCTAACGTTAAGTGATAACAGTTTATACATTTGATTTCTAATAACAGGATAGACGGGGTATCCAAGAAATAATGAAAATAGTTTTTTTAGAATTATGCTCACAGTGCGGTTGATATTTGTGGCCAGGCTTGATTCTTATTACCTCGTTAGCATCGAAACAAAGTTGATCAACATAACAGGAGAGAAAGCTAAAACGAAAGCACATGCAGAAACACATACAGAAACACATAACTATTACAGACTTACCTAAAGCTTTGTACGGCATTTTGACTGGATATAGAAAGTGGAAAGCTGCAGCTCTCAAGTAGGTGGTTTCGTAGAAAAAATAAATAAATAAACTAAACTGCATTTTAACTTTCATTTTAGCTTAATTGTCCATTAAACGCCCATAGAAAGAAAATTGAGATGTTTCTTCACCACGGTAAAGAGCACTGTTGATGATCAACTTTTCGACATTGAAGTATGCATTTTTCTTCTCGCGTTTGGCCGCCTTTAGTATCGGATATAACAACTTTCTTACCTCGTCAACTTTTTTAGGAAAATCGTCGGATATTCCAAATCCGGTACCTCTTGGGAGATTTTTGATGAAGGATTTAATAAAAAATTTATCTTGAAATCCGTCAGCCTAACTATGATCGGTCTTGGTTTAAGACTTCGCCCATTTGATTGTGAATGGCGCGACGTAATTCTATGAACTCTGTCAAAATGAATGTTTTTTTCGTCGGCTGGAAGAATCTTTAGCTTCGTACACATGAATTCTCTTAGGGCGAGTTCAGTGTCATTGTTTGTTTCGTTTTCACGTTCCTTTATTCCGAAGAACTTTAAGTTTCCTCTACGACTGTGACATTCGAGTTTAACATGTCGGCGGTGCAGCTCTTTGATTTCATACTCGATGCGTTCGCTAGAAGTGTTAGCTGCTTCTTGCTTAAAATTAACACCATCAACGAGGGCTCTTAGGTCTTCTATCTCTGCTTGCGAGTTTTCCAAACTCGTTTAGAGGGCTTTATTTTCTTCTTCAAGAAGAGTAATCCTCTGTCTATAATTTTCCAGCTCGGGTAGTATAGCTAATAGCGTGTTGAGTTTCTCTTCAATACCGGAGAGCCTCGAGTTTGTAGCCTCGAGGTACTTCTTGCATCCATGCTTGTGATGTTGGTCGGACACGTCTTCTTCATCCATTTGCGAGCTTCCCTCTCTTGTTCGTTTCCTACCCTTTTCCGCGGTTCCCTTTTTCTTCGATGATTCGTCAGGCATTTCAAATAGACTTAACTGTATATTTAACCACCACTGAGGCTGCGGCACTGACAAGATACTACGAGCACACTTTTGGTGTGACCGTCATCTTTCGTGCCTTTCGTGAATTCAAGAGGGAAGAAGAAGTCATTGATGATCTATTTGTTTATTTATTGAAATTGAGGAATTTGGAAATTCTAAAAGAGGTCATCTGATTTTGGTAAGTTGATATACTTTGATGTGATGGTCTGAGAAAGCGTATGCGCTGTTGAGCAAAATGGTTAATTTTGTTTTTGAAGTTAATCTTTGGCATCCTATATTTCTTTTGGCTGTTTATTTTTATGCTGAACGTCATGGTTTAGTTCAAGAAGGTATCTTGGATTTCGTGGGACGGTTCTTGTTCCTGTATGGACTTTGTCTTATAATTAGAGTCGTCTGTGGGGGAGATTAGACTTGGTAAGATGATATATATGTTATGTTTTCTAAGAAAAAGAGTTACTCATTCTGTGTATACGTGTCAGTATGGCGACTTATTTTCCTGTGGCTAGTGAAAATTTTGTAGAAATGCATGATATGTTTGACAAGGAGACCGAATACTTTAGGCGAATAAAACATTGTATGGTTGTTACGGAAGAGGAATTCGCTTTTCGTTGGACTACTTTAGAGTTAGAGCTTACACGGATCAAGTGTTGGCACGATTTGAAAAGACAAGATATAAGTAAAAAACCAGAATTAATGAGAGATGAAGAACTTTTGAAGGAGATTCAAAGACAGATTAAGAAGTTGGGTCAATGGGAACGAGAGTTGGACGGTTTCAAACGTAAAAGATTTCTTGTGGATGGATTAAGTAAGTTGATATGATGTTTCTAAGAATAGAGAAGAAGTTAATGGCTGAAGTTGGAGGTGATGTCTCTTCTTTTGAAGAGAAAAATGGTGATCATGGAGAGTCTAATTGTGACAATCATTCGAATATGTTTAGGGAAAGAGTTAGAGTTGTTTATACTATGATGAGTGAGTTTGAAGAACTTCTTAGTCTGTTACATGATGCTTCTTCTCTTCTTATTTTTCCGAATTTTCAATCGATTGTGAATGAGTTGGTAGCTATTGTTGAGTGGTTGGATGATTGTACAGAAGAGTCTTTTGGAGATGAAAGACTTTTACAACTTTTGGAGGGAGAAAGAGAAGAAATTCTGACGATGTTTGGTGTTCTTTATGATATGTTTCCTTCATTGACACATCAAAGGTTTAATGGAGGTAAAATATTGGGAAATAAAATTTTATTTTCGTAATGTATTTAGTGTGATTTGAAGGTTTTTTATTTTTAAGGAGAAGAAGTTCTTGACATTCCATAAGAAGAATGGCTATGAAGAGTATAGAAGAATATTTTACAAAGGAACAAGAGGAATTCAAGGGACCAGTCACAAGGAAGAGATTTCGAGGAGAACTTATACGTTTAGTTTTCAATATGATTTCAACAACCGTGTTTGAAGATTTTTATGACAGAGAAAGATATGTAGGTCTTTTAGATTTATTGTTGGAAGGAAAATCGTATGAAGATTTCGTTTTGTCTACACAAGAATCATATTTTATTGATTCTAACGCTTTCCAAAATATTTTGTGTTTTTCCAAAATTGCATTTTCCGCAAGAAATGGGCACATTATCGGTAAATTCAAACAGGATTCCGCGAAAAAACGCCTTTTTCTTTAATTCTCTTAAAATCGAGGCATCAGAGTCGTAATAGTTAGCGAAATAACACGGAAGCAATGAGTTTTTGAGAGCAACAAGTTTATTGCAAAACTTGCAGATACAGGAATTGTTGCTACAAGAAAATGCAAAAATATGGTGTCCTTTGCGGACTGTTAAGTTTGCTGGAATTTTATAAACAAAAAGGATGCCATTTTCACGGCCCTTACAAAAAAGTTCAGTATATATATACACATTTGTCGGATGGAGAGACATATAAACATCTAAATCTTCAATTTCATTTGAAATGTTCATCAATACCCAGTAAAACCAATGATTCAGAGGCACGTGTGCCACTGTCACAACAAAAACAGAGTAAAAGATATTACACCACTTAATACACTATCTGGACATTGCATTTCAAAATAACAAATAATTTCTGCAGCATGGGTCAACAGAGGCTGCAGAATTTCTGCAACATGGGTCAACAGAGGCCGCAGAATTTCTGCAGCATGGGTCAACAGAGGGCGCAGAATTTCTGCAGCATGGGTCAACAGAGGCCGCAGAATTTCTGCAGCATGGGTCAACAGAGGCCGCAGAATTTCTGCAGCATGGGTCAACAGAGGCCGCAGAATTTCTGCAGCATGGGTCAACAGAGGCCGCAGAATTTCTGCAGCAGTGGTCAACAGAGGCCGCAGAATTTCTGCAGCAGTGGTCAACAAAGGCCGCAGAAATTCTGCAGCAGTGGTCAACAGAGGCCGCAGAATTTCTGCAGCAAGGATCAACAAAGGTCGCAGAAATTCTGCAGCAGTGGTCAACAGAGGCCGCAGAATTTCTGCAGCATGGGTCAACAGAGGCCGCAGAATTTCTGCAGCAGTGGTCAACAGAGGCCGCAGAATTTCTGCGGCAGTGGTCAACAGAGGCCGCAGAAATTCTGCGGCCTCTGTTGACCACTGCCGCAGAAATTCTGCGGCCTCTGTTGACCCATGCTGTACTCAAATCCTAATGGTCATAGTATTTTCTGGCATATAAAAATATGCACTGAAATTTTCAAGATTCTAAGGTCAAACTTACAAGACTGTGAACAACAGAAATATATATGAAATGTACATTGCTTCGTGAGGGGAAACCAACCAGTTGCAAGGTACATAAACTGAAAGCCAATTAATAGCAATAATCCTTGTGATTGACTATGTTCTTGTGCTTTGACCTTGCATGTGATTGTCCACAACACAGCATAATTTCTTAACAAGTGTTAATGTTCATAGTTTTTCAGTTAGACAATACTAACTTTTGACCCTAGCAAGTGAAAAGTCAATTTAAACCTTCTATTGAATGAAGGGGTAGTTTCTAAAGAAACTGTGGTGCTGCGTCGGTGGGGAAGTAGTATACAAAAATTTGGTTTTATCAACGGAGTTGATAATGTAAATTGGCCACCGTACAGAGATTCTAAAAGCTGACGTTTCGAGCGTTAGCCCTTCGTCAGAGCGAATCGAGGGATTATGGGTTACGTGTAGTTTTTATAGTAGAGTAGGAGCTACGCTATTGGTGGTAACATGGCAACGTGAAAATAGGAATATATTAGTTAAATGAAAAGCGTTCGTTAATACCGTGAGGATTAAGGGTGCCGATTTGAAAGATGAATTTTTGTTCCAGATTCTTGCGGCTTTCCGTCGTACCTAGATGTAGGGAAAGGCCGCAGACTGCCATGTGTTTTTTGGAGTGGTTAGGCAGATTAAAATGGCAAGCGACTGGCTTAGATGCATCCTTGTCATTCTTCTCAACATCGCGAAGGTGTTCGCGGAATCGGTCACCTAGTCGTCTACCTGTCTCACCAATGTATAATTTATTGCATAACGTACAGGTTATGCAATAAATGACATTTGCGGAGGTACATGTGAAACGATCGGTGATCTTAACAGATCGCTTAGGTCCCGATATCTTGCTAGTGTTAACAATGAAACGACAAGTATTGCATCGTGAGCGCGCGCATTTGAAAGTGCCGGGTTGCTCGTTAGTTTTGAGCGCGCTTCTAACTAAAAAGTTGCCTACGTTTTTGTCGCGCTTGAATGAAATAAGTGGAGGTTGTGAAAAGATTCTACCAGTCTCGGGATCATTTTGGAGTAATTTAAAATTACTAAGAATGATGCTTTTGACTGCGTGATTATGAGGATGGAAAGTGAGGGTGAATGGAATTCTGTCATTCTTATCTTTTTGTGACGTTTGTAGTGATGACTGTCGATCAAATTGTTGAGCGCGATGATGGCCCGCTTTGACCACAGAGACAGGATAGCCACGTTCTTCGAAGAACTGGCACATCTCCTCTGATTTGCTGGAAAAATCGGAGTCATCACTACATAGACGTCGAAGTCTAAGAAATTGAGAATAAGGAATGGAGTTCTTGACATGTGATGGATGTGACGATGAATACAACAAATAACTGTGTGAATCAGTAGGTTTGTAGTGCACACTAGTACATAGCGCGTTGCCTCTAATAGAAACTTTGATATCTAGGAAAGCCAATGAAGTTTCCGAAATTTCCCAGGTATATTTAAGAGCCGGATGAAAAGAGTTGACGGAGGTTATAAATTGATCGAGTTCTTCTCTGCTGGATGAAATAGCGCCGATGCAGTCGTCGATGTAGCGGCCGTAGAGTTCAGGTTTGGGGCCGTCGTACTGATTAAAAAATTGGTGTTCAACATATCCTACAAAAAGATTGGCATAGCTAGGTCCCATTCTTGTGCCCATCGCTACACCATTAATTTGTTTGTAATAGTTGCCGGCGAATGAAAAACAGTTAAGCGTTAAAACTAGTTCGGCAAGGCGGAGGAGCGTTTCCGAGTTAGGTTCTTTGACAGTGCGTTGATCGAAAAAGTGTTTGAGTGCTTGAAGACCTTCGCTATTAGGAATGACTGTATATAGAGATGTAATGTCCATGGTGAAAATAAGTTTGTCTTGGCCGGAGAAATTGAAATCGCGGAAAATTTGTAGTGCGTGTGTACTGTCTTTAATGTATGATGGCAAAGATTTGACGATAGGCGTCATAATCCTGTCTAAGTAGCTAGAAATGAGTTCAGTGGGGCAACTACAGGCAGAAACGATAGGGCGACCTGGGTTGTTGGGTTTGTGAATTTTAGGCAAGAAGTAAATGCACGAAGTTCTAGGGGTGTTGATGATGAGATTAGTGGCAGTGTCCGGTAATTCTTGATTAACTATAAGATTTTGAATGGTGTCTTTAACAAGTTTTTGATTTTTGGAAGTGAGATCTTTAGGGATTTTGGCATAAAACGAGGTATCCGAAAGTTGCCGCAAAGCTTCTTTTTGGTAAAGGTCGGACCGCCAAACAACTACCGCGCCGCCTTTGTCGGCCGATTTGACAACTATGTCGTTGCGTTTACTAAGATTTTTAAGAGCCGCCCACTCTTCCGAGGAAAGGTTGGAAAATTTAGTGTTGCGATTGAATTTAAGTTTGTGAATGTCGTGACGGCATTTTTTGGTGAAAAAATCTAAAGAGGCAAATTGTCCCTCTGGGGGAGTCCATTTGGATTTGCGAACTAGAAGTGTTTCAAAAATATCTTTATTAGAAGTGTCCGAATCGTCCTCTTTGTCGTGAAAAAAGGCTTTTAATTGAACGCGGCGAAGGAATTTTTCAACATCTTGCTTAATAGAAAATTCGTTGGTGCGTTTGGTAATAGGGACAAAATTTAGGCCCTTACTGAGAACAGATTTCTCTGAGTCAGTAAGCGGAAGATTTTCTGGAATTGTAATTATGGTATTATGACTATGCAATGTAGTGTCGTCGGTAATTTGCGGACCTATTAATTGTTGAAGTTTTAGAGTCTTGGTTTGGTGTAAATGGTCAAACAGTCCAGAATTAAGTTGTCGGATTTTAGCGCGAATCGATTGTACTAAAATGGCTGGACAGATTTTGGAAAGTTCGGAGCGGCAATGAAGAATTTGTTTGTCAAGTGCGATTCGTTTTTGGCAACGCTCCTCCGCCTTGCCGAACTAGTTTTAACGCTTAACTGTTTTTCATTCGCCGGCAACTATTACAAACAAATTAATGGTGTAGCGATGGGCACAAGAATGGGACCTAGCTATGCCAATCTTTTTGTAGGATATGTTGAACACCAATTTTTTAATCAGTACGACGGCCCCAAACCTGAACTCTACGGCCGCTACATCGACGACTGCATCGGCGCTATTTCATCCAGCAGAGAAGAACTCGATCAATTTATAACCTCCGTCAACTCTTTTCATCCGGCTCTTAAATATACCTGGGAAATTTCGGAAACTTCATTGGCTTTCCTAGATATCAAAGTTTCTATTAGAGGCAACGCGCTATGTACTAGTGTGCACTACAAACCTACTGATTCACACAGTTATTTGTTGTATTCATCGTCACATCCATCACATGTCAAGAACTCCATTCCTTATTCTCAATTTCTTAGACTTCGACGTCTATGTAGTGATGACTCCGATTTTTCCAGCAAATCAGAGGAGATGTGCCAGTTCTTCGAAGAACGTGGCTATCCTGTCTCTGTGGTCAAAGCGGGCCATCATCGCGCTCAACAATTTGATCGACAGTCATCACTACAAACGTCACAAAAAGATAAGAATGACAGAATTCCATTCACCCTCACTTTCCATCCTCATAATCACGCAGTCAAAAGCATCATTCTTAGTAATTTTAAATTACTCCAAAATGATCCCGAGACTGGTAGAATCTTTTCACAACCTCCACTTATTTCATTCAAGCGCGACAAAAACGTAGGCAACTTTTTAGTTAGAAGCGCGCTCAAAACTAACGAGCAACCCGGCACTTTCAAATGCGCGCGCTCACGATGCAATACTTGTCGTTTCATTGTTAACACTAGCAAGATATCGGGACCTAAGCGATCTGTTAAGATCACCGATCGTTTCACATGTACCTCCGCAAATGTCATTTATTGCATAACCTGTACGTTATGCAATAAATTATACATTGGTGAGACAGGTAGACGACTAGGTGACCGATTCCGCGAACACCTTCGCGATGTTGAGAAGAATGACAAGGATGCATCTAAGCCAGTCGCTCGCCATTTTAATCTGCCTAACCACTCCAAAAAACACATGGCAGTCTGCGGCCTTTCCCTACATCTAGGTACGACGGAAAGCCGCAAGAATCTGGAACAAAAATTCATCTTTCAAATCGGCACCCTTAATCCTCACGGTATTAACGAACGCTTTTCATTTAACTAATATATTCCTATTTTCACGTTGCCATGTTACCACCAATAGCGTAGCTCCTACTCTACTATAAAAACTACACGTAACCCATAATCCCTCGATTCGCTCTGACGAAGGGCTAACGCTCGAAACGTCAGCTTTTAGAATCTCTGTACGGTGGCCAATTTACATTATCAACTCCGTTGATAAAACCAAATTTTTGTATTAAACCTTCTATTGTTGAATATCATCAAATGATGTAATGGGATCATCAATACAAACAAATACTTAAAACTAAAAATCCAAATGAACAACAGAGCAAAAATTTCATTGAAGGCTCCAGCAGGGTAACTTCACAGTGTTGCATATCATCAATCAACCATGTTGAGCTCCTAATGGTGGTTATTTATCATTGTCAAACTATATGATAATTTATACATAGTACTTAACACCCATAATGCACATGTTCACCAATGGAAATTTTTAAGAAAACGTTTAAAGTTAAAGTGTGGCTGTATATCTCTACAGCCCAATTGCCAAAGAGTTTTATGATATTCTTTTTCGGAAATGGCAGGAGTAGGTTAAACCTTCTTTTAAGAAGGTTTAAGAAGGTTTAACCTACTCCTGTCTTTCCAAAAAAGAATATCAAAACTCTTTGGCAATTGGGCTGTAGAGATACACAGCCACACTTGAACTTTAAACGTTTTCTGTCAACACTGTGGAATCACCCATCCTTAAATGTCAGAAGAAACGAAGGAAGAAATCTTCGAATGCAATGTTAATTGTTCACATGGTGACGCACTAGTGCGTAACCACACTGCATTTCGGCCTTCCTTCAAGGCCGCCACCATTGCATAACCAGTGCTGCTGCCAGCATCTATAACTGTGTCCCCTTCCCTTGAGAGATGCTTGACAAGCCAGGCATAGGCTCCAACAGGCAATTGTTCTTCATTGTTACACTGTGCAGGAACATGCTCCACAAATATTAGATTTGCATCATTTTCAATAGAAAAATGTCTGGAGGTCATCTGTTTGGACACTGACCAGTGTCCAACCACAAAGGTGTTGAGGGACTCCTTCAAATATGGCCCTAAAAATGCATGAGAATATAAGAGTTAGGACATGTCAATTATAGAGTTTATTTATTTCAACATTAGCTGCTGTTATTACTAAATAATCCAACAAATAGCATGTGTACAATATCATCTATATTACACGTGCATGCTATAGTGATGGTGTTTAAATCGAAGCTGTAGCACTGCAGGGCATGATCTTGCAGTTACATTTCCCAAAGAATGAACCACATGTATCTGGGATCCAAAGTCACCACAACAATGACAATATTATGTTAACTGTATGCTCTTTCTGTGTTTTCCCAACATTGGTTGTGGTTCAATTGTCAGTAAGTCACAAAGACAGGCTTCTTTGGCATGTTGCCATCCAAGGGAGAGTATTGAGCACTGCGCATAAATGCAAAACCTTAATAAATTGTGTTTTTTACTTTGTCAGTTTTTCTATTTTACCATAAATAATTTATGTTGAACTTCACACATAACATTTTATAATAATATTATGTTCAAGACCTGGGCAGTTTAATCATGCAGCCAAACAATACTTACTTAGTTACTAGGTTACCTAATGAGAATATCTGAACACTCAATTCATCACCTTGACTGACACTTTGAGGCTTATTTTGTACATAAAAATGTCCCGTTTGTGCATATGTAGCACCCTCTTCCATCATCTTGTCTTTCAGGTTTCTTACATCATCAACCACTGTAAATAGCACTATGTTGAAGGATGTCAACTTTGTAAAGTTGATGCGAGAAATTAGACCAATGACATCTGAGGCATTCTGTGAATGACAAAAGATTTATTTGATAAAAATAAGCACAACCAGGCTAGCAACTACTCTGCAACACACAATCATACAACATTAACATCTGCATTCCCACACACTCACAAACACACAATAATTATTATTGTATACTCATAAGGCCAACACTTGTAACTGAGAAAGCATAATGGTATTACAGACAGATCACCAGGAATTTCAAAAAGACAGAAACATAAATTTCAATAATTATTTATTGAAGTGATGAGATAGTTTATTCTGTTGCCTAGCAACACAGAGGAGAGTTAACAAATTTCACCTTTAGCAGGACTTGAACTTGCCACCAGAGATGGTGACTGAATTCTAACCAGCACGTTGATAACTGGTCTCAGTCAGGCGCACATGTACCTTGCAATGTTCACCAGCTTGTCCTCTTGCCAAAAAGGCTCCTTGAAAGTGAGGCAGCTTTGCAACAGATATCTGCTCAACATCAAGCAGTGTTTTACTTGAGACGATAAGACCCTGCGCACCCAACTGCCCGTTTACAAGGTCTGTCACTTCAACAGCATCTCCATCCTTCTTTCGTTTTAATCATTCCAAGAATTTCTGGAACTCATGGGTCTGTTCAAAGTCTTTTCCCTGGAGAATGGAAAAGAACAAAAAGGACATTATAGTGTATGAGATATTTACTGTTACACAAGGTTTTGGAAAGGAGAGCATATGGTTTACATGAATATAACTAGGCAGTTCTTTCACCACAGACTGGAGATCCTTGGTTGACTGTTGAACTAATACAGAATAATAATTGCTGCTCTCTGATCACTCACTGTAAACTGTGATAGGCTTCCAGGAGATACAGCACTGCCAAATTCAGTTTCAACATCCTCCCAGCTATTCAATTTAAAGAAGTCCACAATGGCCTCTTGGATGGGCCTCAGACACTTGATTTCTGTTGCAGCACTTTTAAGCTCCTCCAGGCTCATCTCACATTTTGCTACCTGGAAGCACAAAAAAACTCCAGTCAGACCTTGCAAGACTGAAAGCTGATAATTACTTGTAACTGTTATAGCTTACGTTAAACTCTATGATACAGTCAATCCCAAAGGGGAAGATTAAAAGTACATGTACATGTAGATAAAAACTGACAGAAAACTGATAAAATAAGTAAAATCCGAATAAATCAAAATTCATGGGTAAGTTAATAAGGGTGTTGCAAATAACACCACACCATTCAGGCCACATTGTGTTTCCTGTGTTCTTTCAGTCTGCTATAATCAATAGCCATACAGGTTTTCCACTCATATTTCATGTATTACTTTAACAAAAGCTCAATGACAACAGTCCGGCAGCGAGAAAACACACAGAATGACTTGACTTATGACACTAAGCTGTAAACTACAAGGCCCCCCCTGCACTAAACCCCGGCCACCCCACAAACCAACCCTGTGGGATATACTGCTGGCCAGCAATATTGTCTTGTGTTTAACTTAGCCTAACTCACATTTAGCCACATTTAAAACTAAACCTAGTAAGGTTCTCAGGACTGAAAAGTGCACTGCATTTCCCATAGTTAGATGTTACCTTTGTTCAATGTCGATTCCCAGATAATTATTTTGAGAAAACAGTCAAACAACCTTTTATTTACATGTATTAGGATAAATCAGAAGTATGAACAAAGTATTTTCACTTTCACAGCTACAGTATTCTGCATCTTAATTAAAGGTAAAATAGCTGAAATAGCAATCCAAATCTTCTGAAAATAGAATACAGCCCTGCAATACTTATTCCACTAAATTTCTTATTTTCAGTCCAGATTAAATAATCATTGCTAATGAATCAATCCTAAAATTAAATATAATTATAGTAGACTGTTAAACTCACCTTCTCTAAAAGTTTGGTCTTTTGATGACAATTTGCACAGCGGTTTCAATTGCCACTGCCTTAGCACAGGTTTTCCCTTTTTAACAATATCTGTTGGTTTAGCTGTTTGCCCTTTTAAGTCAGCTTTTTCAAATGAGTCATTTAATGCCTGAAAGTGTTTCCAACCCTCTCCTGATAGCTGCGCCATGGTGAACACTTCACTTAAGTTCCTTTTCTATAAATGCACAAGCAAAATGAAAATCGGTTTCTCAAAGTTACATCTTCCACAACTCATGTCTTATAAGTTAATGAATATCACAGTAAATAGTTTATTATCATAGTAATATTAATTTATTACATGCCCAGTTGCAAAGCACCTGAGTTAGAGAGCACAGATTGCCTTTGAGAAAAGGTTTTATTACCCTCAAACCAGCAAGCAAGGCACCCACTCTTACCAACAGCCAGTTTCTTTTTAATAAAACACTGGATATGTCTGTTCGTTTGTAGTAAATATCCATCACATATGCCTTAAATAGTGCAGCACAATCACTGATAGCAAAAATAATGATGAAGGTAATTAAGGTAATTTTAGTTTTTTCTCACGTCAAGTAAAAACCAAAAATTCACAAACTTGTTTCTGAATATAGAACTGTTGCAGCATTTTAATCGATCAGCCGTCGAAGCACAGCAAATATGAGGCTTCCAACCTTTTCTTAAACTCGGCAAACCTTTTCATGCGGATTAACGCTACTGTATTAAAATTTACAAAGATAATTATGTGTAGGAAAATTTGTTGAAACGGTCGAATTGTTTTACATAACTTCAAAACAACCGTAGCGTGATTTTAGCTTATTGACCTTTGGACTTTGTGGTTTGCTTTACCCTATAAACACACCATCACATGCTTACTATTGTTTATTGGCCAATCAAAACACCGGAACATAACAATTATGTATTGTGCATTTTGTTGCACAAGAAAAAAGACTGAAATCTGACACATTTTATACCTTGGCCACCCTACGGGCCACAGTAAAAATCAAGAGGCTTACTGTTTTGTTAAGAAGACTTGAACACATATCCCTCCAGAAATCAGGGGGAGAAGGTGGATCATCTGTACAATCCTGTTGAGCTGCCATAAACAGCTGTGTGCGGCAGATCTCTACCTTAAATGGTGAAAAAAAGTTAATTACGGTGTAAGTCAGTAAGGATATACATCTCTGAACTTAAGTTTAAAACATACAGTACAATGTACTTCTTTCAACTGTACATGTAAACTGATTTGGCCATTTTTTGGTATCCAGCATTGATGTACCACTGATTGCACCTTTGTTTAACATAAAATTCCTTTATCTACCATGCAGCATTTAAATCCTTAGGTGCATGTTTTAGTAACTGAGGAGCATTTTCTGTTATGGTCAAACTGATTCAATGATGTAAAACAGTCAAAAAGCTAATTGCAAAGTTGGGGGAATCAGGATCTTAAATTTGTTTTTTCTAGTACTTGAATTTAAGTAAAAGTATAATTGATATCTATATAAAACTTCTTTGGTCACCTCATCTCTGTATGTTAGTTGATGACGAAATGACCCTGTGTGGTTGTGCATGCCCCCAGCCACAGAGCTTCCTCGTCACTCAATCCAAAATAAATTCTTGCAACTCTTCCATTGTAGTTAGGGTTTTCAGGGAATTTTTCATGGAGGTGCTTAGTTGCTAAGGTCACATGGGTCCCTCCAAGAACCTCATACTCATAATCAGCAACTTTATCAATACAGAATTCTTCCTTTGTTTTTATGCCTTGGGCAGCAACAAACAGTGCTTCATAGTTTCCACTGGGTTGGTCCTCCATGTTTCTGATCAGATTCTTTAAGAAGCGATCATCCACTTCCCTAATTTGTCGACTTTTTGGTGGCAGAACCAGATTCTCAATAGGTATGAAATGGGCCTTATCTGTTTCAAGAAAACATAAATGAAAAGTTAGGACTATAAGTTTACGTCATATAAAGAAAGAATACATTTCTTCTGCAACATTGTAATTTTTATTCCGTAAAACTCCATGATTCACGTAGATTTATTCTCTGAAATGATGCGAGTGTTAATAGCCCACTTCAGAAAATGCCATAATACTCTTTTTTGTCCCCCCAAATTTTTACATAAGCATTGTGTTCAATCTCTCTTGGGATGATTGCTATTCCCAGGAGAAATTGAAAACAACCCTTATGCAAAATTTTGGGGGGACAAAAAAGAGTATTATGGTCTTTTCCGAAGTGGGCTATTGTAGACCTTCATAGCAGGTATGTCCTTGATTCATCCATTAGAGGTACAACATGACAGCAGCAACACGAAAAACAGCACAAATTTATTATTAGCTTAATTGTAGCCGTGTTTAATTAAGCTTGTAATAAGGGTTAAATTGTTGTTGTTGCATCTGTAATGAATGGAACAAGGTACAGACTCATTGTGAAGATCTTTGGATGCTATATTTAGCTTGTTCTTCTTAGTACACACTACTATCTAACTGGCACTCATCACACCTTGCTTGTACGCCCTTCAAATGACTTGTTTCTGCTTTTGGAGCAACCTTCTGCTTTTTTGACCGAGACTGAGATGCAGTGAAAAGAGGGGTCAGTGGCCGTTTCTCTGGACATGTTGGTTGCATTTCTTTTAGGGGCGCTGGCGGAGGCCTATTACGCAGTTCCTCCAACGCCACGTTTATGTCATAGGCAAGACCATCGGCAGTTTTACTTTCAATCCCTTTGAACACATCATCACAATCGAGCTTATTAAAGTAGCGTGGATTTACACTGGCAAACTGGTATGCACCACTTGGTGAGGGAGTAAATTCCAGCTGCAACAAAATGAAAGACAGAATGCACTTGAAAATGTGACTCTTCAGTACCCAATCCTTTTGTAATATGAAAAAACCTTTCTACGGTTAATTACATGCACGCCATTTCGGCTTGGGTGGAGGGGTGACATCACATACACGGCTAAACTTACAGTAAATGTATGTTGGGATTTTGACCGACTGTAAACGCTCTAATGCCACCACAGTGCAAATGTCTTTCAAAGGACGAGCAAGTTTTCCTTGACATGTTTTATTTCCTGGTGTGTAAAGGAAAACTTGTAAAGTTTTTCCTTGACAAGTGCACTTGTTCAAAAGCTACACGAAGATTGCTAGCTTTTGAACAAGTACACTTGTCAAGAAAATTGTCGTCCGCTGTGTAAATGAATTGCTGGCTACAGTGAATACTTGTCAAAGAAAAACTTGTTAATATCCGTTCACACCAGCAAATAAAACTTGGCAATGCAAACCTTGTCAAAGAACTTATTGTTCATAAACATGAGCAAATGAAAATTGGCAAAGACACTTGTCACGGAAAAATTGCTCGTGTGTAACCGGCCTAAATTTGCTTATAGGAGAAAAAAAACTTCCAGTTTCCTTGCGTGGCGAACAAACATCTTGTCTGTGTATGTGCAAGACTTGAGCTTATTCATGCTTCACAGCTTTGCAAACATTTACAAGTCACAATACAGATATTATACTATTTCAGCTCTTATCAATAAAGGGCAAAATTACTGAGCGCTGATTGGCTGAGACAGAGGGCATTTTTTCTTAATCGAGGGCATTCTTGGTAATCGAGGGCATTTTTGGTAATCACGAGTAATTTTGCCCTTTATTGATAGGGTTAGGGTTAGGGTTAGGGTTAGGGTTCGCGACTTGGGCAATTTTGGAAAATTTCCAAAACACTCGTGCAATTAATCCTTAATAGTACTCGGCCTCATCACTCAAACACCAATCAAAATTTTACCGTCCCGAAAGCCTCGGATCCCTGATCTTTAAGCTTTCAATAAGCGGAAATTGCAGGAATCTAAACGTAAAACGGTCTTTCATCGCTTTTATGACCTCCATACACCCTTTTCTGATCATTGATAATAAGTCTTCAGGGTTCTATTTACGGTATCGAAACCACGAGAAAGTCGAGGTTGTCCGTGTCGCCCGCGCATATCTGATGACTTAGTCCCAATTGGTATGCAGAACATGCAAGAAACCACAGAAGATTAGAAAGCGTTTGCAATAAACACCAATGAAACATCAGGTGAGCTTTCGCTAGAAAACACAAGTGAAAATCCTATAAATTATTATCTTCACGTTTAAGGCTACGCTTGAAAAGATCATCGAAGAGAAATTTTGCATCGGCGCGACCATGTAAATAGGGAGCTTAAGCAACGATGACGGCGACGGCAACGAGAACGTCATCTCAAAATATAAATTCATGTTGTTGTAATCACTTCGTGACTATTTCAACCTTTATAAGGTGATAAGGGTGTGGTAGTTACCCAAAAGTGACACTGGTCGGAATGGCGCTTTATTTAAGGGAGAAAATGAAAATTTAGCCTTTAAGTGCTGACGTTCTTCATAAGATGTCAAATTTGGCTATTTCACGTTTTTGTTTTGCAACCGACGGCAAAGAAATGGACAAAAGTGAAAAACGCACGTGCAGGGCGTGCAAAGCTATTGTTTTTGCCAACTAAATATGCAAATTTGTGACGTTCTTGTTGCCGTCGCCGTTGTCGTTGCTTAAGCTCCCTAATATCCTGTAGCTATTTCTACTGATCGGTGGATCTGTTCATTAGGACAATTCTCTCGAAATTCTAGCTCATCAAGTAAAGGGTCAGGTTTTGATGCGGGAATATTAAAGCTTAATTAACTGATTTCAAAATTTTGACCTTCGCACTGAATTATACCGGGAAAAGTTCAAACGAGAGTGCGACTGAGATTCGATATATATTCTAGCTAGCCCAGATTTCTAGACTCCTATTTTAAGATAGACACGTGTGTCATGATTCGCCACTCGGTAGCGAGTGTAGGTTTTCGTTTCTTATCACGCATAACGCAATGGCTGCTACAAGCGAGTGCGGCTGGGGTTTTGTGCAAGAACTAGCCGATTTTATATAATTAGGCAACCTTAACAACACCATTGTAAGACGAGTAATTACTTTGAATGAATGTAGCTTTATCAGTAGTACGTACACTACCTTTAAGAGTTTCTTTACTGTGGGGGACGATCCGGAGACCGAACTTGATGTTCCAGCTGGTGAAGTATTTACAGTTACCTCATCTGCTCCAATGATGTTCAGGAAACTTTCAACTTTCTTGCCTCCTTTAAACAGATAAGCAGCTCCAGACAAAATTCTTATGCACCATAGCTTTTGTGTGGTACTTTTTCCCATAACTGTCTTCTGATATAAGAGGCAAAGATGATCTGGAGGATGGACGACTTCAACTGTCAACTGTAATCAGACACTTGCAGAGGGAACAATAACCGCGGTCTACTTTTAGCTGACCTTTATGTTTCACACCTCGCGGTCGTCAGGAAATTTGTTAAAAGCGGAAACTTCAATTAGAGCCGCCGCTTTGCTTGGAATATAATGTGAGAGCGGTTTTGTATGCTTCATGTATTTTTTTCAACGCCTTCAGTATTAGAACCCCTGTACGGTGGTCAATTTACATTATCAAGTCCGTTGATATTACCAAAATTCAGTTTGATCTGCTTGGAAGGAACTACTATACTCTCTTAGACTAAAACGTCACCAAGGAATGTGCATTTCAATTTCCATTATGAGAGTGAGCTGTTTGTATGGATCTGCCAAAGATCATTATAAAATTATTCGCAGCCCTAAAAAAGTGCTTTAGTTGTCTTTATTAGCTTGTGGTCTATTCTCCTGAGATGCTGAAACAGCGGCGCCTGGAAAAGACCGGAAATAGGAGGATCTTTGCGACATTGTTTCCTCAGCTGCCACTCTTTTGTGTTTGGCATGTAAATTGTGACGACATCAGAGATTGCCGACGTCGGCAAATATCACGTTAGTGGATTGCAGCGAAACTGGTCGCTTATTGGCGTGCGTTTGTTTCGACTGTGTAGTTGAGTGTGTTGTGAGGAATGGATGAAAACCGAAGCGAAGACCTTTTACAGCCGCTTTCAGCGAGTACGCCAGTGAAAGGTCTCGCCACATGTATCAATCTATACGATCCAGATAGCGACACAAGTAGTATGGAAACGCCAACAAAGAGACGGCGACTGAGTGAATCTTTGAGGGTCGACTTGAATGATTCGAACTCGACATTTACGGAACCATCATTTTGCAGTGAGGATAGCCCAGTGAAAGATTCGAAGACCGGTGCACACAGAGAGCCAGTCTGGGTCAATATTGATGTCAGTACCAGCAGCGATCCTTTGAACAATACTGTTACCTTCAATGTGCAAGGTACTAACTAGTAATAAGCTTACAAATGTTAGCTCGATCTATAAGACTTGAACTAAAGCTCATGCTTAGGGCTAAACGATCAAACATTTTCATCCAACATCGTGTTAAATGTTTGACCATTTAACCGTCTCTATCAACTTTGCATTGTGTTTTCATCCAACATTTAAGCTTACTTTCGCGTTACGAACAAATGTTTGATCGTTTAGCTACCCCAACCAACAAAGCGTGCACAGCTGGTAAAAAGCAACCAAAACGAACCACCAGACATCAAAGTTTCAGTGATAATATCAGAACTGCGCAATGCAGGGTGTATGTTACAGGTCAAATTGATTTCAAATTAACGTTTTCAGCCTATAGTATGTTGAATATCAATTCCCTTTGTTTCCTAACCTTAATTATAAATAATTAGGGGTCAGGAAACAATGGGAATAGAGATTCAACCTAGGTTAAATGTAATTTTTGACCAGTAACATGTATGTTTGAAGTATTAGTTCCTGTTAAGTTGATAGAGCGGTTTTCAATTGAGTGTCGAAAGTAATTAGCGAATTGCTTTGGTTGTGCATTACTTCACTCTGTGATTCAAAGTTCTCGCGCCACTTTTTCAACCAATCAGAAGTGAAACCAAAACCAATCGTGGCTCGCGCATGCACATTTTCCTGCGCTTTGTGTCGTCTTCGTGTAATTACTTCGAGTTTTGATTGGTTTACTGGTTGTCTCCGTCCTTTTCGATTGGCCAAAGTAATTACTTTGGTTTTGGTGTTACGACACTCGATTGAAACTCGTGTTAATATTTTTTGGTTTACTCCTGTACAGACTTAATTTCCCTTGATGATCATGGTACAACCTGTAGTACTGGTGTAATGGATGTTGATGAAATGCAACAAGATGAACCTACATGTACACCTAAAAAACCACAAGGTAAAGTTTCACACACTTTAACAAATTAAGGTATCATTAGACCTGTCATTACTGTACTTTTTACAACCACAGTGCTTGCAGAGGAAACCCTGACAAACTACTGTATTGCTTAGTGTTGCAGAATCCAATGCAGAAATTAGAATTATAGAAAAGAGAATTTTTGATACACACCATAAGAGAAGATACAAAGTGAAATTTAAGACATTTTTATTTTGCAAAGGATTGTTGGTACATGTATCGTAGAACGTTCCTCTCAATTTTCAGTCCTAATCGGGCAAAGGATGTGGGTAACAGTTAATGATGTATTGACAGACATCAGGCTAGCATAAATTTTGTTCACAACAGCAATCAAAAATGACAACGTACACTAAATGACTAAACAATTCACCCTTGTTAAATTACTTTTTAATGAAATAAAGGGCTCTTAAGCCTGTGGAAACCATTTCAAATTGTTTTGCTCATACTACACAGAGAAAAATTGCATGTATGTTCATTTGTAGAGAATCATTCTCAGATAAGCTGACAAGTATTATTTTTTTCCTCCTGCAGACTATATTTCCCTTGATGATGATGACAGTTGGATGGATCCTGATGAACTGCCATGGGGGGGACCTACAGCCAATAAACCACAAGGTGAAGTTCTCATCACTATTTAAAAAACAACAACAAACAATACAATACAATATAAACATTTATTAATAGAATTCACTGCACTGATTGTACTTGCAGATCAGTATTGGTTTATTTCAAGTGTTATGGGGAAAAACATTTTTTTGGAAATATCAAAAACAAACAAAAGAAAAGTAGTTCAGTGGCTTCAGAATGTGGCAAAAGCTACTGTAAAGTCATTCCTCAACAAACGGGTGGACGTGATCATAACTGATAGAGAAGAAACTACGAAAAAGCAGTCACATGTTAAGCTCAATAAAGCAAGTCAAAACCGAGGTGCCTTGATGCTGGGACTCGCAAGCAATGCAAAACCTGCAGTTTGTGGAACTTCTTCAGTTGTCCAAATTGCCAATACATGGAACATCAAAATTTTTAAATATGCAGAACTTATGTCTTGTATGAAGGAAAATCCATGCCTACCAACTAGACGGCAGCCCACACATGTTACTGAACACAAGAAGGGCTACATTCATCGTCTTCGTACAGCTTTTGTTAAGGTTGAGGACCACTCGAGAAAATACAGACCAGAGTTTGTGGAAATGAAGTCTTTTCCCTACCTAGACTTAGATACTCAGGGAACAACATCCCCATTTGATACCTGGTTTAGGGAAAATTGTGTCCCCACCAAACAGTGATATGTTAAGACAAAAATTTAATGCTGCCTTTTCAGCACTATTCAAGAGTTAATTAATAATTCAATGGTCTGGTCTCATTTCACTTTATGTTTTTTTTAGTGCTGAGAAACTGTATATTCACAGTACAGTCATAAATGTGACCCTCCATAGGAAAACATGTTTTATCAAAAAAAGCATTTTGGGGGGGTTCAAATGCCTTACAAACAGGGTTTGAGAGCATTTCAAACGATTCACAAATGCTTTTCAAACCCTTTGCAAACTCTTTACAAATGCTTTGCAAGGAGTTTCAAACACTTTGCAAATGCTTGGCAAATGGTTTTCAAGGTGCTTCAAACCCTTTGCAAACGACTAAAAATGCTGGCAAGAGTTAAGTTTAAACGTGGGAAAATTATGAAAAAGACAACTTTTATTAGCGATGTAAAAAAATTTGCAGACCCTTAGACAAATGAGTTTCAAACTTTTTACAAACCCTACGCAAATGCTTGTCAAACGCATCACAAACCATTAACAAACCCTTTGCAAACTCTTTTTAAACCATTTACAAACTCCATTCTATCCATTTCAAATGCTTCGTAAACTATTATCAAACCCTTTACAAACGTTCGTCAAACACTTTGCAAACTCTTTATAAACATGTTCCAAACCCGGTTTCAAGGCATTTGAAACCCTGTTTGAGTCAAATTGAAATGTTCGATAAGACCTGTTTTCGATAAGACCTGTTTTCTATGGAAGGTCACAAATATAAAATAAGTATGGTATGTTCCTCAAACTATTGATAAATGCAAGAAGAAATATATAGGGACTGTTGAGTGGTACGTTTTGCAGATCCTCACATTCTCACATCGACCTGTCCCACTATTACACAATTATAACCAAATTGGCAGCCTCATCAGGTGAATAGAGGATAACCCACAGCAAAAGTCTAGAACAGCTGGTTTACAGTAGTTGCATAAAGTATTGTAAACACCAGGCAAAGGATCAACAATAACTTGCTCATTAAATGAATTTGGTACAGGTTTTTTGATGAAGTGAGCTCACCTTGCATTCAAAGTACACGTATTATTATTGGTAAGATTGCACCCCCAGTCACAATGCCGATTCAACTATGATTGGTCATCATAATGATCTCACTGATGAGGCAGTAGGGTACATTAAGAACCATACAGTTTGCTCCTCAATTTTTTATGCTACTGTAATTTCCCAGATGATTTTCTGGATAGTAGGTTTCAGTGCAACAGTATTACCTTATGCAACCCAAGTATGCTATTTGTGCAGCCTTTGGCAAGCAATATCTGTCAAGCAGATATGTTTATGTTCAAATGAATGTGATAACTTAATATGTTGATTCTTGCCCATGAAACAATACAGTGTTTGTAACGTAAAAAAGTACATTGTATACATTATAAGCCTTGTTTTCATAAGCAATGTAAGTACATGTATGAAGGTACACATTGACACTAAAAGGGGCCCCTTGTACATGCATGTGCTAAGGTCATGACTGGAAAGTGTCAGTGTTGGTTCCAAAAATATTAATTCCATTTGTCAAGGTACATGTACTTCTCTATTGTCTGGCTGCAAACAAACTGCTTGTTATTGTTAATTCCTAAAGATGACTGGTAGTAAGTGATTCTTCATGCTTCCTAATAAATTCACAATCACATGTTAATGAGTTGTTAATTTCTGTTGTTACACTGTAGATGTGTATCTTAGACAAGATGAAGAGATTTTATGGGTCCTTTCTCGATCCTGTTGTGAAAGGAGGTGTTTAAGACACTTGTCTATTGAGGATGTAAAATACGCAGAGGCTAGGAAGCAGGCAGGAAAGCAAAACTATGTCCTGGAAGTCCTGAATCAACAAAGCCAACTCAGCGAATCTGGGGAATATGAAACGCTATTCTTTGTGCGAGGAAAAGGTGTATGTCGTGAAGCATGGCTTCAAGCACATAATCTGAGCAAGGAAAGCTTCCGACGCATCATGAAGAAGTTTAAAGATGGTGCCACAGTGGTTGAGCATGGCAATAAGGAGAGAAAGTCAGTTTTGAACAAGACAGCAGAGTGTATTGCTTGGTTGCAGTTTTTCATTAACTGTGTTGGAGACCACCAACTAGACAACGGTGGCATTCATCTGCCATCATGCTTCAGCAAAAGTGATATCTACAAAAAATTGCAGGAGGAAAACAAAGACCTCAACCAACCAACGGTATCACTGTCTCACTTTTACAGTCTTTGGGACAAGTATTTTAGCCATGTCACCATTCCCAAGGTACTGCTATAATTATTTATATTAACAACAAAAGATAAATTTATGTCAATACAGCTGGCCAGTGTGTGTGTGCAAGTCCCGGGCTCAGTTTAATAAAACTTATACAAGTGTAATTTGCAAGTGTAGTTATTGTTTTCAGAGTCTAAAACAATGGTTACACTTGTAAATTACACCTGTAAAAGTTTTATTAAATTGACTCCTAGACATTGAAAATCTACATTTCAGGCCTTTGAAGGAGCTCAGTCATTCTATTTTGAGTCATTGTTAGAGATTAAAAAATGCATGTAAATAATGGGAAACAGTGAAAACAATTTGTCTGGGAAGATAAGCACAAAAGAGACAATAATAAATGCAAATATTATGAGGATGATGAAGGATGGAGAAGATTGAAAGGGATTACAAATCACCTTTTTGAAAAATTGTGGCTAAAGTTTTCAAAATCCAAAGACCGTGACATAGCTCCTTAACAGCTCAAAAGCATTAAATTCCTTGATGCTGTGTCCCTGTTTTTTTGTACATTTTTTAATGTACTTCAGTTGCAAAGGCCTTAAATTTGTGGTCCAAAAAGGCCAAACTACTGTACATGTACATTTTTCATGACTGTTTAGTTTTAAGTTTAGCAGTACATGCTGTAAGTATGAACATTAAAATCAGGTAAAAATGTTTTAACCTCGTTTGAAGTTAAGTCTCTTTCTTTGTCTTCCAACCAGCTTTGTCTCGTGATTAATTAGGGTTAGGAGACAAAGGGAGATTCGACCAAGGTTGAAAATATCACCAGAATTTAATATTAATTTTATAATCTACAACATTATGTACATGCATGCAGTGTAGTTTCATGTCATGAATACATGAAGATCATGCAGTGGTGATTGAATTTTTCACAGGAGAATCGCTTCACCAAGTGTACAGATTGCACAAGGTACAAGCAGGAGAAGGAAAAAACTGTGGACAAAGCTAAGAGAGCCCAAATTGATTACTTGCTTAAGCTTCATCTTGAATTAGTCTGGTAAGCAAAATCATTACACCAAGAGACTTGAGCTGCAAAACAGTCTTATTAGCTCCCAAAAGCAAGAACAAATTATGGAATAATCAACACAAGATTTCAAGGCCATTCAGTATGGAATGCCACTCGCAAAGATATGAAATCATCTTCATTTTCTTTATTTAAAAAGAAAATGGAGCACCACTTTATCAGAGACTACTAGATGTTTGTGCTTCGCTTTTTTGGATACAAATTCTGTTTTTTAATCCTAGGCTTCTGGTATGGTGTAGTTAACTAAACTCTATTTCCAGTTTACATATCTATTTGTATCTATGTTTGTATGTTTTTGTGTCCTTGACCTAAACATGTAAAACATATTTTCTTTTAACCGGCTGCCTGGCATTTGAAAGACTCATCCCAAGTTATTTCAGGTACCGGTAGGTGGCCAGCACCACCATCATTTGATAATTATTATATTAAATCCTCTTCCTCCTTTTTTTCGTAATTTTATTCTGGGTGACAAAAAGTGTTGTTGTTGTAGAGATAAAGTAAAACACTATGTACAGTACTTATAATTTACATTGGACCATGTTATTTACAAACAGTTACCGGTATATTAAATTAATCAGTTCACAATGCTTGTATGAGGTCTAATCCTGTTAGTACTCTGTAATAAAACTGGACCATTATTTGTGAAATCTGATGTGGTTTTACACACCACTCTCTTAGGCAAGAAAGACGAGTGTACCATCTCCACCGGTACAAGGCAAGAAAATTCCCTTCTAAGTACATGGCAAACATTGCTGATGGGATGGATCAACACACGACAAACATCCCTAGTGTACGCCGACTCAGCAAGGCTATGTCTGCTCTTACAACTGTGGGAACTCACCTTGTTGGAGCTATAATTCACAGTGGGCAAGCACAGAATGGGAAAGAGATTTATGGTTCATTTGACTACTACCAGTTTCCACATGACTCTAATCTGACCATGACTGTTCTTTTGGATGTGCTTGTGAAATGGGCTGAGAAATATGACTTACCCCCAGTCCTGTATCTGCAGTTTGATAACTGTGTGAGGGAAAACAAGAACAGGTTCATGTTTGCTCTCCTAGCACTTCTAGTTGAAGAGAAGGCTTTTGAGAATGTGTGTATAGAGCTTAGAACATACTAGCTAGTAGTCAGCCTCTTCTGATTTTAATGTTAATCATTTTTAGTGGCAGCTAGCTGTTTACTTTGATTACAAATTTAAGAACTTGATTGGGTTACCGGTACATGGTGAACTTAGGATATTCACATAGTGAATGATGTAATAACTGTTTGTACAATGTACAGTAATTATGCATTCTTATTTTGTTTGGCACTTGAATAGTGATTGTGATCAAAATTAATTGTAGCATGTAAGCTAACAATTGAAAATGCTCTTTTTTATACAACTGTACTGTAAAAAACATCATTCAGTTGGATGTTGTAAAACCAAATCCAAATGTACATGTAAATCTCATCAGACACTAAATTAGAACCAGTTAGTAGAAACCAAGATCACCAATCGAGAAATATTGTAATAGCTGTTAATTGATGTTTGTTTTCTGCAGATAAGAGTTAACTTTCTCCCAGTGGGACATACTCATGAAGATATTGATGCTTTTTTTGGTGTTTACTCAAAGCATTTGGATAAGCAGGATGTTTTTACAGTTATAGGTGAGAAGTGGTAATTATTTGACACTTCATAAAGTAAAGTACGATCGTCCGGGTGAGTGTAGTCCTGAGAAGGACTGTTTGAGATGACATTGACTGACGTTTCGACAACCTGAGCGGAAGTCATCTTCAGAGTCACTTGACTCTGAAGATGACTTCCGCTCAGGTTGTCGAAACGTCAGTCAATGTCATCTCAAACAGTCCTTCTCAGGACTACACTCACCCGGACGATCGTACTTTACTTTATGATATGACTCCTGGGTTCAAACCATTTACAATATTTGACAATTACTGTCAGTAGAGGTACAATGTGAAAGTGCTTTATTGCAGATGTGTTATGCCATTGATTGTACTGTACCAGTGTCTCTAAACATGATCAGTGATAAACAGAGAAAAATTGTTGGGCCTGAGCATTGTCTTTCACTCGTGTCTGAGAAAATAAGTTAATGAATGGAGGGCCTTGTTTTAGAGCAGAAAGTAGTTTCTAAGGTGGGGTGGGGTGAGGTGGGTACCTTGTGAGATGAACTGCATGTTCTAACTGTATATCTTTATGTCATTTTTTTGTCCCCCTTGTTCCAGAACTACTTAACACGCTTGAATCCTGCATGAAGCATCCAACTCCGAAGCCTTGTATGTTAAAGATTGTTCACGACATAAGGTCCTGGATTTCAGATCATGCAGAGGAACTGCATGAGCACACAGTTCCTAAGTGCTTTAAATTTGAGTTAAATGAGGAAGGAAAGGCCATAATGCACTACAGAAATTGGAGTCATGAGCAGTGGCAGGGGCCAGTTGTTATCTTAAAGGTGAACGAAAAACTTGAATTTCTTTTGCTTCCACTGTTTTCATTACTTGAATAATACCGGTACCTCAAGATGGGATTTTGTAAGTTGCAGTGGCTTGTGACATACATGTGCAAACCTTTAGTATCTGAGGAGTTGTTTCACATGACTGAATTCAGTGATGTAATAAGTGCTTTGTACACAGCATCCAAAGAATTTGTAGACAAAATTGAGCTTTGTATTTATCTTTCAAAAACACAATAATTCATGAAGGAAATACATAAGAAATTGATGTTTACTGGTTGTCTTTATATCTGATGTAGACATGGCTAAATTTTATGTTTGATTTTCTCAGCCAAAATAACTAAAAATATTAATCTTAATGTAAAAATGAGACATCTGCTGTTTTCACATCACAGAAGAGGTTATCCTTTATCACTAAGTAATAAAACCATTTATTTTACTTTGCTTCTCAATTAGAAAACTTGGACACAAACATTGATTTTCCCAGTTCCAATTTTAGCAGCCTTAAATATCTCCATAAATCACAATCTGCCTGTAAAACAACAATCATGATGCAAGTTCATCATCCACCAAGATCCCTGTCAAATTTCAGCAGATTCGACTTTCCAAATTCAGAGATTTGAAGCTTGAAAGTGAAACTTTGGCTCATTACTTTATTCATAGGCAAGTGTCCTGCACAACCTGTGTTTTAATCTTGATAAAGCACTCCTGCTCATTTATTAAACATTACATAGTTTCTCTTTATTTATTGGTGTGCTGCTTGTTTTCAATTAACCAGAGTATCCCCGAGGGAAAGCCAAATTTTGTTGTTCCTTCTTTGGCCAAATTGGACTTAGAGGCATTGAAAAGGGACATTCCCAACAAATATCCCCAGAATATGCCCCAGGCAGCATCAGATTATTGGAAAGCATGGCTGGCAGATGCTGAGTGTTAAATAACATTGGTGCCTGACCATTATGTTTGGCCAGTGGATAAACTGAAGGCTGCCACAAGAACTGCACCATCCCCTTCTGCTGTCCAAATCCCAAATGACCTCTTGGAACTAAGGGACAGAGAAATCCAACCTACCCCAGAGGTGAGTGTCATGTGGCTAATACTAGGATAAGAATAAATTAAGGTATCATCAAATTCCAATTTTTAGATAATCAAGAGCTTTCTTTTTCTGTGCAGACTTCAAGAGCATAAAGTTTTTTCTATGCTAATTATTTTAATTGATCAAAAATCTTTTCCCCCTGCTTTCTTAAAATGAAATTTAGGGTAAGTTGAGGGTACGTTTTAAACTCCAAGAAGCGAATGTGATCTTAATTGGCGTGCTCCATTTATTTTTGGCTGGCCTGGACTTAAATTTACAGTGACACCCACTTTCACAAAAAGCTTCTCATTTCTGAATTGCATTAATATCTTGATTTTTTAATTGGAATAAGCAACATTCTGGAACTATTAAGCTTTCAGGGGGTATTTAAAAAAGCAGAAGCGCTAGCACCTATCAATGCAAGGAGGGTGCTTGACTAAACTCCAAGTCCAGGTTACATCACAACAAAGCAATGGACCCTTAACCCAAATGAGTAACATTATAGACCTGACACAGTAGAATGGCATGGAATTGACTTGCTACATGTACATGTGAAAAAGCTCCTTTAGCAGGGATAGTATTTTTTGTTGTTTTTCTAACAATGAAATTCAAAGCAGGCAATTTTTTGTTCTTTGTTTAAACCTGCATGGCACACACATCCAATTGTCTTAAATTGAAAGTAAGAAATGTTATATCTAGAAACGGTCATTCAGGAGATATCCTCATCTCCACCACTCTCCTGTCATCTGTGTAGGTGATTATGCCATGTTCCTGACAACCGAGCAGCCCCAAGAAATTGTGAATTGTATTCTGCACATACATTACATGTAGCTTTTCTACATGTACTTAGTAATGCTCTGCCACTCCACTCCTCCACTTACTCCTTCTGAAAACAACATGGAAAGAAATATACACCCAAAGGACTTAATATGTGATTTTCATGTAATTGTGTTTTTGACATTTAATATTTCAGATATACACTGGACGGTATAGAAACCCCCGGGAAAGGCAAGCACCAATCGAGATGGTAGACGACTTTCTTGCGACTCTGGAAGTTGGCAGCTTTGTGGCCTTGTATTTTGACAATCATGCCAAGGAACCAGTCATTGGCAAAGTGCTTTCAGTTGAGGAGAACCACTTCCAAGTGCATTACTGGAAGGGAACGTACTTAGGCAAGTGGTCTCCTCAGCATCTTCCACGAAGAAGAACACAGCCGTGGCTGGAAAGGCTTCCAAAAACATGCATTGTGTGTAGTTCTTTCCAACTGACTGAGGACAGTAAGCTCATGCCAAAACGAGAAACTTTCTCAAGGAGAGGTACACTGCACTGAGGAATTTACAGTCGTGAATTGGGTGTCAGTAGTAGAAATTTCTGGCATAACAATAGAACATTTAGATTATGACTTTGGATCCCAGTTGAACGTTTCAGATAATTTAATTATTGTAACCAGGATCATTTACAAACAAAACATTGTCATTGACTGGGACTAGTAATTGTAAATGTCCTTTTGTAAATAATTTGAACTTGTGTGCTAAAGAATCTAAGATGAGATTAATTATACATCTTAAGTCATCCAAGGATTCGTGCATTTTTGGTAATAGTAAAGTAAGGGGACTTTATCCACTCAAAGGACACCAAACGTTGTTTCCGAAAACAACTGGACATTTTTTGGTGATGAATCTGCAGAGTTTCTGCGGGATCTGATCATTTTATGGGCCTGCAGAATTTCTCCAGCATCTGATCATTTAGGGGGGTGCAGAATTTCTGCAGCATCTGATCATTTAGAGGGGTGCAGAATTTCTGCTGCATCTGATCATTTAGGGGGCTGCAGAATTTCTGCGGCATCTGACAATTTAAAGGGGTGCAGAATTTCTGTGGCATCTGATTATTTAGGGGGCTGCAGAATTTCTGCGGCATCTGATCATTTAGGGGCTGCAGAATTTCTGTGGCATCTGATCATTTAGAGGGCTGCAGAATTTCTGCGGCATCTGATCATTTAGGGGGCTGCAGAATTTCTGCGGGATCTGATCATTTAGGGGCTGCAGAATTTCTGTGGCATCTGATCATTTAGAGGGGTGCAGAATTTCTGAGGCATCTGATCACTTAGGGGGTGCAGAATTTCCGCGGCATCTGATCATTTAGGGGGCTACAGAATTTCTGCGGCATCTGATCATTTAGAGGGGTGCAGAATTTCTGCGGCATCTGATCATTTAGAGGGGTGCAGAATTTCTGCGGCATCTGATCATTTAGAGGGGAGCAGAATTTCTGCGGCATCTGATGATTTTAGGGGGCTGTAGAATCTGTTGTCCGCAGATTCTTTGAGGCATTCAACCCCAAATGATTATCGTGACAGTGATGACATTCAATTTTCTCGGACATGCTCCACATTGCAGAAATAAATACGTACTTTTAGTTGATCCTCAAAAAGCGTCCGTGAAAACACGCTAATTTCAAATCTGCCGACAAAAACTATAGATTTATGTTAGAAAAAGCTATTTTGGAAAAACACAAAATATTTTGGAAAGCGTTTTCTGTCGCTTTGATGGAAAATAGAGTTAGAAGGGGCTTTGAACACCCTATGTGGTATTTCGGATTTTGTAAACGTGATTCTACTTGTTCTTGTTTTTATAAAATAAAAAAAAATGTGAGGTTTATCAATAAAAGGAGAGTGATGTATTATTGTGTTGTTTTTGGAGAATGGAAGGGAAGAGTGAGCTTCATAAAAGGGAGAAGATTGTTCCTATTTGTTTAGATAACTTGAGTAGTCCGGGGTGGTCTTCACATGGAAAATGTGCAGGTGTTCCTAAGTTAAAACCTCGATTAGAAATATTAAGAGGTGATAAAATGGAATGGAATTTTGATTTTATTCGAAAACCGACTAAGAGTGAGCCTTCTATTTGAAAAAGATGTTCGTTTGTAGCCTTTGTGGAGTGAGTATGGATGAGGGAAGAAATGATGTTACAAGCTGTTGTGGAAAATATATTCACCTTGAGCGTGCTACTCGTTTTCTTGGAAAGGAATGCAAATTTTGTAAATATCCTTCGCCTAAAGAAGGGGTGAGACTATTTCGTAATTTTGTGGAATGGTGTCATGTGAAGAATCTGACCGCAGGAAATCAAGCACGGGTTAGATGATCAATAGCTTCTATTGATAGGGTTGATGAATTTTATTATTGATGGATTGTTACCGACAAATTGGGTAGGGAATGTGCTGTTCACAATTTTATGGGGAGAATTTTAAAAGGTCAAGAACTTAAAGAAGAAGATAAAAGAAAGATTAGTTTAACACTGAGACAATATAAGACGGATGTTCGTGCTCGTTTTTCTGGTAGTTTGACTGAAGAATATGTTGCAGAGATAGATGAATTTTTAGAATTGTTGATGTTCGATTCAAATAAGTTACCTTCTTGGTTTGTTTGTGAGACGAAATTTAAGATGTTAAGGTTAGGTATTTTTAATCTTGTTGTGGAGGCTTTAAGTGGATTGGATTCACAGATTATCTTTTAATTAAAGAAAAGGAAATATGAGAATTTTGTTATTCTTTTTGGAGTTGGAGAGGATAAAAAAGGGGCATTCTGTGAGTTATTTGAGATGATCATGATCACAGTTTTGTTCATTTGGTTTCATGTTGTTACTGAAGTGTTGTTTCCCTCACTTCGAACAGACAAAATGTTTTCACAAATTAGAAATTTAGTTGAAAGAAAGAAAGAAAAACGTATTCCATTCAAAGTCAAAGAGGCTTTTTCATTGTTAAAGGAAGAGGAAAAGAAAAAAAAATGGTGTCCTTCTGCTACCGTGTATTGTCTGGATGAAGATGAACATGATATCGATGTTCATAATTTTCTTGCATTAGATAACGAGGAAAATTAGGTGAGTGTTTTTCAAAAGATCATTTTATTTTGTTTTTGTGCTTTTTAATTTTATTTTTCTTGTGTGACAGCGGGAAAGTGACAAATTTAAAAGATTTGGTGCATTTAATATTACAAGAGGAAGATGATGATTTGGAATTGGATGAATCTTTAGACGAGGCAGTGACTAGATTTTTGTCACAAGATGATTTGGAAGTGGATGAATCTTTAGACGAGGCGGTGACTAGATTTTTAATAGAAGATGAAGAAGAAGAGGAAGAAGAAGATGAAGAGATTATTCAAATTGGTGGTAGAGGAGACATTAACCCTGTTCAAGTTCATTTGGATTTTAATGGAAGAAGTTTTGATTTAAGCTCTCATTGGGTTTATCATAATGAGAGGTTTGGTATTGATGGAATAGCTTATAATTTTGTTGTTTCTCCAAATTTTTCCCCTACAGAAGTTTTTGAACCGTTTGATCGTTTAATTTCTGAAATTTATGATTTTATGCGTTCTAGTTTTCATCCTAATGATTATGTGGAGGTTTTTGTTACTTCAAATGAGTTTCGAGATGGTGGGTTTTCTATTCCTTTAATTCAAGTTAAAGATTTAGATGAAAGAGTTCTATTTGATAGATTTGGATTGATAGTTCAATCAAATGAGGATATATCTTTAGATGATGGAAGTTTAAGAGTAGAGATATATCATGTTAGTCTTCCCAATGGTGGTGGGTATTCGAGAAGATATCTTTTAAGATCATTTGCTTTTAAAATGGGAAAGTATTGACTGACTCTAGATGTCTTTACAATGTACCTCGAAAGTTTGATCCATTTTGTGGTATTGTTGCTTTAATTTTGGGTTTGAGATTAGCCAATGGGGGGAGATTACCACGACCTGAACGTATAAAAGCTCGTCGAATGCGTCGAATGTGTAGAACTTTGTTGAGACAGGCAGGGTTACCCGTTGCTCCGTTGAATTTGGAGGGTATAAAACAAATAGCAAAGTTAGATGATTATGTTTCTCATCCTATTTGTGTCATAAGTAGGGAACATTATAATACTCCTATTTTAAATTGTAATAGAAATGGTAGAAACAAGGGGGAACTGATTATTTTGTATCTTGTTGATTCTCATTTTTATCTGGTAAAGAGTGTTAATACTTTATTGGGGAAAGAGGGTAGAGTATGTTTAGATTGTTTCAAGTTTTTGAAGAATCATGTTCGAGTACATAAATGTGATAAGGGTGTGTGTTTAGATTGTAAATGTTTTTGTTCTTCTGATAAAGAGGGAAAAGAAATAATTCAATGTCCTTCTTGTTTTAGGATCTTTAAGAGTAGAGAATGTTTTAATAATCATATAACGATAGGTAAATCTATAAAATGGTCACAAAAGACATGTGTCTGTGAAAATTTAGTGGCTTGTAAAGAGTGTGGACGTGATTTAAAAGCTAAGAATGGGATTAGTACAGGAAAAAATGCTTATGCTATATCTTCTGATCATAAGTGTTATATGTCTAAGTGTGCTTGTTGTAAGAAAATTGTTAATTTACGACATCATTTTTGTTTTTTACAGCCTTTGAATCCATTAGATGAGAACTTAAAAAAACGTATAGATGAGAAAAGAGGGGAGTATTGTTTTTTTGATATTGAAACTATGAAAGTTTATGATGCAGAAAATGATAGAAGTGTTTTAGTACCGAATTTAGTTGTCTTTCAGTTCGAAAATGGTGAAGAGAGAATTTTTGTTGGGGAAAATTGTACGAATGAATTTACCAATTTTTTTTTTAGGGGAGGATAGTTTGCTTTCTAGTGGTAAATATTATACTTTGATTGGTCACAATACTGCTCGTTTTGATAGTTTCTATTTATTACAAGCGATTTGCGATGTTAGTTGTAAGGATCCGAATATTTTTTTTGATGGGAAAGTACCTTTACGAATATGTTTTTCTTCCAGGATTCAAGTAATTGATAGTTATAGATTTTTTCAATGCAGTTTAGATAAGTTACCTAAGACCTTTAATTTACCTGTAAAGAAGGGTATGTTTCCTCATGAGTTTAATGTACCGGAGAATCAGGATTATGTGGGTGTTATACCACCTTCTCATTTCTTTGGTACGAAATTTATGAAAAAAGAAAAATTTAAAGAGTTCAAGGAATGGTATCTTGAATGGGGGAGAAAATATCTTAATCAAGAGATTGGTGATTGGGATTTTCAAAAAGAGTTGCTCGATTACTGTAGAGATGACGTGAATGTTTTAAGATTAAGTTGGTTGATTCTTTGGAAAGCTATGTATGAAATTACTCGTTTTCACACAGGTATTGAGAATTGTACTGCAGCCAGTTTCACAAATATAGTGTGGAGAAGTACTATTCCACCTTTTAAGATAGGATTAATACCTATATGTAATTATTTAAAGAATCATACTCAATCTAAAATTGGGAGATTGTGCTTAATTTATCAGGATTTGTTATTTTACACGGGTGAATTAGAGTACTCGGGAAAAGGTAATGGGGAACGAGAAATTAAAGTTGGAGAGAAAATGATGAGAGTAGACGGATATCATGAAGAATCCAATGATGTTTTGGAATTTTTGGGATGTAATGTTCATGGGTGTAGTAAATGTTATTCTGACGGTTATGTTTCTTTTTTTAGTGGGAAAAAAATGATATTGAATTGAATGGAAACCCAGGATAAGATTGCAAAATTGAAAAATGAAGGGTATAATGTTCATTATATTTGGGAATGTGAATGGAATAGAATGGTGGACAACGATGAAGAAGTGAAAGATCATTTAGAAATGATAAAACCTTATTTGAATCCTTAAAAAATCTTAGAAATTTTTGAGGTCTGGGATTATCTGGGAAAAGAAAAAGGGTTATTTGCTCCTTTTGTCGATAAATTTTTGAAGATAAAACAAGAGAATTCGGGTTGGCCACAAAATTGTGAAAGTGAAGAAGACAAACAAGATTATATCAAAAGATATGAAGAACATGAAGGGATAAAACTAGAATATGATAAGATCAAAAAGGATCCGGTAATGAGATTTGTTTCTAAAACATTACTTAATTCTTGTTGGGGGTTTTGGGCTAGGAATCTTGATAGGAGAATTACTCGTTTGACTCACGAACTGAGTGAATTTTTTGATTTTATTACCGATCACACAATGCGGGAGAGAGTTTTTCGTATTCTTAATCCAAAAACAGTGTCATGTCATGGGTATAAGAAGAGTGATTGTGTTGTTCCTAATCGTAAGGGTAATGTAGTTCAAGCTTGTTTTGTAACTGCTTATGCTCGACTACGTTTATTTTCTTTACTGAAAAAGTTAGGTAAAAGAGTTTTGTACATGGATACTGATAGTGTTTTTTATCTTTCATCAAAGTATGAAGAAGAGTTTGAACCTCAATTAGGGGAATATTTAGGAGATTTGACAAATGTTTTAGAAGATGTAAAGGATTATGATGAAAGTTGTGTTATTTCTAGATTTCGTAGTGGTGGTCCTAAACATTATGGTTATGATGTTTTTTCTGAAGAGAGAAATGAAAAGATTGCCACTAAATTTAAAATTAGGGGGATAGGATTGAATAGAACAACTGAGAAGAAAGTGAATTTTGAGAAACTTTTAGAATTGATTATGAAATTGCAATCTTCAGATTTACCGAAAGACAAAAGTGGGGTTGTAAAAGAATTTGCTGAGGTTCCTAAGTTTGACATTAAACGCGGTGACAGTGTAAATCCTTTTTCTCTTGAAAGTAGAGAGATTTTGAAGAAATATAAATTAGTTTTTGATAAGAGAATTGTAGATTGGAATACTTTTCTGGCATATCCCTTTGGATATAAGAAGTGCATAAAATGACACAAATAGAGAAAAGAAGATCATTTGAGTCTTGTTTGTCTTGGGATAATGACAGGGGTTGAAGAAGTAGCTAGTGTGAGTTGTTTTCATCGTCTCCTAAAATGTTGTGCAACAAATGATGAAACGCATGAAATTGAACATACCGAAGTGAAAGTTGAATTGAATGTTGTGTGTTGTGGGGGGAAGAATAAAAAGAAAAAGTCAAAGGTCAAACTAGAAAAGTATAAATCAAGATCTTTTCAATCTCTTTTTTCACTTCATCGGAAGAGAGACGATGGAAACAAGAGAAATGGCTACGAATACGGATACAAAGATGTATCAAATAGTATCAGAGAAACCGAAGTCTGAAAATTTCAATAATTTTGATGCTCCAGATCCACTTCATAAATACAAGGACATAAAATGAGGAGTACATTTTGAAATTATCTGATGATATCATGGATAAATGGGTGGATAGAATCATTGAGTCAAGTGGAAAAAAATTGTTTTCATTTTTAATGAAAGAACAAATGGAATTTCTTCAAGAAATTGAACAAGAAATGGAGAAACGTGAGGATATGGAGGAAGAATATGAATTGGAAGAAGGAGAAATACAAGAATGAGTAAAGTTGAAGAAGTATTAAAGAAAGTTTATTTTGACATTGAGAAATCGCTCGTGGCCTTTGCTTCTGCAAGGAAAGTCTATGAACTTTTAAACAAAAAATTAAATTTAAAAATCGGATATAGTGATATTAGAGAGTTTGAAAGAAAATATGTGTTTCCTAATCAAATTATAAGAATAAGAAATAGAAAGTTAAAAGAGGTAAGACCTCCTTATTTTGCTAATGGTCTGGATCACACGTGGCAGTTGGATTTAATTGATCTACACGCACATCCCAATTCAAAATTGGGTAGGTTTGTGTTGAGTAAGGTGGATATCTTCTCTCGTCAAGCAGATGCTGAAGTGATAACAAGTAAATCAGCTATATACGTGTTGAATGGATTGAAAAAAATAATTGAACGTAATAAGAAGCCTCATAACATTCAGACTGATCAAGGTACTGAATTTTTCAATAATACGTTTCATTCCTATTGTGAATGTAATTCGATAAAACACTATAGAATAACAACTGATTGAAAGCAAGTTTGATAGAGAGATTTAATCGTACTTTTCAGTCTTTTTTTTATACGTATAAATTATTTTATCCACAGAAAACTAATAAGGTACTGACTCAATTGGTCATTAAAACTTATAATAGGAGAATTCATTCAGCTCTTGGATTTGCTCCTGTGGAAATTACTGAAGATAATAATGGTGCTATTTTATCAAAGTTGATTGATCACAGAATTGATACAGCTCGTCACTCACACCTTTTTAAGAAACCTTTTACAATAAAGGTGGGTGATAAGGTTAGATTATCGGGGAAACCAACTGTTTTTAGTAAGGCTTATAAAGGAACTTTTACAAGTGAGGTGTTTGAAGTATATTAACGGTTTAGAAGGTATCCACGTTTTGATATTAATTTCCATAAGGTTAAAGATTTGTCTGGAGAACTTGTAGAAGGTACTTTTACTCAGAGCGAGATACAAAAAGTAATATTACCTCCTTTTCCTAGAATAGGTAAAGAAATAGAAAGAAAAGGGAAACAAATTTTTAAACAATTAGCCGATTATCCTAAAGGTGTGGGTGTGTGGGTAAAAAAATGAGCAGTAATAAAAATTATTCGTGGGAAAGTATTGATGATGACTTTTTCATTTGGTTGTTTTCAAATGATAAAGATGTGATTAGAGCGAATGATGAGGATTCAATTCGTTCTCATTTCATTGGTAAATTACCATTAGACTTAGATTTGAGAAAAGGTGTGTGGGAAATGGGGGTTGATAAAATCATCTTGAATAATGAACAAAGCAATGGATTGGATTATAATTTCAAAGATGAAGATGATAAAGTTATAAAAAAGAGGTAGTCTTTCGGAAAAAAGGTATTTCACGACTTTTGAAGTTATAGAAGATGTATATGAAAAAGGAAAAGATTTAGAGTACAATAAGACTGTTGTAAATAAGGAACTTAGTACGACATTAAAAAGTGCACATTTAGAAAAAGAAGAGATTGGAATTTTTGGATATGATGAGGATAGACAATTTTTTACTTTCATTAAAACTCCTGAAAAATGGTCTGAGATTGAAAAAGCGTGGAACCCTGGTTATTATAGTTTAACATCTTGGGATTCAATGTGGCGTAAGTTATATTTTCATATGAGACGAAAAATTTTAAATTTTGATAGAGTATTAAGTCCCGATTTTTCAACTGGTAGCTCTATAGATTGGACTAGCAGTTTTTATAAACAATTTTTATTTGGTGGTACAACTGCTTGGGGATCAGCTTATTCTAATCAACCTTACACAGCTTTTCATAATTTCGATGATACAAAATATAAAATTAATATGTTTGCAGGATTAGAAAGTTATTTAAAAAGTATAAATAAAAAAATGGCAATTGTTTTCGTAGTCACTGAGAAATTGGCAAAAGCCTTAGACTTAGATACAAAAAGCAAATTTGATCTTTTAGGGGAATTTATTATTGGCTTTGATAAATCAAAAATTAACATCACCACAAATGTTCAGAATTCTTCTAAGACTTACGTTGTTTTTGATACTGGATTACAAAGTAATTCGGCTTTTACATTAGAAGTAAACAAAAATAGATTAATTCCAATTAAATCCACACAAATCATCACTACATCTACAACAACTAAAAAAAAAATTATGGAACTAAAAGATGAAAATGGTGAGAAGAAATTCAAAACACATGGTAGTGTAGAGCTTTTGGAAGAGAAAAAAGTCAAGACTATTTTAAAAGGGGAGTACGATATGAAAAATTTTGAATTCATAAATAGACCTTTGAAAGATTTGGTGTCAAAAGATGTAGAAAAATTGTCAGTATTAAATTTGACTTCTCTTTCTCCTGTTTATTCTGATGAAAAGAAAGAAGATCATCTTTTCTCATCAATTATAGACATTAATAAGAAAGATGGCAAAGTAATTCATTATCAAAATAAAAGAGAGAGACAAATGCATAAAATCAACAGTGTGTTTACCGATTCCTTGGAGATAGATATAGAAAGCGTGGCTGGATCGAGTAAAGAAAGACCTAAATTTTATACAGGAGCAACATTTGTAAGTCTTTATTTTAGAAAAGCTCAAAATAATTGGTTTGAAATTTACTGAAAAATGGAAAGAAGAACAGATGATTTTATTAAACCTGAATTGTTATATTTTAAAGGAAAAACGGATGAGGACGGTAGATTAACAATTAATTTTACTCAAAAACCGTGTCATTATACCACCGATTATGAAGTTGCTGTTGATTCAATGTGTTTGGATATTTCGACTTTTAAAAATGTGTTAGAGAGTGATAGAGATCTTAGTAATCCACATTTTACTTTTATTGAGATTTCATCTTCTTCTACTTTAAAAACAAAAATAGATCTACCAGAGTCAAAAATTGCTATTTTTGATGAATTTGTAAAAAGGGTCAATGAAGTTCAAAGTAAATTCACTATAAAGATTAATTACTTAGAACATAAAAGTGAGATAGACATAGGAAGAAACCAGCTAGAGGTCAATAAGAGAATGGCAAACGTCTTAGGACTTTTAAACACAGAACAAAAAGTACCAAAAATCATACAAGATATAAATAGTTCATTGTGTACTGTTACACTACTTAAAACCGGGCAAGAAGTGACAGGAGTGCGATTAGATGCTACAAGTGGAGATGGTAAAGGAATTCAAATAGCTAGAAAATATGATCATTCAGTCTGGAATGAAATTTCCCCTAGTTGTTTTCAATTCATTCTTGTGGATTGTGACTTTGTCATAGAAGAGATTGTAGGAAAAGAAAGAACTCAAAATTTGGAAAACATTCCTTTCAATCCACTATTAAATGATTTTTATTATTCTCCTGAGAGATTGACATGGAAAAGAATAAATTCAAGTGTCTTATTCTTGTTTCATTCGTTTTGCTGACACGAGAGGAAGAAGGTTTAAAGGAGCTGAAGTAATTTGTCAATTGAGAATAAGAAGAAGACAATTAAGATAGAAAAAAAAATGGGAAAAGAAGACTATTTAGGAAATAAAATTTTACAGAGAGGGGGTCGAATAAAAAATAATTTGCCTTATGGAAATGGTTCTTCTCCTTTTGGACAAAGCGGCGGTGCTAATACCAGAATAACACCACGAACAAATAATCCTAATATTATAGCTATCGAATCATTGATAGAGTTGGTCCTGCAGATGCTGTGGGTGGAGTAGATAGAGCTGTAAATAGAGCATATAAAAACTTCAATAATAGGAAAAGAAAAGCATCAGATTTACCCACTTTTAATGCAGATTTAAATACAATTATCATTCCACCAAAAAGAAGAGCTCCGACAAATAGGGAGTGATGTTAAAGCATTTTTAGCTAGCATAAGACCTTCAACCAGAAAAACAGAAAATCAAAGAGGACCTACTTCTATTCATGGTATGTTACAAAGAGTAGGAGCAATAAGAAAAGGAAACAAAAGAACTAGGTGGCATAAAGCGATAGGTGGGTGGTATTTACACGGAAAACATGCTGGCAAGCCCATGCCGGGTCGACGAGCAGCTATGATAAGGGGTTACACCGAAGCGGCTTTACGAAATTTTAAGAAATCTTCTAGTAAAGCTAGTTCTTCTTGGATGCAAGCTCCCAAGAGGCAACGTGGAAGCGGTTTGATAAGTCATGCAATACTCGGTGACGCAGGAAAACATGCTAAAACACTGGGTAAAAAAGCTCTTTTAAGAGCCGCTATGCCATTATATGATATAGGTACCGGAATATTACGACGAAAAGGAAGACAATTACTTCAAAGTTAGTAGGTGCATCCGAACTTCAGTTCGGTGACATGATGAAATCCCTCTTCCAGATCAATCTGTCTGCCATTGCTGCAAAGTTACATAAATAAAAAACAAAAAGGAAAAGGTGTATCTGGTGATTTATCGGCATTAACTCAGTTTCTAGTAGAACAAAAGAAAAGACAAAGAGGGAAAGGACAAAGAGGGGGTTTCCTTCCTTTTCTCGTTCCAGCTTTTGGGGCATTAGCAACCGGAGTTCTTGGTGGTGCTGCTTCATTTGGAACTAAAAAATTATTAGATAAATTGATTAAATAAAAGACGACATTTAAGTCGAAAGTTCACTTTGTTAAAAGACTTGAAGAGAATAACATCTAGTAATTTTTAAAATATGTTTTCATACTTGAGTCAAGAAAAGAAAAAGAAGGAAGATGGGAAAACAAATGTGGAAGAAGAAGAAGGAAAAGTGAAAATATTAAAAAAACAAAGAGATGAAACAAATAATCTTAAAGAGAAAATAGTCTCTGAACTTTTAAGATCGCAAACAAGTGGTGTAGAAGAACAAAAAGAAGATACAGATGATCTACTTAGGGTGTTAGGATTATTGGAAAAAAGAAGTAATGAGTGTGAAAGAGAATTAGATGCTCATAAACGATTATTTTCAATAATGATCGGTGGGAGTAATGTACATCTAGGAAAAGAAGAGGACGAAGAAAAAGAAGAAATGCGAGACATAGCACAGAAAAAAAGAAATAATGTCAGATTAGATACTCTTAAAGATCATACAGACAAAGAAAAAATGGAACAAGAAAGAGTGAAATTAAAAGCAATGAACACACAAATGATGCAACTATTAGGATTGGACCAATCAGGAGATAATAAAGGGGATAAAGACTCTGACAAAGAAGAAAAAGTCTCGCTTGCAAAGAAAAGACGAATAGAAGAAGAAGACACACTTGATTCTCTTTTGGAAGGTTTAAAGAAAAAAGGAAAAAAAATTAAGAAATGAAAAGATTTGCTCAAGTCGAATTTTTGGAAGATGTTGAAGGACCATCACCTAACCTACCTTTAACAGAAACCTGGGATGTAGCCTACCCAACAAAAATTTATCCAGATCCTTATCAAACGGACTCTAAAACTTTAACATTTGAAGTGAAAACCAGAAAAGATAATTGGTTCATCCCCTCAGACATCCAACTACACATAAAAGTACGACCACGATTGCCAACGGTAACTGACCACACGATCCTGCTAATGCTGACAATGGAGCGAACGTTCAAGTTTGTTTCATAAATGATATAGCCGCTTGGCTCATTAAGAGTATACGTGTTAAACCAAAAAGACGACATGATGTCGAAGTAGTATCACCATATTTAGCTTTTGAAGAATCATTAAGATCTGATTTTCAAACCAGCAAAGATGAGAAAGAAAGCGAACAATTATTATTTTACAGAGGATATGATCCAAAGATGAATTATAATCCCCATAAGGATAAATGTGGATTTGCAAAAGCTGCCCCCGATGCCGAAGAATTGGTCGTTAAGAACTTTGAAATATATCAATATAATTTGGGGTGGATTCCAATCATAATAAAACCCTTACCTGGTTTTTTTCACGAAAAAGTTCCAGGATTATTCAAACCTTTTAATTGCACCAAGATTCAATTATATATTGATGATCGTCCTGTTTTTCAAAAAGGTCACATCAATTGGACAAATGATCTCACAAATAGAAGATATATGTGGGGCACTCAATGTGACATGGTTGCAGATATAGGTGATTCTAAAAGAGTAAACATCGGAAATTTTCCTGTGGATAAAATCCAAAATGGTAGATGGTTTGCTTATGTAGACCTGACTCCCAATAGAAAAAAAGGAGTAGCTAACACCGTTCGCAAATTTGATGGTATTTTCTCTGCCAGAGTTTGGTTTAATCAAACCAACGCTGGAAACAGACGACAACTTGTCATCGGCTGGTTTGAAAGAGGGGAATTAATGTGTGTTAATCCTCTAGATAATAGTTGGGCTCCAAAAACATTCAAACAACTTCCAACCAAGATTCCCATCAAGTTCAGCAACATCAGAGACGGTTCAACTACATAAAATGCACGATACTATGGAACTTACTTTAGCTTGTTCAAAAGATGAACACATTTCAAAAAATAATTTTTTAGGGGTTTTTGCAGCTGATAAAATTCCCTATCACATTCCATCTTTTTGTTGTTTTATTATGAATACTGATAAACAAGGATTAGAAGGAGAACATTGGGTTTCTATTTTTTGTAAGGGGGGTAAAAAATTTTATTTAGATTCATATGATGGAAACGAAATATATGGAAATGAGAATTGGAAACAATTTTTGTCTAAGGATTGGATTAGAAATAACATAGTGTTGCAACAGTTAGATAGCGATGTGTGTGGGGACTATTGTATTTACTTTAAAAAAAAAATGAGTTGTATGGAAACTCCTAGTATGGAATTTTTACAAAAAGATTTTGATGTAGACGATCCATTTTCTAACGATTACAGAGTATGGGAGAAGATACATTCAACTTTTCCAAAAACTTTAAATAAGATAAATCACGACATAAATTTTGATGATGTGACAGATGAAAAGTTAGTAAGAATAATTAGAGATACCCTAAAAGAAAACAAACAAATATGTAAGTCTCGTAGATCTATAAAGACGAATGTAAATAGAAAAAGAAAACATTTTTATTAAAGACATGGAACTGTGTGAACGTGTCTCATCTCCTAAATTTACTCATCCGAGTAATATTGGTGTATATGGGAATACGGGTACTGGAAAGACTCACTTTTTATATTCTTTACTCTCCAAGGCTGATACTTACTTTTCTACAAAAAGCGGGGAAAATATGAAGAAAATTGTATATTGTTATGGATCAGTTTGGCAACCCATCTCTGATCGAATGGTGGAAAAAGGAATTATTCTACACAAAGGATTACCCGATAATATTAAATTTTTATTTAAAGAAGACGAAAGACCAGGTATAATCATATTGGACGATTTGCAATCTGAAATAGAAAACAATGTGGAAACAAAGCAATTATTAACGAAAAACGCTCATCGTTTAAATTTATCAAGCATAATTGTTTTTCAATCGCTTTTTCCTCCAGGTAAATATGCGACAGTCATGCAGAGCCAATTTGCTGCTTTAATATTTTTTGGTTTCAGAAATGAAACCAATGCTTTACGACATCGTTTTCGCGATTACGTGCATTCAAAAAGACATTTAGATTCGCTTATAAAAATTTATCACCTATGGACAGAAAGGAAAGGTGGATATATGATAATAGACAATCACCCCATGTCAAAGTGTGGATCGGTTTCTGTTTGTACAAATATTTTAAAAGAAGATGGTCCAACCCTTTCCTTATCATTCAAGTAAAGGAGATGGAAGAGTACACATCAAGAAGTATAAGATCTTCTAAAGAAAATTTTAAACCCATCCACCAATTAACAAACAGACAAGAGATTATCTTTCAGAATAAACGCAAGATTCTTTATAAAAAGAAAGAAAACGGGGATTTGTATTTTCCATCAAATGAAAAATTAAGATTGCGAATGAAGTATGGATCGGAATAAATCAAGATTTTATGAGAATTATGATACAGTCAGAAAATTTGTGATAAAAGATACAGAACCTGAAAAAAAAAGACGAAATCCTAGCAATATCAGATTTATTATATAACACTCGAACAGAGAAAGAGAATAAAAAAGGACAAGAGATTGAACCGATCATTGAACTTTTATCAAAAGAAAAAAAGATTCCTATTGAAATCAGAAGAGAAGCAATATCAAAAGGAAGAAAAACTATAAGAAAAGTTCTTCAAGCTTTAATACTAAAACATTTGGAAAAAGATGACGACGATGAACATCTTAGGTCGGCCTCTATTTGAAGATAAATATATCAAGGAATATCTTCTACTAGGAGAGGATGAGTTACAACGTGTGATAGAACAAAAAGGTGGTGGAAAACAGGGAAATGTGAAAGAAAAATATCATTCAGCTAATGATAAAACCATTCTGGAAAAGACCTACTTGAACTCAGAAAAAGATTTCCCCCTTGAAAAACAATTAGATAAATGGAAAGGATTGGATAGAGACCATGTCTTGAAAGTATTTAGAGAATACGTGATAATGAACAAATGGGTAAAAGATTTTCTACGAAAGGGGTCACCTCTTCCAAATAATCTCAGCTTACAGGATGTATTAAAATACCTTCGAAAGATAAAAAGAAAATATAAATCCCAATTCATAGAATTAGGGCTTATCGGTTACAAAAATATTATTAAAAATTGAAGCGCAGCCAGGATTAGGCATATTAAAATACAATAAAAAACGTTCTCTGGCTAAAAATTTTGAAAAAATTTTTAGCCAGAGAACGTTTTTTATTGTATTTTAATATACAAAAATATTATTCCTCAGACGACCCCCCAATTTCGTGAAATTGGAGTTGGAACAAACAATCCCACACATTCAATTGGAGTTGGTCCAAGTACTTCATCAAGTGGTGCCGCTCCAAGTCACATGTATTCTTCTTCATCAGGTTCTTCCACTCCAACTTATAAGTGGGATAGTGAAGAAGAAGAATGGGGAGAACTTAAAAAAAAGTGTTTTAGATAATATTAATGAATTCAATAAGAAACAAGCAAGTGAAGGAAAAAAGAAATTCGTGACAGAAAGCGATATCAAACAGTCGTGGTTAAGTGGAACACCACACAAAGAATTTGATTTAGAGATTAGTGATGACGATGACAGTGACAATGAGATAGAAGAATTCTATTTGATGAAAGGGTCAGGTCGAAAACGTGTCTTAGATGAAGAAGATTATTATCCATTTCCTGCTTTTAATAAAAAATGGGTAAAGGTCGAATAAGAAAAGATAATATATAAAGGAGATCAAAAATCATCTCTCAGTATCTCTTCTTTTTGAAAAAAGGGGGGAAATGGCTGATTTCATAATAACTGAGGCAAACCCAAAAGGATAAAAATCGTTGAATCTGACCCAGAAGATGAAGAAAATGACGATCAACCCACACAATCCGATAATGATTTTATCAATGACGAAGAACTGGATGAGAATCCTAACACTTCCGCCCAGTTAGAGCTCATGGAAGAGAAACTGGCAGCAGAAAACAAAAAGAAAAGAGGACATCCACCTTTAAATAAGAAGAATGAAGATGGAAAGAGCGTATATCTGATTTTAAAAAGAAAATGAACATTTTTTCAAAAGAGAGAAAAAAATTAACCTTATTTTTCTTTCTCTTTTTATACATTCCTAAAGAAGAAGAAGAAGCAGACAGAAATTCTTGTCATCCCTCCACCACCAATGATACTGACAGAAGAAGAAGAAGAAGATCCGCAAACAAAAGCAACACTGGAGGCATTAAGCAATATTGATTTTGATTGTCCAATTTGCAAATCTTCCCTAAATGTAGGAAAAACTAAGGAAAAAGATCTGTTCTATTGTATGTGTTCATCAGGAGATTGTAACATCGGTTGGCAAAAAGGTCGAGCCGAGTACGCAAAATATATATATTAAGACGAATGTGATTGCTGAATTCAAATATCCTCACCCAAAAGTGAGATGTGAAATACATGGAAAATCAGCCACCTTGATTCGTTGTTATTCTAGCAATGAATTTATCAATCAAAGATTTTTTTACATCTGTTCAAACAAAAAAGACGATGGTGGAAAATGTGATTTTTTGAAAGCAGCCGAGTTCAGCTCAAATTCAAAAAATGCTCTTAATGCGGAAGCATGGTATAGAATGGAAGACAAGAAGAAAGTTAAGAGTAATAAAGAAGCAAAGGCAGGATTAGCCTTGAAGAAGAAGAAGTAAAAAGAACTCGTTCTTTCTTTTTCACCAAATACCAGAAAGATTTTTAAAATGATTCTGTAGAATAAAACATAAAAGTAATAAAAATATTGTCAAAGTAAGGACGTTGAAAATCGAAAATAAAGAAAAAATGAGAATTATAAATCATCTTTGTTTTATTGATCTTCTCCCCAAAATAAGTGGACAAAAACTTATGAGCCACTCAAAAAAATAAGTGGACAGTTTGAATGAGCCACTCCCTATAAAAGATGGAAATGGAGATACACTTCTCCTTTTAATTGGCCCGGTTGTGTATCGCACTGCCGGATTAGGCCAACCCTTTTAAGGGAAATCCACCCCTTCTTGACTTCAATATATCTTCTCGAACTATTTATATGAAAAAACATACGATAACCAAAACATGTGGTAATACCAAAAACTATTTTAATTCTCTTAAAATCTACGCATGTGTGATAATATCTCCAATCCTTATTATGTGTGTGAAAAATAAAAAAAATTCCAGAAGTTCAAAAGTCTACCAGTCCAAATTAAAATTGAACCTGACGACCTCTAATTTTAATCTCTCCTAAAAAGGAAATTTTTAAAAAGCATAACCCCCTATAAAAAATATACTTCTCTTTATATAACTACCTCAAAAAACCTTTGAAAAGAAGACTGTGAATTTCCTTCGAAAAGAATAATCCAAGATGAGGTAAGAAGAAAAAAATTTTAAGATACCATTCTACGAGACAATGATTACTTTTAACCTGTCCTATATGAAAACAAATTTTAAAAAATGATTTTCAAAGATTATGAGTCTTTTTTAAAATTTATTTTCAGTTTATCAAAATCTAATGTTCACCACCCTAGAGTTAATCCTCGAAACGGGGGTAATCTACCGTCAACTCAAAACCAAACCAACTGATTTTGAACCAATTTATCAAGTAAAAGCAAGAGACTACTTGATATTAAACGACAAAACGATACTTACAAAGATAGCCCCTTTGAAGACTTACCACCAATCAATAACAATTGGTATCGCTTGGGGTGATTCTATCCCCAAACCATTATATCACATTATTGCAATCTACAATGTGTATCTAGGGCTAGAACGAGACAGATTTAGCAAAACATTAAAAGCAAAAGACATTATGTTGATTCTAGAATCTGTATGGTGTGACCAGATGACACTAGACGAACATGAGAATTTTTTAATTAGTTCTTTTATCAAAGAACACAAAATGGAACAAGTTTCCACTAGAATCTCTAGAGAAATCATCTTGCCAGGAGACAGAGAAGAGGGTCTAAAAAAATTAGATGTTATCATCGCTCCAGTGTTTCTAAAAGAAGGTCTCACCTTACCAAGTAATCTAAGTGGGAGAGTTTTCGAGTATCTCCTAGATTTTGAAATCATCAAAAAATCAGCGTATAGTGATGATCACTTCTTTTTCGATCCAAAATTTCTCAATGATTACGAGGAACATAGATTCGAAAATGAAGACAAACTTGACGTCAAAAAAGTTCAAGATTTATTTCACAGTACTCAAGTTTTCAAACAAATTACAACAAAATGTAAAAACACAGACTGTAACAGATTCCTGTTCCACAAGGTAGCAGAAACCGATCTGTATTTGCCATGAATGAATACAGACTTTGTCTGTACATCATGTCTGCAAAAGGTAAAAAACTTATTTCTTATCTTTAAAACATAAAGGAATCTCATTCATCTCACCAACAACCTGAAACTCGATAGATTCACCCATTCTTTCATGAGTAATATTTCCTGCTTTATAGCTTTTGAAAAGTTGAAATTTCTTTTTAGCAATATGGGTTAAAACACCCACCATCTGCAACCAACGAGCATTACTTTTCATTTTTAACTCTTCCAAAAATGTACTAAATTCTTCCTGAGTCTCAACCTTCTTAACACCAGAGAATGGAAATGAAGCAACTGTCAAAAGAGCTTCGTACAAAGCTTTTTTAGCATTTTTAGTCGGATCAGTAGGTTGAATTTCCTTCTTTTCCTCTTTTTTGGAAACTTTGTCTTCTAAACTAGGACACATTTCTTTGATCTGTTTTTCACTCATTTTCCTTTCTTCTTCAGCTTTCCTTTTCCGAGAAAAATTTTCAATACTTCGTGATGAAAACAACGGCTTATCAATATCGGATGGCATTTCCATAATCTCTGACGACACCGGATATAATGTCGACAGAAGTATCGATTTCAAATTTTCGAGCTCCTTCTTCTGTTTTTTAGAATGTTTTAAAATGGAAGCTGACGATGTAAACACATCCATCTTCAATTGATTCAAAACTGGTTGATTTTTGGCAAATCTAAAATTCTCATCATCTACTAACGCTCGAACTAAATGAGAACAATGAGAAAACAAAACAGCTGTATTATTTTCTATTTGACTGTCAATTAATGAGAAAATTTTTTTTTTGCTTTTTCTCATCTCCTTCATTGACCTCATCCTCAATGGGTGATTTTAATGAACAAGCCTCTTTTGTCTTCTTTTCCTCCTCAACTTCTTCTTCTCTTGTAATAGACTCCACATTTCCTTCTTCAATGACCTCGACCTCCATGACGGTTGGTTTTGGTGGACACACAGCTTTTGGTTTTCTAGGTTTATGAGCTCTCTTCCTTGTCTTATTCTCTCCATCAACTTTTGGTTGTCGTGGTTTATAGACTCTCTTCTTCTTTGTTTTACTTTCATCAACTTTCTCCTCATTTTTTCTCTTTCTTGAATTGTCACTCTTTTCATCTTCAGGTTGGAAAGCAACAAATGAAGACTCAACTGTCTGTGGAAGCTGAGACAGAAAACTCTCAAACGAAGGAAGAACAGGTATATCCTGAGCTGGAATTTGCGACCCAACCGTTGGAAGTTGAAGAGATTGTGCGCCAATTCCAAAGGCCTCCTTCAACAACTCCGGACCAGGATCCTCCATCGCAGGCATGACTGGTAAGCTATTGAGTGCAGATAAAAAATTCACTGCCATACCATCAAGTCGAAAAATTTCTTCTCCCATTCAAATTCAATCACAAATGATGAGACAGAAAACAAAATTAGGATTCTTATATTGTATTTTCCCGCTCATATTTTAGATTGGTGGAAACTGATGATTAATGCAGAAGGATCAAAAGCTCACCATTATCTGAAAGCTGAGTCCAAAGTCCTCAAAGAATTAGCAGATAGTTTCTATGATGCATGCTTATATCATGGTTTTTCTAATTTAAAAACGATTTTATCACCAGATAAAAGACTAGTAATACAAAATTTCCTTGATAGTGGAGATCAATCAATTTTAGAAGAAGACGGGATGTACAAGAATATATTCAATTTTTTCCACTATGGTATGGAAACAATGAAGGAACGCACAGGTGAAGAAAGTTTCCCCAACATTCTGAAAGAAACAGCCTTGTTATCCGGTTACAAAGCAGAGGAATTCGTTGAAATAATACAAACAAAATCAGTCTATAGTTTTCTGTTAGAAAAACTGAGAACTAGCAAACCTCTGTACTATGCTAACTCAGACAGTGGTCATGAACTTTTATATCTAGACGGGATTCTGTGTAGAAAAGAAAATACATGTGTAGTTTGTAGTCGTCTTCAAGGAATCGGTAAGCAAACATGGGAAAAGATACAAAGAAAATGCAAAACAATCAAAGTGGACGAAAATAACGTTTCAACTTACTCAACGATTTAAAAACAGTGTGAATCAATCAATCATCATTTATTATAACCCAATAAAAAAATGTGAATCAATCAATCATCATTTATTATAATCCAATAGAACAACAGTGTGAATCAACCAACATTTTATTTTAATCCGACAAAAGTGTTAATCTTCATCATTTTTATTATATTTTTCAATAAAAAACATGAGGTCAATGAAAAAACTGTTCCAAATTCTTCTTAATATTAATCCCATGTCTTGACGCAAATTCCAACCACGATTGTTTCCCCGGTAAATTATCTATTGCCTTTACCATTTCATCATCCGATTTCCATTTTTTCTTTATATCCGAACCAGCGTCTGCATAAGCAATATCGTGTTTGTGTGCAATTTTATCTAATCTATTAATCCCCTTCTGACCTTTGGCCAAGCGATATTCCAAATGCGTGCCAGGACCAAGAAACTGATAACCTGGAGGGTGAAATTCTATCCCTGATTTGGCTATCCACTTTTGAATATCAAAACCATTTCCTTTCTGAAGTCGTTTCACTTTATTTGCAGCTGAATAAGCCGCAAGAAAAGGAGTTAGTCCTTTATACCCATTATTTGGTAAAGGTTCTGCTCCTCCATAATAAGTATATGTACTAACAATTCCACCCTTTTGTCCTTTTCCTTTATTAAAAACACTTTTATTCGTTCCACACTTTTTACATTTAAAAATAGAATAACCCCTGCCCCTTGAAGTCGTGCCTTGTCTGACGAAACTTCCAGACGTATGTTTACGACACCGAAGACAATAACTATCCACTTTATCTTTTGATGTTAACTCTGACAAGTCTTAACTCAATATGAAAAAAAGTCGGATCGGTAAGCAAAATATAGATCCATAGCACCTCCTTTAAATGTTTTCCATTTTCCACACCCGTCACATGTATAGATCTTAAAAAGTATTCCACCCTTTGTCCGTTTCTCTTTTAAGTAAATATCAAATGTATCTTTATAACATCTAGTGCAAAGCGTTGGTCATATATTCCTCATCTTTAAAGTAATAATGTCCTTCTATCTTTTCAAACAAAGTAAGGGATTGAAAGCGAAATGCCCTATCATAAAACGTAGCAAATCTCTGCAACCGTCCAGCAGGACAACAATCTCGGGAATCTTTGTCTTTATTCCCACGAACCCTTTCCCATGCTTCGAAAGATGGACAAATCTAAAAGAGAAAAAGAAATTAAAGAAGCATCTCTTGGATGTATTAAAAACATCCTAAAGGTGTTTCTTAAATTTTTTTATTCTTAATGACAAACCTGGTTATGAATAGGGCATTTATGTAGCTTTCTTAATTCATCCCGAATATCCCCCATCCGTTCTCGATACAGTACAAAACAATGTGCTTGTTCTTTGGGTGTAGGTAATAAAATATATGCTCTCCACATGTTGAAAATCTCAGACATACCATCTTTCAACCAATCGTAGTTAGCAGGTTCATCTCTTCTCTTTCTCTTTAAACCTTTCATAGTTATAAAATTATTACTTATATCTTGACACCGATGATTACAAAACTGGTATACTGATCTTCCCAGATGTCCAGATGTCTCGCAATGATTATGTTATTTCGCTATGAGGTGTCTATCTGTATTATCTTTTAGAAACATGACTAAGGTCAGATTTGGTTGCTTTGCAACAAGATTTTTAAAATATGTTGCAAACGTAGTCAAATTTGAAATTAGGTCAATATCAATTTCACAATGGTCTTCCAAGATAAAACTAGAGTCAGATAACCCATCTGTTTTGACTCTGAGATCTATTTTTTCTATTTATCTCAGAGTTAAAACTAGTGAGTAATTTTGACATCACATACTTGTCTTTCCTTTCTTTTAAATTCTATTCATCATTATATTACTTTTAAAAATTTATTTTTATTAATTTTTCCTCAACAGAAACAGAAGTCTAAACACACAGAATTCAATAACGAAAGCGTAATTTTAATCATTACCTTTTGTTCTTGGATTGTTTGTTGCAGCTTATGGATTTTTAATTATCATCTCCCTCACAATCTGAATGCAGAAATCAAGATGTAAATTTTTCTAAGAAGTAGGTCACAGATGAACTTTTTTATTTTACCTGTCACCTACTTCTTGAAAATAACATCTTTCCCCTCACTCCGACAAAAAGTAAGTTACTAATTTTTTCTTAGATATTACAATCTTCAACTATATCCACAGTTAATATTTCTCACATAGATTGGGAAAATGAGGCATGACGAAAGCCACATTATTTTTTATTTGTCTTTCGCCATATCTCTTTTTCCTAAAATCTCATGAAAGAAAAAACAAAAACATTAAATTAATATATTTTCAATTAGCATCTCTACCTTTTACTCATTTTTCTCTATCAAATAAGGAATACTTAACTTTTCTTTTCTTTATTTTTGTACACAACAAGTGAGTTTATCTTACTTGATGTGGACGAAAATGTAAGAAATTAAAAACAACGACATTATTATTAGTTTTCCAATACAAAATAACTGGACAAAAATTATTTTAAAAAACATGAAAATAGATTGAAAGTTTGTTTGGGAAGTTTTCATCCCCATCAACCTTTCAATCTACTTTCCTGTTTTTACTTTTTAAAATTTAACTATTAAACAAAAGGATTTTTAACAATGACAATAAAACTAGCTTGAGAACTAGCTTGAGGGTTTTATTCACTCAAACAATTTTTCAAGCTCTGTTTTATCATCATATCATTTCATGTAATTAAAATTACAATACAACAATGAAAAGGAGAAAAAAGATGAAATAAAATCAACAAGTTCAAGGGGATCGCGATGATTTTTAAAATCACGTGTAACTTCTTGAACTTCTTGATCATCTTCTTCAGCAAATTATCATTGTTCACCCTCTTATTAACTGATTTTAGAAAGAACGTAAAATGGAAGAAAAAAGACTAAAAAATCGAATAACACAAACTACGACGCACCGAAATTTACTTTCAATGTGTCTGGTTTGTGTTTTTTGACAGTCTATCATAAAATATTCAGGTAAGTATATAAATTTTGTAATTGTAGCTTCTCCTCCCTCTGTGGTCGTTCAAAACATGAGGACAAAACTAAGATTCTGAGATTTTTAAAACAACAAGTTCAACACCTCTATAATATATTTATTTTATCATATAGGTATTGAACTCTTTTGTTTTAAATGTATTTGACAATCTTTTTCACAAATTACATGGGTTAGTAAATAAAATTTTTTTCCAAGAAAACAATTAACCTTTTCCACGAAAAACCCCACACCGATCTCATTAGCATATTATGAACCCACATATTTCTACCTAATTAGCATAAAAAGTGTCACTTCTGTCCCTATATACTACTACTATATTTAGCCAAGTTATAATTGTATGTTCCAATAGAAGACACGATGGGGCGAAATGGCGGAGTAGAGTTATTATAACTTGGCTAAATATCTTTGTAATCTTTTATCGCTGCACATTCCATCATTTCTTATTTAATGGCTCTTTCTATGACCAAATTGATGGGGTAGCCATGGGGTCTCCTCTTGCCCCCGTTCTAGCCAATCTTTTTATGGGGAATCACGAAAAACTATGGTTAGAAAATTTTCAAGGCTCTGAAATGTTATTTTACCGCCGATATCTTGTTGACGACACTTTTTGTTTATTTCACTCAGAACATGATGCCATTATGTTTTTCGATTACATCAACTCTAGACACCCAAACATTAGGTTCACTATGGAAAAAGACCATTTTTCTGTCGTAACTCAGAAAAAGATCCGTCACTTTATCAAGGACTACTGCAATGATTTGGACATCAAAGTAGTTTTTTCCTCCTTTAAGATAGGCAACTTGCGGATCATTTGAGGTTTCTGGTCAAACGAGCACGTTCAGCACGAACCGAGTACGACCAAACAATTGTACACAATCACACCACAACCGAGGACGGTGTTTGAATGCACCACGGTTAAAAAGGCATGGTTGGCAATCGACTTCGGTATAATGTAATGGTGTTCGATCTATCGAGCTTGAGCGTGCGTGTTCGATTATAATTAACAAGAAATCATTCAAAAAAAATCAGATCGAGCTCGAAAGAAAAATTGAATTTGGTTGCAAGAATCGTGGTACGTCAGCTTGGAATTGTAAGCATGACAAGCTCAAGTTAAAACTTAAGGGGTGCTTTTTCATCTTGGAGGCAAATCTCTTATCCTGCGATTTAAGTAGTATAATGCTACCAAGGCAGGGAACAATTACAGATCAGTTTCAATTTGCTGTGTCATTAATATTTAGCTTGAAATATTAAAATAGTTAGCTTATAGTGACTTGTCCGGGACCCAACAATTCTGTGATTGTAGAGAATTACCATAGCAACAACCTAATTCTATTTACAATTTCATAGAATAGGCCTTATCCACAACAGCCGCCATGTTAGTTTTCAAATTGTCATGCAAATTAGCCATGTGTTATGTTGGGGAACCAACACTGGAAAAAAGTCAAATGGCGGAAAATCTTGTCGTAGAAATATTGAAATAACATTGCTAAAACTCCATTTAAGTATTTAGAATTAAGTACCTTTTATAATAACTTTTTATCTATTGATTGCCTTTGACAGTTTGACTGTCTGCTGCTTACGTGATAAACATTCAATGAATGTGAAACAAATCATCTGTGTGGCTAAGATGTTCGTTATAACCTCTCAACCGGTGCCCCCCTCAGAGGTGTGTAGCTAATTTGCATGAAAATAGCAAATCCAACATGGCTGCCATCGTGAATAAGGTCTATTGTACGCCCAAGCAGTAGCCTTGAAATATGCAAATTCCACCGCAAAAATTAAAATATTTCTTTTATCCCCCTTCAGGCTAAAGTCAGTTTTCCTTAACGCTTGTCTTACGCTTACACCCTGTAAGATGCATTGCTATGCTATGTTATCAGTTGTTATCACGTAGTGTAGTTGTAGGGGATGTTAAGATGAACTGGCATTAGTGCGTATGCTTTTAAAATACGCAAATTTAGGCAACGCGTAACCTTACCCCGTATGTCATAAATACCCTCAAGTTAAAAACTCGAGGCAGTCAAAAATAATCTACCACCCTCTTACTTTTAATTTCTGTCCCTTTATTTGATCTA
>OX421447.1:24570389-24572889 GCA_949126865.1 Montipora capitata
CTAACCTTTTCCGAGCACTGATGGAGATGAAGGGTAACGCTGCTTCTAAAATTAAAAGAGAACATGCACTTTTCCTCTTTTCCCTCTTAGTATCCTGAGCTTGAAGCTCCTTAATAGCTAGTCCTTTTTTAGAAGTGGTGTTATGAAAATAGCCTTGAGAAAAACCTGGAGATGATTCTTCCCGAGCAGTTGGATAAAGTACTCGAGCGATTTTACGCCTCCGCGTGTCAGTGAACAAGACGGAACCGATTACGAACCTGGTTTCCTGTAAGTGATGCAAGCAGCACGAAAAATTTGATAGGTATTTTTTGTGAAGAAACTACGAACTTTAGCAAAAATGTATGCCTTAAATGAAAACTATATTCTTCTTAATGTTCTCGGTTTTCGATACAATAAATTTTGGTCGTTTTTGAAAAAAATTTCTCGTGCTTATTTATTCCAAATTGCACTCGAAATCATGTGATTACTTATACAAATACAGTGATTTCACATAAAACATAAGCTAAATCACCGAATACCTCGAAACACATTAGCCTAAGAATTTCGTCAATGTATCCTGGCGCTTTTTTCAAAAAATGCCCCCTAAATGTTAACAATAGTGCCGTGGTATTCTGCAGTTACTTTTCTTGCATCAGATTGCTTTGCAACTTAACGATTGTTTAACTGATTGCAGTTGCTTATACATACATACATACATACATACATACATACACACACACACACACACACACACACACATACATACATACATACATACATACATACATACATACATACATACATACATACATACATACATACATACATCAGCATACCTGGGGATTGTATTTCCACAATCCAATGGACATTGAATTACAGCATTAGGACATTGTTCAGCTTGATGTTTTTGGAGCAATTCCCATTTAACACTCACATGACATTCTGAACATGGGATTTTCTTCTTGGTGCAGGAAGCTATATGATTGGGCATTTCTTCACGAATAGACTTGTGCTGGCATTCTTCATTATTGCATTCCACTTGAAGTTTTGGACATGTCCTAAAATGCTCAGGGGCTTGTCCATACGATCCTTTCCAACCACAGCCGTCGCTTAGGCACTCAACTGCCAGTTCGCTGGTTATGTGATCAAGGGCGATGTTCACACAAATGGAATCTGCATGCAACTCCTTCCAGCACATTGGGCATTTGGGCATCAAAGTTTTTGTTACCAATTCCGTGAGACATTCACGACATCCAGAATGGCCACAGCCTAAACTTACGGATTTTAGCATAGTGCTATAACTGAAATTAACAAGAGAGTCTCGTCACGTTGCTTTCAAAGCGATACAAATAACAAAATTTCTTACATTAACTCACCAAATGGAACATTGCAACTGTGGATCTACTTGCGCGTAAATCGGCAATTGAACGCTGGAATAGTTTGTGCCATCTTACTTTCCCCTCTATTTTCTGTGCGCCAGAGAGCTGAAATTCTTACACGCAGTTATAATTCGCGGGCTGCAAAGAATAAACGATTGGCGCCTGACAATCCCTTCTGTTTGAGTTGACTGAAATAAAACAGATCCTTTTAATTTTACAGCTAATGATTGGTCCTGTGGGGATTGAAAGACACATATCATTAATTGGACAAGTATTCTTATTGTCCTTTCACACCTTAAAATAGATTGTCTTTATAATTTGAAAATCAAAAATTTTGGTCGATACATTGGTTTGGAAAGATACCTGTCTACACTGACTCTGATCAATTGTTACCAATTTCATTTTCTAATCGAATGCGCACAACACTTTAAAAAACGTTTTGAGCGAAGGTTTTTTTAAACAACATTTTGTCTGTTGCCCTAGCTTCCAGGAAACTATCATACCTTGTTAAACTGAATTACACTATCTCGACTACTTAGGCAACAAATAAATATAAGCTGTTTTTGTCCCGTTAAAAAGTTCGAATTGACCTTTTGATTGAAGGTTAAAAACTCGAATTATTTGTCTTTCCCCATAGATGCTTTGCAAAGACAACAACATGTTAAATTGTCTTTCCCTCTTCACTTCACTGCAGACTAAAATTGTTTTGCATCTTCATGGGAAAGCGCTCGAAACGGCTTGGTATTCTGCTGCTTTTTCTGATTGAAATGCATTTTTTTCATCCAGATTTTTCTCCATTTACTTTTGTTTTTCTCTCTCCTTTAACCAACATTTTACTTGATTTGCGTTAATTTGTTGATTTCACGGTTTACACTGTCCCAAATTAGTGCTATAGCACTAGAAGACTAGGCACTTAAATAAAGATCCTTCTCCTTCCTTTTCCTTTGATTATTTAATTTCACGACATTATCACCCCCGAGGATCTTACAAATATTTCCCTGAGTTTTCTCAAGTGCTCAACGATATTCTTGTCCATATATGGAAAAAGAAGCTCCAAATTTATGATCTCAGCAACAAAGGAAAATGCGTGGTCCAGACTCTTTGAGAACAATGAAAGCCATTAATCGTGCAAACTTAAGATT
>OX421447.1:24590389-24600389 GCA_949126865.1 Montipora capitata
AGATGGCATGTGTCACGCCTGCCTGGTCCTCTCGTGGACAGACTCTTAAGTACAATGAGAGTCAGGTACAACTCTAATTGTACCCGAATCTACGTTGTGTCGGCTCCTGTTCACAATATTTAGCTTCTTTCTTCGAGTGTTAAAATAGGATTAACAACAGCATCGCTAAATGGAGGTTGAGTGCCCCCAACATCCAGGAGCTTCCACTATTGGCAGGCAGCTCCGAGTGGATGAGACTGCTGCCATGGCTGGCAAATCCTGCCAACCCACCCTTGAGCTCCCACGCAAAAGGGAAGAAGGGCACCCGCTACACTGACAGGGAACGGGAGGGGGGGGACAACACAGAAACTATGCTCGAACGTGGCGCTACAACAAACACGAGGGATCCACGTGCATGTGGCCAACATAAGACCGCTGACTGCACAGGCTTACCAAATGCAAGTGCATGAACAAACAACGCAAAAAGCTAAAGAAATTATCAGTGTACGGCGCCAGCCCAGATAGCATGGCTTGGTTTTTCGATTGTATCTGAAGGAGCGAAGACAGTTTGTGAAACTGGTGCATATAACATCTGAGCCGAAACCTGTCAGGCAAGTGGTACCGCAGGGACCAATCCTTGGGCCAGTTCTATTTCTTCGATTTGTGAATGATATGCCTCTACATTTGAACAACTCCACTATTGATATATATGCTGAAGGTACCACCCTGTCCTGGAGTGGGCTCTTGGAAATGTTACTATGAAACTTGGACAACGGATTGAAAAATAGCACCCTGCTAGCAGAGCCTTTCTTTTGGTTGCTCAATTTTGGCGTTATCGAGAAAACCTATGCATGAATCGAGTAAGATCTTTATTAAGCATGAGCTGCATGTTGCCAGGATACAGTTTAGAAAGCAAGCTTAAGTGCTTGGTTTCTAGCAGATCTCGCCGCTATCTTGATGGAATAGAGAGGGGTTCAATTACCATCTGTTTTACAACTAGAAGGATGCTCGCACTAGAAAAACCGGTTTGACAAGAGAAAAACAAGGTTGACTAGGCCAGAAGTTCGGGCTGCGGCGGCTTCAAAGAGTTGACATGGTTCAGGCAGACCCTCCTTTTCTCCTCCTCAGTAAAGAAGAGGATAAAATGAGCCTCTGCTTCCAGGGTGGAAAAATTGGGGATTAGGGAAAGAATTGGACTGTTGCCTTGTTAAATATTTTCTCTCTTCAGTAGGGTGTTCTGGATGAAAATCCCATCAACTAGTTACCAGAGGGTCGTAGATAAGACTCTTACTGAGAGAACTCGGATTTCTTTTTTCTTGGTTTGCCTGTGACATGCTGAAAATACATCTTTCAAAATTCCCGCAGTTGTTGAAATGAAAAATATCTTTTAACTCTTTTCCAGGGCCGTAGCCAGTATGAGTCAAACCGAGGCACTTGCCTCAGTCATTTTTTGGTGATTTTTTTTAATAAAGCGTGATTCCAGTGTTGCCTTCAAAATGTACTCATCATAAACACCTTAATACCTACGAAGAGAATTTAACCATCGACATTGCCTCAGTCATAACTTTTTTCTGACTACGGCCCTGTTTTCATGGTCCCAATGCTTGCATATTCATCTGTTATATAAATTCCTTTCAAAAGCAAAAACACTTTAGCCAAAACTGCTTTCATCTTTCGTAAAAGTTAAAAAGTTCTAAAAATTCCTCATTTAATTTCCTCCTTTTTACAGAAATACAATGTACATCCAACAAGAGAACAATTCCAAGGCTAAGTTAAAAATGATCAACGAGAAGAAGTAACTGCATATGTTGTAAGGTAAAGGTAAAGTCTGTTTACGAGCCTAGAAGGCCCATCAGGCCGGCGCTTATCTCCGGTTCCTGTAGCATGAAGCGACTAGGAGTATCTCTAGGCCCCCCTGAATGGGATGCCAGTCCATCGCAGGGTTACCCCCAGCATTAAATTCGCCAGTACCCATTTATACACCTGGTGGAGAGAGGCACCGTGGGAGTAAAGTGTCTTGCCCAAGAACACAACACAATTTCCCCGGCCAGAACACGAACCCGGACCACTCAATCCGGAATCGAGCAAACTAACCATGAGGCCACCACGCCTCCCGCATATGTTGTACAACGTCTAAAATCTAACGCCTCCTCGTATGTCCTAAATTACTCAATTGGATGTATTTTAAAATCCGGTCAGAAAACAAAAGGCATCATCTCGAGGCTCTGGGGAATAAGATGATATCTTTTATTTAGGACTTAATTTTAATATATCGAAAATTCATTGTCTTTTAATTGCTGTGGAAGTTGCGGTACATCAAATAGTTTATGAAGAGTCACCTTGTTTTCCAGATACCATTTTTAAACGTTTTTTTTTTCTTTTTTTTTTTAAGAAAACTTATCTTAAGATTCACAGTCAATTTCAATTTTCTGCAGTCAACTTCAACTTTCTGTGTTGTTAGGGATTTCTGCAGTCAACTTTAACTTTCTGCATCGTTTAGGATATGTTATAATACGAGTAACGAGCTTACGAAGGTGGAGCGTTTAGCACACCCCAGATTCTAAAATATCCAAAATGAGGACGCATAATCTAAAAGCGGGTTGTGGTTCTGAAAAGATTCTCTCAATGTCCCTTTAGTCCAATGGTGGGAATAACGCCTTTAGGGCGGGGGGGGGGGGGGTGGGTAGCATGGGCAGGGTTTTACAGAAAGCTTAAATTACATTAATTGATAGGAAAGTACAGAAAAGCGCAACGCGAAACAAAATGGCAAACAGAGGGGAAAGTAACAGCATCAAGTTAATCCAGAGTTCGTAGAAGAATGCTTAAAAAAACCACTGAACTGAGCCCAGATATGAGCTTTCCAACGAAGCCGTTACGAAAAAATCGAAAAGTACGAACCTGTTGCGGAGGCACTGAACCAAACGTAAGGGAGACATGGAAAGTTACGAACCTACTGCCGAATACCGAACTTGTGCAATTTTGAATAAATAAGCACGATTACAAATTTTTTAAAGCACTAGCCCGCGAACACATGCCATATACTAGTAATATCACATGTTAAAACTTTTGCACACTTGTGCAGTTGGTTGAGAGCTTCCAAAACTTGAAGTTGAAAGTACATTGATTTATAGCCCTACCTGGAATCATGGAATTTGTTTGGTCCTTGAAGATAATGACCTGTGGTTATTTATTCCAAAACGAACTCGAAACCCATGTGATAATTATCAATACGAGTTGAACTCCGCTCGGTCCTATCATTGTTAGGTCCGAGCTCCAAAGCACTATCAGCGTTGCTGTTCTCTCTCGCCTTACCGTTAAAACTGTCCGCAACCTATATATTTTTTTTTATTCGCCAATTCTGCATATCTTCCAAACCATAAACAAATAATCCTCGGAATAACCTTTAATTTCGTGAACGATTGCTTCCATTCGACAAGGCATTCACATCCTCCCAGGATGGGAGGTTCTTGTTCCCTTATTCCCTTTAAAAATTTTGCTTGCGTTCCCTTGTTCCCGAAATTACTTTAAATTTTCTTCTCAGCCGATTGATTCCTAAACTAGTTTATGTATCCTTTTTCCTTGAGACATTTTGTATTTGTTACCCTGTTCCCCAGTTCTTATTAACCAGGTTTTTTTGTTCCCCAAAACCCCCTAGGCGAGCCCTTACATTCTACTTTCGTTGACAAATTCTCGCAGAGCCATGAGACTTTCATACGTTTTCTTTTTTAAATTTATTCATATTTATATTTCTCCACAAGACTAACTTTTTTTAATTTTAGGCTTTTTTGTCGCGAGATGTGTAAAATACACATTTAAAAATGTTCCAATATCAGTCCTCTTTCTCGTTGCCCTGAGTCACTTCTGGTCGTTGAACCTGGAAAAGAACCTACAAGCACAAAAAGGTTTGAACGTCTTTCCGGAATGCGAAGCACCAAGGGCAACAATGAAATCTTTTCGCAAATTCAAGTTTCTTTTCGTAATCTTTGGGAGAATCCATTTCCCTTATTTGCAATAATAGGTGTTGACGTTATCCTGTGCTTACGTGACAAGCGGATACTATTTTGCCTCCTGGGAGTAAATTCGAGTAGTCATTTAAAGCCAAACAATAGCATTTGCAGCGCTATCATTTTTCAATTAAAAAGTCTGAAAGACACACTTTTGGCCTCTTACGCTTCACAATGTCCGCAAGGAACGTCAGCGCTTCCAGTGACAGTGACGACGCTGCTCCAATATCTCCCAAACGCCATGGGTCTAGAGCATTTTCAAGAACTTTCGTCCATCTCGACAAAAGGTCAAAAGCTATGCCGAGCAGATGTGAACTCACAAGACTTAAGGCGGCAGGGAGGGTGAAGGAGGTTGCCTTCACCAAAAATCATACAGCAACTGTATAGAAAGGTTGCTCCTCTTCCATTTCCCATCCTTGGTGGGTCTTGATCTTTCTCGGTAAGTTTTCATATAGTGAATTTTATACTTACTCAAGTGTTTCCATCTGAACCATTTGCTCAACCGAATTGTTTTCTTCTCGTGAACAGCTTACGTTTCATAACGTCATATGATAAAGGCCATGCCATGAGCATAGTCTTTCGCCGTATCCCAAATGGCACAGAAATAATGGCGCAGTTCACACAGGGGCCGAAACAGAAAGTGTATATGTACTGGAAAGGTGAGACGAACCTCAATTGTTCCCGATACATCAAGTCGATAAGAGTACCCTCTGTTGGCCGTATAGAAAATTTGCTTCAAGTCTAAAATTTCGCACCAGTGAAAGAGAATTGGCAGCACTGTCGAAACTGGACACACCTCATGTGTCTAACAAGAAACCAATCTGGAAAACCACATGGAATTCCATCGAGCACATTTGTAGAAAAAACGATTTCTGCATTTTTAATTACTAAAAGCATGTTTAATGGAGTTGAGATATGGCAAAATTTAAACATGGGTCCCACAGGAAGTTGTTGAAAATTGAGGCGAGTTAAACACAGTCAACCATGTCATGATTTTACACGAGAGTGACTTTTGCGATACCAGAAGATCCCACTGAGATTGCCCATTGCAGAAGAACGACCGTCATATACAGATTTAGCCAAGCCTAAAAGCGAGGTAATCTTACTGCCTGTAGGGTTTAATAGTGAAAATAAAAAGTTTCGAATTGTCCCCGTTTTGCTGTTTCCGGTTGCTGCTTTAATAATTAAATCATTTTAATTGCTTTCATCAGAGTTTGCTTTCATCTGTAGAAAAATTTCATTCCCTAACTAATTCTAAGGTAAATTTTACTCTAAAAACCGATGTCGCATGAATCACAAAGCAAAGAGTGTGATATCGGTTTCTCGACTGAAATTTACTTTGGAATTCACCAGTTTGGCACTTATTTTTTTGTTGAACCGCAAAAGTTTTCAAACAAAAAAAAAGCACACCCTCAGTGAGTGAATGGAAACGAAAAAAGCCATTTCAGAGTTAACTATCAATACCCAGCAAATAGGAATCACGCTAAAATTAGAAAACATAAAAAACTTTGTCAGTTTTAATCCCAAAAAGTACTTTTACTGATGTACTTTATTCCACTTTATCTCTGAAAACGAGATCACTCACATTTTGATTTATTTCATTGAAACACGCCAGGTTGGCTCGGAACAAGAATCGGCAAAATACGGCAATGCGACCAAGATCCACTTCAACACTAAATTACCTTTAGGTGCTTTAAACAAACTTCTGAAAATGCAAGCTAGTGAAATTTGCCCCTAATTTTACGAGAACTCGTTTCGATTACGTGTTTTTATATTACAAGGGCAAACTTTTCTTTATCTTTGTGTCCAAAATAGTACAGGTAATTGTTATTTAATTCCAGTTGTCAATAAAAATTCGAGTTTCATTCCTGAACAAAGGAAAAACACATCAACTTTAAATAACGCATCCGAAGGCGCGTGCGAAGCTCAGCAAATAAGCCACCTCAAGTCTTTTGTAAGTCATTGTGGAAAACAGGAATCCTCTTCGTCAAATCCCCTTTAACTCCCGTTGACCACTAGCATCAGATTTTACGCTGTCTAACTCCAGACGATTTCACTCATAAATGAGGGCCCCCTAGGCGTTTAAACTGTCAATTCGTCCGATTTTATTTTCCCTTTTAGTCGCTTCCCCTTTCATCTTTATCCCCATTTTGTCATTCCTGTGAGCAAATTAACAAGCGTTAAGTGTTAATACCTCCAAAAAGTCTACAGTCTGTAAAGACTCAAAGTAGTTTCTTTTTTATAACAATGAAAACTACATTTTTACATAATTCATGTATGTTTTTTCCTAGATCCATCTTCGTCCAGCATACCTGCTGTCTCATCACCATGCACCTCTACAGTCACTTCAACCATAGTGGTGTCAACTACAAATGCAGTCACATCTTCTTCACCATCTACCATCCGATCATTCCATTCGTCAACACCTGCATCCAACCAAGACACATCATCAACATCCACCATTTCATCTACTAATTAGCACCTTTTCAACAACCACCTCGTCCACCCTGGCAGCCCTTGTGTCATCAGGCAGTACAACTTTAGCTTCAATGGCTACTCCAATGTCAAGACCCATCAATAGCCGTAAGTTGGTGAAACAAGGGAAAGGTTGTTTAAGTTGTTTTAGCAAAGGAGAACAAATAGCTACATGTCACGATGACACATTCATTCACCCTTCAATTAATTTTTGAACAGTTAGACACAAAATGGGAATAAGAATTATTGGTATTAAAATTTCCTTTCTACAGTACATGTATGTTTCCTCAATGATGCGTCTTGCAGTGAGAGGCTGGCAAAATTTGAAGGATTTAAAATTTTCTTTAGAATAGCCTGCAATTCATACGCATGCGCGAGTTTTGTTTCTCATCAAAAATACATGTAAGTATGCAAAAGAAAAAAGGGTTCATAATAATAATTATTGTTAGAGTGGTTTTCAAACAAGTGTCATAAAACCAAAACCAAAGTAATTACTTTGGCCAATCAAAAAGGACTGAGACAATCCAGTAAACCAATCAAAACTTGAAGTAATTACACGTAGCTGACACAAAACACAGGAAAATGTGCATGTGCGAGCTACGATTGGTTTTGGTCCCCCTACTGATTGGTTGGAAAAGTGGCGCGAGAACTTTGAACCAATCACTGAGTGAAGTAATGCAAAACCAAAGTAATTATATAATTACTTTCGACACTCAATTAAAAACCACTCTATTGTTAATTTGCTTTATTTATTTGTGTGTTATAATTATTACTGTTATCATTATTATTGCCATTACAACTTGTAGTTTTCCTTGCACTACTGTAAATCTTGGTCTACTTTTTTGTTATATCTCTACAACCTGACTCAATTAACTTCGGGTGGGAACTGTGCTTTAACCTTTTGTCAACACTGCAATAAATGATGACGATGATGATTATGATGATGCCTTCTAAGGAGAATAGTTAAAGTGCTAACTTGAGTGTTATGCTTTTGTTTACAAAAAAGTGAGACAAGAACATACCTTGAGCATTTGGCAACAGGTAAACTAAGACAGGTTATACATGTATCCTGCTTGATAGTTTTCTCTGCAGGTGACAATAGGTTTTGCTAACTGAACAGTCACTGCTGTCAGCACAGCATGGCATCTACAACATTCCACATATTAATGTTGCCATACCACCACTCTTATCTAACAGAGACTCAAGGAGTTCTTCCAAAGTTAGTAGTGGGTTTCAAGTGGTTGAAGAAAACGAAACATTGTTTTTGAACTAAAAATCTGACAGTGTACATGTACTACACTTCACCAAGCTAACCTTCAAAAAGAAAGTGAACAACATTATTTTTATCATCTTTCACAACCACCTTAGGTATAGGGGACTGTGGTACAGTGTATATGAACACTTTTTATGGAACACAATGTACTCTCCTTAAATGACAGTCTACAGTGTAGTCACTCCACACCAACAGTATTACAATTATATAAATTCCATTGTTATTGTTAAGTGAATCCTAACATTGGTGATGCATTTATTTCCAGTATCATCTCTGAGAACTAGTACAAGTGATAATGATGACAACAATGATGGTGAGAAAAAGAGACCATAAAAATGTCATGTTCCTTGTTACAACACAAATGAATCATCTTAGTACCACATCTATTGCAATTTAAAATATATAACAGAGGGCATACCTTACTGTAATCTAGGGGATCAGAAGACCTGACTAAAAAGATGTCTTAATCCCAAATGAAATTTATACTTAATAGATCCTTGCTCCTGTTCTGATAAAAAAATGGCCCACCAGCACATTCCAGCTCCAGTCTCGGTGGCCCAAAAATGACCTTGGCAAGGCCTGGTGCAACTAGAAAGGAAAAAATGTCTGATGTTAGTGTTTGTGTTGAAGGTGTAATGTATCTTGGGTCGAGAAGCATGTTCTGCTACTGAACATATTGTATAACTGCCTTGTAAGAAATAGCTCTTACTATGGTCTACTCTTAACAGAAGAAGCGGCAAAGATTTGATTATCGTATATTGGTTATAATCCTGCAGAAGCTGAATTGTTGGAGAGTCCATTTTCACATGACGTCATAGAGATAGATGATCCGTCACCACAATGTAAGAAAAACAATACACATCATACATGTAACATGGGCATGTTAACTTTACTAGATCATATACAGTCTTGATACAAAATCAAACATTATATTTCTAGTGACAAACCATAATGGCTGCAATGTACCATAACAAAAGTACATACACGAATAAGTTAAAGTGGTTTTCAAGCGAGTGTCGAAAGTAATTAGCAAATTGCTTCGATTTTGCATTACTTCACTCAATGATTGGTTCAAAGTTCTTGTGCCACCTTGTCAACCAATCAGAGGTGAAACCAAAACCAATCGTAGCTCACACGTGCACATTTTCCCACGTTTTGTGTCGGCTATGTGTAATTACTTGGAGTTTTGATATGGTTTACTGGATTGTCTCCATCCTTTTTAATTTGGTTTTGGTTTTACGACACTCGATTGAAACTCGCTCTATAAATTGCTAGCACATACTATGGCAAAATATACCAAGTTTTCTCGAAGTTGCAGATATTAAAGGTGAATTATTATCTAAATAATCAATAATTGGTCAGACAAACAATTATGCCCATGGAAGATATTAACTTTTTTGGCAGCCTTAATTAAAATTCACAACAGATAAGTCCTTTCAGTTCAGTTTATGCCAACTACCAAGAGCAGTTATGTGTGGAAATAAACTGGCATGGAAGTGCAATGGACACCAAGAGACTAGTTGGGCTCTTGTAATGAAAGTGCAGCTTGATGGCTTTTTAACACTGTATTAAATGCCTCTTTTGATTCATTATAAAAAGCAGTTTCCACACAAGTGCCTAGATGGTCAAGGTTTGATGCTACCACAGGTAAGCCTCCACTTCATACTGAACAACAGACATGGAAATATAAAATTGTGGCGTAAAAAGTCATCATCGGATATTAAATTATGATGATCAAGTTTTCAGGTATTACATCGGAACAAAGGTACATTTATAAAACTGGACTTACAGTCGACTCCCAATAACTTGAACCCTCGCTACCATGAACCTTGCACTAACTCTAACTAACATCGATTTCCCCTGGATTTCCGTCATACATGTACTGCAATTTAACCTCGGTAAATTGAATCTTCCGCTACCTCAAAGCACTTTTCCTTTCCCTTCAAGACATTCTCTGTGTATTTGTTCCGTGGATAACTTGAACAATGTCCGTCCATTTATGACAACTAAAAACGAACAGTGTACAGTAGTACTGCAACTGACTTTTTCTAGAAAAAGTACATTGCATGAACTCTGTTAGCAGTAGCCCGACGTTGTTTCCTTTGAAAACTGAGACGTTCACAGTTACTTTAGTACTTTACTTCTCCTGCTACTTTGCTTTGTATTATCTCACGTTACATTATGTTCTGATTTCTACAGATATTTAGAAATAAATTGTTCCATTTTCACTTGATTAACATGTATACTGTATAGAAAAAAAGTGGATACC
>OX421447.1:24607889-24612889 GCA_949126865.1 Montipora capitata
TTTATTAATGAATAATGCCACAAGTGAAACAAAAATTTGGCGAACAGGGCAGAATCAATTCTTTCTTACAGACTTATGTTCTAGGATTTACAAACACAATGAAACCTTCACAAGTCACTTTGTTTATCCGATTGTACCTAATAAAATGGAGCAATTAAAAGGCCCACATGAGCTATAATGCTATGAACTGAATTGATAGTATGCATGAACATAAACATGTTTAAAAGCAAGAAGAAATAACAGCAATCACCACCTAATATAACAATCTGGCAAAGAAGATTGATATAATGTGACTTTGATGATTTGAAAGACATTTCAAAATTATAAAAAACAGCAATGATTTTTAACATAATGTTTTAAAATAACAACAAAATCCCCAGAAATCTAATACATTTTTTTAAAATTTAATGTTCCAATTAAGGATGATAAGGAGGTAAGAGAGGTGTTTTCAAATGCGGAGGCAAGGGGAAAATGAAATGATTAAAATTGCATGGCATGGCCACATGCTGTATGTACTTTAATGGGTATTCTTGAAAATAGTTTTCCAAGCAAACAGAGTAAAGCTGCGAAAATGAATAGGTTTACTTCAAAAAGACTCTTTCAAAAATTAAAAAAACCAAACACTGTAGGAATTGCTAAATTGGTGATGGCTGCATTAATTGGGAAAATTGGTTTTCGACCACCACAAGAATAGACAAGTTAGGATAACTCTACATGGCTAACAAGCTGGTTTCCTGATGAAGTCAGGTCCTCCGTATCTATTCTCTGTGTGAGCGACTGGATCTCTGCCTAAGTAACATTTCATTGTAATGGGTTCCTGATTGAGCCAGGTCCTCTGCGTCCATGCTCTAAGTGAGCAAGGATCATTGCCTCCAGGTTCTTAGGGACATAACACTTTAGCAAACAGGGTTCCTGATTGAGCCAGGTCCACTGTGTCCATGCTCTACGTGAGCGAGGATCATTGCCTCCAGGTTCTTAGGGACATAACATTTTTAGTAATCAGGGTTCCTGATTGAGCCAGGTCCACTGTGTCCATGCTCTATGTGAGCAAGGATCTTTGCCTCCAGGCTCTTAGGAACATAACAACATTTCATGCTAGGTTCCTAATTGAGCGAGGTCCTCTGTGTCCATGCTCTACGTGAGCGAGGATCATTGCCTCCAGGTTCTTAGGGACATAACATTTTAGCAATCAGGATACCTAAGGGTTCCTTAATTGTGTCCATGTTCTATGTGAGCAAGGATCTTTGCATCCAGGTTCTTTTGAACATAATAATATTCCATTCTAGGTTCCTAACTGAGTCAGATTATCTGTGTACACACCCTACATGAATGAGCATTTTAACCTCCGGGTGCTTAGGGAAAATAAGACACAAATGTTTCGGTGACAAACTTATTAAGGACTACTCTTCTGTGAACACACATTATTGTTCATAATAAAACTCTTAGGTAACACTGACATTCCAGTGGCAACTAATTGAGGGAACAAAGTACCTTGGAAGAAACTCACCGCAAGTTCCAACAACATTTAACACATATCATGCCATCAAATAAGTTGTCTGGTAGAAGGTAAAGGAAAAGTTGTGTTGCTAAGGCTTGGGAAAATGATTGGCTTGACAAGGGGGATTGCTGCACAGGCAACAAGCCTGGACAGCATACCCCCCTTGTCCTTTCTTGATTTCTTGCAGGTTACCTTTAGAGGCAACAATGCTGATGAGACTGAGGATTTGTCCAAAACTGCTGAAGGTAAACACTAGATTTTTGTCTTGTGCAAGTAGAATTACCAACATATCCCTGGTGGGAAGATGATTCACAGTGATTTATGTGAGAAGATCTACACAAATTAAGTTGGGAACAGAAATGTGAACAACAAAATAGACTGATGAAAATGTGGCTCAGTCAGCGATTAAGCCTGGGTGCCCAAATTACTGTTGACAATATAATCGAGTTTTGTTACATATGACGAACTTTTAAGCAACTTTAATGAAACAGCAAATCAAACAAGAATCTTAAAACAAAACAAAAAAGACCATTGGTTAATCTTAACCCTTTCACTCCCAAGAGTGCCACTTATAGATTTTACTCTGTCTAACGCCAGACGATTTTACTCGTCAATGGGGAGCCCCACGGGGATGAAAGGGTTAAATGGGCATTACATATTAATTAAGTTCCTTGATAGATCCATAATTTGTACACCTGATGTGACAACGTTTCAAAAGTGTCTAACTTTGTGGGAGGCACGGTGGCCTCATGGTTAGTGTGCTCGGCCGGGGACATTGTGTTGTGTTCTTGGGCAAGACCCTTTACTCTCACGGTGCCTCTCCCCACCCAGGTGTATAAATGGGTACCGGTGAAATGCTGGGGGTAACCCTGCGATGGACTAGCATCCCATCCAGGGGGGGAGTAGAAATACTCCTGGTAGCTTCATGCTACGGAAACCGGAGATAAACGCCGGCCTGATGGGCCTTCTGTGACTTTACCTTAACCTTTAACTTACATCAGATTGGTTTTCTAATGACTGAAATAAATTTCATAAATTCATCTGATCATTACAGTGACCATTTGGCATACAACTCCAACTTCTCCAACCAATGAGAAGCAAAACAAGTTATGTATACATAGCCAATTTTTACTAGGCACCATTCAATTGTAAATGAGTCAATGAGTGTAAACATGATTGAATTCTATTTTACATGAATATCTAGATCTCACCTGCACAAATCAAGTATTGGAGGGAGAGCAGCAAAGGAAAAGAAAAAGAGAGGATAACAGGAGCAGAAAAGATAGAAGACAAAAACGAAGACAAGATCAAGAACAAGAATTGAACAACTAAGTTAAGACGGATAACTCAGAAACCTGTACATAGAAGGATTTCCAAATGACACTGATAATGTGTTTGTAATTTGTTTCATGCAATTAATAGTGCAGCAAGACTAAAACACAGCTTCTTGTTTTTTCACCTAGGGAACTCCCATATTATGGGCAGTAAAAATTATGACTTCACGTCACATTACTGCATTTCAACTTATGTCAAAGCGAATTGCTGATTGCTTCACACACTTTTTTTTTGTTCAATTGTTGATTGTTATTTTTGTTCGGTAGTCATTTTTCATTTTCAAGGTCATGCCAAAGTTGCTTTATGCACTCATAGTGGTATTCAAGAAACCCTAGTATACAACACAAAATTGACAGATCCAGTTCAGGTTGTTCAAAGCATGGTTCGCGTGAACTCTACGAGCACAGGTTACCGCTTATTTCTGCATTTACTGTTTTGGGAGCTTGAATTAATGACTACATGTGCCATAAATATTTGTAATAATGAATAGTATTTTAACTTATTAAAACATAACACCTTTTGTAATACAGGTGATTGGAACTGTTTCAATGAGGAACGTGATACTACAAGCATAATGCAAATCAATGAAACTTACAAAACCCTTGTTGAATTGGGTTAACATTGCTGCATCGATATCTCTGTATCCTAAAAGCATTGAATTCATATTTCCTACAAAGTTAAACACGCAAAAATTCACAAAAGGCCATGAACATTTTAAAGTGGTATTACGATCAAGAAAACAATTCTTTTTTCTCTTTGGATTTCAAAACTATGTAAACTAAACACTAACTGACTCAAGTTTTAAGTTCTGATTTTAAAAGGAAACCTGTTTATTTTAACTGGAATTTTCTTATTTGTTGGTCCACCATTACTAACTGTAAAATCTTGAGAGAGCTGGGTCGAGGAGAAAATGACGTCAAAGACTCACTAGTTTAAGAATGCAATGCGTGTGTATGCAGCCGAATTAATATGCAGCACGGGAGTTTCGGGCAATCACACTTTTAAACCCGTGTTTTGCATATATAATAAATTGCATTTACACGCTGAAATTTTAAGCTAGTGAGTAAATGACGTCATTTTCTCTAGATCCAACCCTCTGAGGTCCAATCGGCCAGTTTTGAACGTGAGTAATGGCGGACCGTGAAATCCAAAACTTACACTCAAAATAAACAGCCTTTGAATAAAACTCAAAGCTCAAAATTTTGCCAGTTTGGTGTTAAGCTAACACACTTTCAAAATCTGAAGAATAAAAGGAAATGATTTTTTGATCATAGTACCACTTTAAGGAGTTTCTTGTTAAGGTTTGCAATACTAAAAATAATATTTCTGTGCAATAGGCAACATTATATCATTATTGAAGCATGGCTACCAGGTCTTGTGATGAAACTTGAATATTCCTTTGTGTGTAAATTTATCTTGTGAATTGCAAAAAAAACAGAACCGGACCAAGCTGTGACTGGACCATGACGCCTTGTAGCCATGACTGAATATTGATTGACATAATATATATCTCAGGGCTATTGTTAGCATTGGTGACTTTTTTCGAAGACGTTACTGTTTTCAATGAAGTAGTACAATTTAGGCAATTACCTTTTTTTACATGCACCTTTTTTATGTGCGTCTCACCAAGTCTCAACTGTTGTCATCTACAACCAATAACCAGACTGCTAACATCTTGACTTCGCGAACGGGACTTTGAGTGCGATGCTCAACGAGTTTGCTGGAATTCGAAAAGTATCTGATGAGTCTCTTGGCCGAGACGAAACGCCGCGTCATACCAGCCGTGAAATTTATAATTGCATTGGGAAATAAATAAAGCAATCTTGATGAAATCATTTTTCCCTCAACTTATTTTGGTTTCAAAAAGCAAATGAGCGTATCCTTAATTAAGTAGGGACATGTGCGGAAATCTTGCCTCACATACTTTCAGTTGTAAATCTCCAGGGTGCTGTCATCTTGAATATTTAACAGTTATTCGCCTCAGGCTCAGTGAATATTAGTGAATATTTAGCGAGACTTAGTTGACTGACTACGACTGACTATACTGAGCCTGAGGCAAATAATTGTTTTAGAATAATGAATATCAAGAAAGTGCAAAACAACGAGCTAAAACAAGACAGAAAGGCACGAAAATTGCTTTATTGGATTAGCAGCCGTGCCTCCCAAA
>OX421447.1:24615389-24622889 GCA_949126865.1 Montipora capitata
CATTACTAAAATACTAGTCCACGCCTTCGTAACATCACACCTGGACTATTGTAACTCGCTACTGTTTGGCCTACCTGCATATCAACAAGAACGTCTTCAGAAGGTGCTTAATGCAGCTGCACGAGTCATATGCTTTATTCCCAAGTACGACCACATTACACCATCGCTTATAAAACTACACTGGCTTCCAGTGAAGCAGAGAATTGAGTTCAAAATTGCTCTATTAGTGTTTAAAGCAGTAACCTAACTAATTTACTTCAGATTCAGCCAACACAGAGATATAAACTTAGATCTGATGATAAAGAACTACTGTTCATACCAAGATCTAAATCAAAACCAGGTGACCGTGCTTTTACTATAGCCGGACCAAGAATATGGAACGATTTACCACTTGACATTAGACTATCAGCAAATTTGGAGACTTTTAACAAAAATCTTAAGACCTATCTTTTTAAAAAGGCTTACTATTGACTCCTAATTGCATAATTGTCTTGAACTTTTTTTTGATCAGTTTGTATTTGTTCATTTATCTTTGCCTGAATGCAGCGAAGCATAATGAATCAAAAGAGAAATGGTTTCTTGAACTCCCAAGCATGGGTGCATTTGTTGGCAGTGTGTTTTAAGTGCCGGCATGAGGTTATGACAGGAAAGTGTGATATGTAAAGTAGCAAGTATATATTCGATGAACAGTAAACAAGTTTCATTGTGGATTTTGACAAGCAGACAGTTAAATTCTTAGCCCGTTCTTTCTATCTGGTCCACATGGCGTGGGGCCGTCATGGTCGCCCTGCCTCAGTTCGTTTTTGTGTTTCAAGAGTCAACGCGGACGTTGCAGACCCTGTTGTCCGGCCATCCAAAACAAGAGAACATCGAAGTTCAGGCCGTCGTAGTTCTCGTTCATATGTCGCAGCTTCAAGGGGTTCTGGCCGTAGTGCTTCGCCTTCGCGAAGTGTCCGTGAGCATTCGCAGTGTAGAACTCGTTCCGTTTCTCGCAGCCCTGAGCCCCCAACTTGGGCGAAGGAAATCTTAAAGGCCCTGGAGGCGAAAACGGAGGAGGTCAAGGTTGTCAAGGAACAGCTCGACTCACTTAAACACAAGTCTGCAGAGGAGGAGCCCGAGTTCAAGTATAAGAGTAACAGGAAACAGTTCAAGTTTAACACTGACGTCAAGGATAAGTTCAACCAGATTTTAGAGAGGGCTGGGGTGGATGACGCGATCACTAAGATTGCCAACGAAGGTATGTCACTCCTTGATAACAGAAATAAGCATATTCCTATTGCTGACCGGGATGGCTGGGACGTGGTAGAATATTTTGAGGCGGACCCACTCACTGATAATGACGAAGAAGAAAAGAAACTTTGTGTTGTGCCCAAGGAAGCAGAGAGGTCTTGGGAGAAGCGAAATTGGAAAAATAGCCTGAGAGGCAAAATGGGAACTCGTTTTAAGTCTCAGTCTACATCTTCCAGAAGCGGCCCCAGTGTTAATTTTGGCCCGTCACATAGAATTGTGGATTTTCGCCCGGATGTCGGTCAGCTTTTGGTTAATCCTGTTCTAGAGAAAGCTGCTTTGGTTGCGGCAAAGCACGCCATTTCATCAAGGATTGTAAAGTTTCATCTTCCGCTAAATGACTAGCTGACTCTGATTTTGACGAGTTTTCAGAACGCGGCGTGGCTGAACTTGACATTGGCGTTTCCTCAGTATTTTGGATTAGGGGCCGCTTACGCAAGTTTTTGCATGTTTGGCGTTCTGTTGGGGCCTCTTCTTTTGTTCTAAGTGTTATTGAAAGCAGTTATAAGTTACCGTTTGTTTCGGTTCTAGTGAAGTTTTTCTTTAGTAATCATAAAAGCGCTCTTGATAATAGAGTTTTTGTTTGTGAGGCTATCGAGCAGTTGTTGTTGGCGGGTAGCGCGGTGGAGGTTAAGCGTGACCAGGTTCATGTTTGCAGTCCCTTAGGTGTAGTTCCTAAAAAGAATGCCAAACTTCGCTTTCTTAACAATCACCTAGCCAAGCGTAAGCAGGTATTCGCTTCTCTGCGGAGTGGATACCTCGCCACTTTAATTTCAAAGCTGATTATTGGTCAAAAGTTGTCGACACCGATGAGTGGATGCTCAACCCTGTTCTTTTTCGCCAGTTGGATATTCTCTGGGGACTCCACACCGTAGATCATTTTGCAAGTCATAATTCTTTCCAGTTGTCCAGGTTTTGTTCTCGGTGGTGGTGTCCTGGGACAGAAACTGTTGATGCTTTTACCGTCAGCTGGGGGGGGGGAACAATTGGTTGGTCCCCCCAGTGTTACTTATTCCCAGGGTTATCAACCACATGAAACTGGGTAAAGAACAGGGAACTCTCATTATCCCCTTTTGGCAATCTGCTCATTGGTGGCCGTTGGTGTCTGGAAGCCCCAGGGTTTTCCACCCTTTTGTTCTTGACTGTCGGGAGATTCCTCTACATGAGTCTACTTTTGTCCCTCATTCCACGGCCGCGGATTTTTTCGGGCATGGTTTTCCCTCGTGTAGGGTATTTGCTTTGAGAATTGTATTAAGTGGCTTATCTCGCTCGTCAATCCTTGGAGCAGCTTATGGCATTGCATGGCTGCATAAGAAACTTGGATGTCCTAATCCGGTCGACGATCCGCTCGTTTCTCAGACCTTGGCTGGTTTTAAACGCCTCATGGCTGGCCCATCTAGGAGAAAGCAGCCTGTTGAATCTCATCACGTCTGGGCGCTGATTCGTTCCTATGGTCGCCCCAGTGCTTCTCTACCATACTTGCAAATGGTGTCGCTGGTTGCGCTTGGTTTTTGCGCCTTCCTGCGTTGGTTAGAATTGTTCATTTATCTTTGCCTCATTTATCTTTGCCTTAATGACATGGTGGTTGGCGCAGTATCGAAGCCGCAGATGGTTATGTTGATGAATCTTTGGAAAATACCCTTGTGGTATCTAGAAATTTGGCTCTTTAATTCTTATGATGTGATTTGCTTGATAAACATTGCACGAGTTCTGCTGTATGCAGCAGTATGGAGGGTTTTACATTTGCCCCTTTTACTTCTGATAGCTTAACATTGCTTGATGACACAGTATCATTGCCGCAGGTGGATATGCTTAACGATTTTTGAACAGTACCCTTATGGTATCCGAGTGCTTACCTATTTATTGTACAGTGAATATGCTTGCCTAATGAACATTGCCTTATCTTGTATCCTTATATGCTTTTGCCACTGATTGTGAGTTGTCTGCTTATCCCGCACCGCATTTCTGGTTGTCAGTTTTTTGGGTGTGGGGAATTCAAGAATTGTTCATTTATCTTTGCCTTAATGCAGCGAAGTGTAATGAAACAAAAGATAAATGATTTCTTGAATTCCCAAGCACGGGTGCATTTGTTGGCAGTGTGTCTTAAGTGCCGGCATGAGGTTATGACAGGAAAGTGTGATATGTAAACTAGCAAGTATATATTCGCTGAACAGTAAACAAGTTTCATTGTGGATTTTTACAAGCAGACAGTTAAATTTCGTTCTCTTTATTTTTTGACTGAAATCCTGTAATCCATTTCATGGTAACGATTTTAGTTCTGTTTTCCTGATGATTGATAGTTATTATAAGTGGTTTTTTGTTTGTTCATTTACTTTGGCCGAATCAAACGTTTACAGTTTGTTTGATTTTTTGGTGTCTGAACAGTGTAAACAGTTCTTTTGGTTTTGTGATTGGTTGGTTAGTTCAATAAATGGGCTATGAGTTGTCTGCTTATCCCGCACCGCATTTCTGGTTGTCAGTTTTTTGGGTGCAGGGAATTCAAGAAATATATTTTCTTTTCTTTTATGCATTTAGATTTATTTTATATATTTATAATTTTGTATCTATATGTATATATTTTTTTGATGTTTTTAATTTAACAGTACAAAAATAAATTAATAATAATAAATAAATTATGAATAAACGAATGAATGAATAAAAAGTACATAAATAAAATACAAAATACCGATAAGATCGTAATGCAAATCTAAAACGCTAGCTTAAAAAGATAAGTTTTAAGAGATTTCTTAAATAGGGGTAGCGAATCAATCGTGCGGATGTGCGCAGGCAAGCTGTTCCACAGCGCAGACGCAGAGGCATGAAACGAGCGGGCACCTAAAGTTGTGCGCATAACCCCTTTTGGGCGTTCTAAAAATATTGTATCATTATTGTGTAATGAATACCTAGACGATGATCTAATACAGATCAGGTTACTTAAATAACTAGGAGCCATGCCATGAATCGCCTTAAAAGTAATCATCAAGATCTTGAATTGAATACGATAATTCTCCGTCAATGCCTCCCTCTCCTCGGCAATCTGCACTTCCAAAGCATTCTTCTCAAGCTGGTTGGGGATAAGGAGGACGTTGACGTAGCAAAAGCTATTCAAAGTCTCTTCGCCCATCGGCTTCGCTATGGCCCCATGTCCCTCCGCCCACACAGTCTTCCTCCCGCAGGCCCCCCGATTTCCAGTATCGTCCACGTTCCTCGCAGCCTACCTGTTTCAGCTTCCGCCCAAGGGGTCACATCCCTAGACTCTGCTCCAGGAACTGATATGTTCGCATGTTGGTGATTTTCTTTGTCCAAATTAAGGTTTACCTGTTTGGCTTCTAAGTGCGTTGTTATTTTAGTTTGCTTTTTTACTCCTGCTATCAATCTGGTCGATCTGGGACAGGTCCTCTAAACAATACCCGATACTCTGTCTGTGACGGGGTCCCTGGATTGGCCTGGTTGGTGGCTTCCCTTTTTTCAGTTATCTATTTATCTTCATGGTAAGTTTTTCAATTTTTCGCCCTTTCTAGACATCATCCTTGCCATTTGACCTTCAGTTAAACCACGCCCAAAAATCTGTTAAGTCAACTCCTATGTGGTGTAACTGGGAAGAGGAGCCCTCCAACAGGGCCGGTCCACTACCGTTTCTTCAGATAGTGACCTCTGGGAAGGTCCATGCCTCACCAAGTCTTCTCCGTTTTCGCAACCCCTCATTTTTTATCTCGGGTCTCACTCGTCATAATCAGTCTATGTGGTCCAGGATTCTCCATGATTCCCCGGTCCATTCAACGTTCCTTCGTTTCCTGGAGTTTGGTGTGGACGCAAAAGAATTTTTTGTTAAATTTGAGGGTCTTTATAAATTTATCTCTAAAACTATTTTGGAGCGAGTGGCCAATAGATCTTTGTCAGTCTGGGGGAAGGTGGTGGGGGGAAGTGTCACCTCCCCACTTGGTTATGCCCATTACCATTGAACCTTCAACAACAACAACAACATCTTTATTCGCTTTGTACTTAATTACATACATATGCATAAAAAGAGAAAAGATACTATTTTTGTACTTAAAAGCCTGGAGCTGAAAGAATCCTAAGATTTTCTAGCCAGTTCTCCAGATTTTTAAAGCTGTGAAGAATTGATATAGAATCTTCGAAAAAGCAATCTTAAAGGTAGAATGCAATAAGAGAGAAAGAGTATATGCTTAAGTTATGTTTAACTATGTTGTTCTGACAGTAAATGAGTTTTCAGTTGTTTTGAGAATTGGTATACATTTAGTTCTTTAACGTTTGAGGGAATTTTGTCCCAGACAATACAATTGTTTGTTTTCCCGTGTTAGTTCGCACTTTTTTTACGTAAAGGTTTTGTTTCGATGCATACCTGGTATTGTAGTTGTGAACTTTACTAGCATATTGAAAATAATTTGAAAACAGCTTTGGGAGGAGGCCTTTATGCCAAAAGTACGATTATTTTAAAATGTGAAATCGATAAACATGATGTACTGTCAGAACATCTAGTAAATTTAGCAGGGGAAGTGCACTTTCTGTGTGCTCGCCATAAGTGGTGGCAAAGAAAATAAGCCTAGCAGAATGATTTTGTTTAGTTTGTATCTTATCAATATGTGTTTTATATGCACTACCCCATGCTAATATTGCGTAGGAAATATATGGGTATATTAAGCTGTAGTACATTTGTTTTATTTGCGGAAGAGTAAGATAATGTCTCAGCTTAGACATAATACCATTGTTTCATGCAATTCTTGTACAGATGTATGAAATATGATGATTAAAAGCCATCGTTTCATCAAGCAAAACACCTAAATACTTTATTTTTTGCTTCCTTTGTAGCATATTTATTGTACCGTCTGCAATTTCAATATTGATATTTACTTGGTCATCTTTTTTCTTTGGCGATTTGATTATCATGAAGTTTGTTTTAGAGAAATTAATTGACAATCTATTTACATCACACCATATTTTACCTTTTTTAAGTTCAGAATTAACTATTTTCTCGAGAGTTTTCAGGTCGCGTGCTGAGGCAAAGACGTTTGTATTGTCTGCAAATATTCTAAATGTTAAAGCACTGGAACAGTTTGGTAAATCGTTTATGTAGATTAAATAATATTGGACCTAGGGAACTCCCTTGTGAAATTCCGCATGTCATTGTTTGCTCTGATGAAACGGTATTGGCATGAATCCTAAGCTAAGAAGCATGTCTAGGTACTCGGATGTTTGTTTATCTTCATTATATTTCAATAAATTCTCGTTGAAGTCCCCAAGGACCAACACCTCATGTCCCTTGGTGTTTAGTTTTTCTAATTGATCTTTCAAAATAGTATAAAAAAGTTCTCGGTTACCTTTGGGATGCCTGTAAACACAGCCTATTACGACATTTTTTTTTTGCAGTACGTGCCAGCTCTATCCAGCATGACTCTATTCCATCACCCGAGATATCTAAGTCCCTCCGTCTTGAAAATTTCAAGGCATTAGATAAATACAGACCAACACCTCCTGCCTGTGTTTTTGAGTTAATGTTCACAAAAACATAACCAGGACTATTCAAATTTGCACTCGTCTTTTCATTAATTTTACTCTCTGTTATTGCAATAATATCTGGCATTGTCTTAACTGTGCTTAAAATATCATGTAGCAAGGATTTATTTTTCTCCAAACTACGAATATTACAGTGGAATATCGAAAACCCTTTTTGTTTAGAAGCGTCATCAAATATTATGCCAGTCTTTTTAACTGAATAATAGTTAGATTCGATGTAATTATCATTAGCACACTTAAATGGGTCATTTTTGTCCAGTGAAACAACTATATCCCTGTAAAGGGTCTACTTTTCCAGAAAGTCGATCTTCCGAGTTATAAACCCACGAGCCTATGGTTTTTAGGAATTCATCATTTTCCAAGTCTTGAAAAGGAAAAGAGTAGTTTGGTGTTACTCTAATACCGGTAGTGCAGTTATTATGACAGTGCGCTATAATAAGCTATGGAACATTTTGGTATTCAATACTCATTAAAGACTAACATAGAAGAAATAATACACTGGCCACACTACTTATCTTATAGGGCGATTCCAATTCAAGACTAGTTTGAACGCAGGGGAAGATTTCTCTTGAATTCACTGAGGTCTTCGTATGGATTAATCCCCACTACGGTGGACTTGTCTGATTCTTTAACATAAATTCGGCTGTTCTGAGTCCAAATATGTTTCCATCTGATCCT
>OX421447.1:24630389-24632889 GCA_949126865.1 Montipora capitata
GACCCTGACCAGCTTATCGTTCAGGTTCAAACTCCAGCCGCCGCATTTGAAACTCCGCTATTGCAAGTTAAATGGTCAAGGAATGAAGTGCTGTTTCTTCTGTCTTTGTACAAAGAAAGGGAGAACTTTTTCAAAGATAAAAAGTCAAGGAAGAAAACTTTGTGGGAGGAAATATCGAAGGAGATGCAAGAGAAAGGATATGGCTACACTGGTGCTCAATGTGAAACGAAGTTTAAGAACTTAAAGCAAAATTTCACAAAAACAGTCGATCACAACAACGTGTCGGGCAACGACAAAAAGACGTGCCCATATTTTGAAGAGCTGAGCGATATCTTTGGCATGACACCTTCTGTAAAGCCAGTGGCAGTTTGCTCCAACAGGGCTGGTCCTGTTGGTGAAGACCTCATCCGTACAAGTTCAAGTTCAGGTTCTTTTGCAGAAGCTGCAGCATCTTCTACTGATGGACGAAGACCATCATTGGACAACGAAGAAACTCCGCGCAGACAGGTTAAAAGGTCCAGGGCCAAAAGGGCTCTTCAGAGTAAGGAGAGTCTCACTGATTTGTTCAAAGAGTACCAGCGGGAACAAAGGGAAAAAGAAGAGGAAAAGGAGAAACATGTCATGGAAATGCACCAGCAAAAGATGCAACGATTTGACAGGTTGCTGGAGCTATTTGAAAAGGACATTTCGAAATAAGGCATGTTAAGTTACTCTGGTTTATTGTCAATTATTTTAAATACATTTACATATTACATATTCTCGAGGACCATTTAATTTTGTCAGAAATTATTCTTTCTCGAAATATTTCATATTTATTGAGATGTTACAAATGAAATTGACTTGCAGTTCAGACAATTTTGGCATAAATGTATTTATTATTGAGATATTTATTTTCATATATTGAGATATTTTCAACTTGCAAAGGCAAAATAATTTAATTCAATTTTTGTGGAATGTGAAAAGTTTTCTTAGTATTTACAAAATTAAAAGGGCAATTTTTGATTGACAGTTGGCCAGTTTTGTAGCATGATTTGATAACAACCCCTCCATGTGATACCAAGATGTTCTTGGAAGTGTTGGCATGTTCTGTTTCAAAAAATGAACAATTTTCTACAGAACAAAGAGTTACTTTGACAACAAACAATGACCATGGACAAAACTGCAACACCATTTGTAACTAACATTAGTTCCAAATGTTAAAACAATACCCTCCATTCAATGGAGGCTATTGCTTTCATTGTCCTTAAGAACTTGCCTCGGAAGGCCACATTATGATCAGCCAAGCCTCTTAAGAATCTTGCTTGTTTGCCCACATTCATCCTTTTACCCTTCATCAAAGGGTTTATTCAGAACAAAACCAATGTGCAATAACTTACTTGGCAATTAATTTATCCATGAGCACACTCGCATTGTACCAAATCCATTACATAGTTCAAAATCAATTGCTCTGATTTGTCCTGACCTTTTTCATTTTAGAGTAATTATAATAAAGTATGCTGCAGAAAATAATTGGAGGGTTAGAAAATAAAAAAAAAACTGGCTCGACAGTCAAGCTGAGTTTATAACAGCAGACTGGTAAATAATAGCCTTTCCAGGCTGAAAGTGTCTGTGAAAAGGGAGGGAGAAGGGTACTTGAAAGTTGTGCTATGGCAATGCTTTACCGGAGGTTACAACCCTAACCCTTACATATAACTTGTAAAATGGAAGTACAGTAAAAACCCACGTGTAAGAACCTACTTGTTTAGAGTTTGGCAAAACAGGTTCTTATATTTTGGGGTATTAAAGTAGCAAATTTCTGCCAGGAGGTTCTTAATTTTCTAGGTTCTTACATGAGGGTTTTTACTGTATTATGATCAATTATCACATACCTACAGAAGCGGTCACTAGGTCTGCAGTCTGCAGTCTGGGTTTTACACTGACCACAACAGGGATGTTGCATCTCCTTTGTTCATTTTTCACTTAAAACCCTTTTACAAATAAAATAATGAAATGAATTGACCACTTAGTGTGACTGAAAAAGGTACCCCTCTTGTGCAGACTATCCGCCCTCCCAGTGAAGCCTTCCTTTTTGGAACCTGCTTGTATTAGTTATTTGTCTTAAAAATGTATTGTTTTGCACCATACAGACAGAGATGAAGTGCAAAAGTTCAGCAAATCATGTCCATGATTTCAGCTCTCTTTCGAACAGCATTGTTGTCATCAGCAAAAATATTAACAAAGTTATTGGCATCATCATCATCGTCTAGAGGTTGTAGAAAATCATCTATTTCATCATTTGAATAAATGCAGAAATTGTGGAGTGTGCATGCTGCTATAACTAATTTTGGTAAAAACCTGATTCTGTCAATATCCACCATGATTCTCAACTTCCGGAATCTTCCTTTCAAAAGACCAATGCCACGTTCAACGACCATCCGTTTTGAACTTAGACGATTTGTAAAACGCTTTTGCTGTGCAGTAAGATGGCCATTGTCCTTAAATCCTGTCATCAACCAGGTTT
>OX421447.1:24650389-24685389 GCA_949126865.1 Montipora capitata
CCTGTTGTCTTCCAGGGACCAAGGAATCACAAATTGTCTCATGAAACTCAATTTGCTTTGCCACATTCTTCTCTCAAAACAGGGAACTTTATCGCAAGATCAATAATTTCATAATCAAAAAAATTGTTATGACCGACGGCTGAAATTAGGCCATAGCCGGTGTCGTGTCTTAATCGTGTATTGAAACCGATTCCAATGGATTATCAAGCCACACCAGAAACACTCCGAATCTAATCCGCCATGCTTTTAATATTAATAATCCCATCACTCCTTGCACTGCTAGATACATCATGTAGGATACTTACCTGAACGCGGGTTTGGCTATATAAGTCAAACCCTGCACAGGAGTCCTCGGTTTTTGCTGGGAGACATCAATTTTTGGAGTGTGGCCCGGACATAATTTTTTCATTTTTGGAGTGTGGCCTTTTGTGGAGTGTGGTAAGAGTTTCTTGTGGTTTCTTTTGTTCTTTTTCATTTTTCTTTTTCGGTGACCCTCCCGGGGACTAATGCTCCGCATTCTGCGGTAACCCGGGGTAAGCCGAGTCGTTTTGGTTCTTTTTTCGCTTCCAGGCCTCTTTGAGCCCGCCTTTTGATTTGGTACTTCATTTAGTACGTCTTTGGTGTGTCCTTCTTGGTTTTTTCGTGTGGTTTGATATATTTTTGGTGTGTTTTTGCTTTCTGGTGGCTCCTTAAGTTATTTAAGGGGTTAGTAATTAAAATTTATTTAGTGTGATATATTAGCTTCCTTACTTTTTGCGTGGTTTCCCTTTGGTTTCACGGGGTTTCTTTCTTGGGCGTTCGAACAATTGGTGTGGAGCTTATAAATTAGTGTGTTATTTGAAAGCTACTTCTTAAGCAAGTGGCTGTTTGATATATATTTGTGGTGAATTTATATCCATATTTATCATCCATATTTGTTTTCTAAGTATCTTACTATTTGAGTGAGGTATAATATTTGGTATTAGTGTGATTTATAGTGTGAAAATAATTAAATTGTTAATAGTATTCCTTTAGTTGTATTATCCTACATCTTACTATTTAAGTGAGATAATATTGGATTTAGTGTGATTTATAGTGCTGAACATAATTTAGTATTAATAGTAGTCCTTTAGCAGCTGCTTAAGGTTTAATCTTAAATTTGTTTCATATATTATACTATAATTGGTTAACTTTAAAACGTACTTTCATAATGGTTCCGCGCAATACGCGCACTATTATAGTAAAGTCCGGCTTCCCGGCTGGGACCTCCTATGCCGGTGTTGCCGGCATCATTGCAAACTCCCTGGCTGGCCTGGTGGACTCGATCCAGGTCTGCCCAGGGGGCATTATTCGTATTTCGTTCATAGATCCATCTCATAAAAGGCCTATGAGGAGGCCGGGTTCATCTCTTTTGGGGATGTCCACTGTAACCTTGTGGTCTCAACACCTATCACCTTTGTGATGGTTTACTTGTTCCCTTATGAGGGTAGTAATGAACGTGTAAAAGAGGCTCTTAAGGTTTTTGGGGACGTTAAGGAAGTACGTCATCAACAGTGGTCCAATGTCCCTGGCGTGCACACCGGTACCCGTCTTGTGCGCATGATGCGCAAGCATGACATCCCCCGGAATATCGTGATCGACGGGGTCAACTGTAGGGTTTGGTATAAGGGGCAACCGCTAGTCTGTGACATCTGTCACGATAACCATAAGGCGGCTGACTGCCCTCTAAAAGGCAAATGTAAGAGATGCCATGAGGCCGGGCATTTTGTTCGGCATTGCCCAAAGCCTGTTTGGTTTGTGCCGGGAAGACCGGAGACCGACGCAGATAGTGAGGCGGGCGACAATGATAATGTGAATGATAATGATAATGATGGTGATGTGGCTGCGGCTGCGGCCGATAATGTTGTTGAGCCTGTTGTCGTGCCGGATGGGGGGGTGGAGCCTGTGGGTTCGTCGCAGTGCTCTATGTCTGGTTTGGGTGCAGATGCACCTATGGCTGTTGATCCCGAGGCAGTGGATGTCCGGGATAATGAATTAAACGAGCTGGATAGCCAGCCTTTGCTTGTCAGTGGGTCGGGTGCTGAGGAGAGGGTTCTGGATCCCTCTCCTAGCCAGGTTTCTGTGAGTGTTTTGGGGGGGGGCTGAGGAGAGGGTTCTGGATCCCTCTCCCAGCAACAGTGTTTTGGGGGCTTCCACCGGTCAGGCCGGTGAGTCTCAGGAGGAGGTAATGGAGTCCTCCCCTACTTTTTCTCCCCTTTCGGGGTCTGTGTTATCGGTGACGCCGTCATCAGGTGGGTCTGACGTTGTTGATTCGGGTGATGATGCTCCGGCCTCGGGGGTGGATACTGGACCCTTGCGGTCTAGAATTCCTGTAAAAGTTGGGCGCAGTGTTTCGGGGGGGTTGCATCCCCCTCTTGTATCAAGGGAGGAGACGATTAGTATGGTGCAGAAATTGAAAGCATCTCTCCCGTCGTCCATGGATGATCTTGGTGCTTCGGCTTTCGTTCCTCCTCTTCCTCCTCGGGTCAGTTCTCGTAGTTCTGGCTCGGGGATGGCCCTTCGTTCGTCCTCTCGTTCCCGGTCTCGTTCCGGTGACGAGAGGGCCCCTAGCCCGGATCCTCATAGGTCTCGTCGGCGTGCTTCCTCGCCTAGCCCTGCTAGGCGTCGTTAATTTTGCCGTTGTCTCGCCACCATTTATTTTTTGTTATGGGTTTGTCACTACTTTTTTGTTATATTATGGCTCTCTCTGTAATTTCTGTAAACGTTAATGGGTTGAGAGATGGTGACAAGCGTCTTGGATTTCTTCAGTGGTTGTCCCATCTCTCTCCTTCGGTAGTTTGTCTGCAGGAGACCCACGCAGTCTCTAATGATGATCTTCTTTCTTGGTTTTCTCGGTTTGGTTATTTGTGTGCTGGTTCTTTTGGTACCAATCATTCTCGTGGTGTGGTTGTTTTGTATCGTTCGGTTTTGGAGTGTAAGTCTGTTGTTTGTGAGTTTGACGGTCGTTTTGTTTTGGTTGAGTTTTCTTTTCGTGGTTCTGTTTTTCGGGTTGCTTCTATTTATGCTCCTAACCGTAATCCTGATCGTGACGCTTTTTTGGTTCGTTGTGTTGACTCTATTGATCCTGCTGTTCCTACTCTTTTGTGCGGCGATTTCAACACGGTCCTGGACCGTGTTCGGGATCGCCGTGGGTCTTGTCCTTTTGATGTCTCTCGGGAAAGTTCTGCTTTGTTGTCGGCGTTGTTTTCGGATTGTTGTGTGGTGGATATTTGGCGTGAAAGGCACCCAAATGATTCTGCTTTCACCTGGTTCCGGCCCGATGGGGCCCTTGCATCCCGCATTGACCTCATCGGTTGTCCGTTTGCTTGGGTGCCTTATGTGTCTTCTTTAGACATTCTGCCGTGTCCTTTTTCTGACCATTGTGCTATTTCTTTCTCATGGGCTCTCCCCAGCTCCGTCCCTCCGGGTCCGGGGTTGTGGAAGCTCAATCTTTCTGTTCTGGATGAGGCCGAGTATATCGGCCTCATTTCAACTTTCTGGTCCTATTGGCAGTCTCGTCAGTCTTCTTTTTCTTCCCTTGCTAGGTGGTGGGACAGCGGCAAATCCCATATTAAACGTTTAAGTATAAATTATTGTAAAGATCGTGGTAAATGTAAAGTAGTTGAACGTAATATTTTGTCTAGTCTTGCTGCTCATCTTAAAAGTCATATTGATTCTGGTCGTCTTTCTTTTCTTCCTGTGTACCTTTCTACTCTGTCTCGTCTTCGTTCTATGGATGTTGAGGTTGCTCGTGGTGCTCAAGTTCGTGCCCGGTCGAGGTGGGTGGAGGAGGGTGAGTCCTCCTCGACTTACTTCTTCCGGCTCGAAAAGAAAAACGGCACTGACCGTAATATCTCGGCGCTGAGAGCTAGTGACGGTACTTTGGTTACGGACAGGGATGGGTTGTGTGATGTTTTTCGTTCTTTCTATTCGGATCTTTTCTCTGCTGCTCCTTGCGACTCCAATGCTCGTGCTGAGCTTCTTTCTAACATTTCTTCAGTTCTTCCGTATAATGATAGTGAGGTGTGCGAAGGTCTTCTCAGCCAGGAGGAGTGTTTTGCAGCTCTTCAGGGCATGGCCCGTGGTAAAGCTCCTGGTTGTGATGGCCTTCCCATGGAATTCTATTTAAAATTTTGGCATGTTTTGGGTTTCGATTTGGTTTGTGTTTTGAATTCTGCTTTTGGTTTAGGCTCTTTGTCTCGCTCTCAGCGCCGAGGTATCATTACTTTATCCTTTAAAAAAGGGGATCGTCTTGATCCCAAAAACTGGCGTCCAATCTCCCTGTTGAATGTCGATTATAAAATTGCTTCGCGTTCTATTGCTGCTCGTCTTCTTAAGGTTATTCATTTGGTTGTCGATAAAGATCAGTCTTGTGGTGTTCCTGGCCGTTTCATTGGTGAAAATGTTGCTTTTCTTCGAGATGTTGTTGATTTTTGCTCTTCTTCTGGTGTTCCTGCTGCTCTTCTTTCTCTTGACCAAGAAAAGGCATTCGACAGGGTGGATTGGACGTTCCTTCGTTCTACTTTATATGCCATGGGTTTTGGGCAGTCATTTGTTGGGTGGGTTAATTTATTTTACAATAATGTGAGTAGTTGTGTTAACGTTAATGGTTATATTTCAAATTCTTTTAAGTTATCTCGTGGGGTGAGGCAGGGATGTCCCCTGTCCCCCCTCCTTTATGTTTTAGTGGCTGAGGTACTTGCATGTAATATTCGTTCTAGTGGTTTAATCTCTGGTTTGTCTCTTCCTGGTTCTTCATCTCCTTTGCCTGTTGTTTCTGCCTATGCTGATGACACTACGCTGGTTGTTTCTTCTGTTCCTGGTATTTTGGCTGTGTTTGATGTTTATTCTTTGTATGAGAGGGGGTCTGGGGCTAAATTAAATTATGGTAAATGTGAAGGTTTGTGGTTAGGTGGTTGGAATGGGCGTACTGACTCACCGGTGGACATTACTTGGTCGTCGGTGAAGGTGAAGGTGTTGGGGGTTTTTCTGGGTCCGGGCAATCTGGAGGAGGACAATTGGAGGCCGCGTATCACCGCGGTTGAAAATGCTTTGAACTCTTGGCGTCAGCGATCGTTATCCTATAAGGGCAAGGCACTTGTTATCAATGCCTTGGCCCTTTCCCGTGTGTGGTACGTGGCCTCTCTAATCCATGTTCCCCAGTGGGTCAGTGTCGAATTAAATACGTTAATTTTTAAATTTTTTGGGAGCGGTAAGCGGGACTTGGTCGCTCGTCGTGTTGTGGTTCAGCCTTCTTGTTTGGGTGGTTTCTCTGTTGTGGATTTTCAGTGTAAGGTTATGGCTCTTCATGTTCAGTGGGTTCGTCGTTTTGTTTCTTCTCCGTCTTCTTGGGTTTCTTTCATGGTTTTTTGGTTTTCTTCTCGGCTTGCCGCTCCTCCGCATCTCGTTTTTTCTGCTCCGCTTTGTTTTTCGCCGGATTCTCTGCCTCCGTTTTATCGTTCTCTGTTGACTGCTTGGCGGGCGTGTAAAGGATCCCTTACTGCGTCTTCTTTGGGTATTGGTTCGGGTATTGATTTTTGTCCTGTTTCTGCTATGTCTACGAAGTCTGCTTATTTGTTTCTTTTGTCCGAGAATGCTGTTTCTCCTCATTGTGAGGAGAAGTTCTTTCCTTTGTTTGGTTCTCTTTATTGGTCTTCTACGTGGCGTCAGCTTTTCTTTTTTGATTTGGATCGTCCAGTTATTGATTTGTGTTGGAAAATTTCTCACGGGGTCCTTTACACGGCCGAGAGGCTTGCTGGTTTTGGATATGCTCTATCAACTGCTTGTTTTTGTTCTGCTCCTGTCGAGTCTCTTTCACATTTGTTCTTTCACTGTCCTCTGGCTGTCAGTGTTTTGTCGTGGCTTCAATCTCTGATGTTCTTGGCTTCTCCTCTTTGTCCTTCTATCTTGGTTCGTCATGCGCTTTTTGGTTTCTCGGCTGATGAGTTGTCTGTGGTTCCTCGGGTTTTTGTTTATATGTTGAATGTGTGCAAGTTTTGTATTTGGGGGGCTCGGAACGATTTTCGCTTCAGAGGTGTTCGTCCTTCGGCTGTTGATGTTATGGAGCGTGTGAAGTCTCGTGTTCGGTTTAATCTCCCGTTGTTTTTCCGTCGTTTCCGGTCGGACCGTCGTTGTCGTTATTTTGTCCGTCAGTGGGGTGGTCGTGGTGTGGTGGCTTCCTCACAAAATGATGCCTTGGTCGTTCATATTTAAGTTCTCGTCTTGTGTTGTGTGTACGTGCCCTGGCCGTTTTTTCTGGGGTGAACCAACGTCTTGGGGTTGGGTGTGTCGGTTGACGGGTGGCCTTTTATTGGTCACTCTTCACCCTTGTGCTGGGTCGTGCTTGTTTTGTTTTGTCCAGTTGTTTTTTGAGTCTTTTTTGTCGAATTGTCATTTGGGAGTGTAAGTCAGGCGAGGCATCTCCTAGGTGCAATTCTTCGTTGTCTGTTTGTCTTTTGTTATTTGTTAGTAGGGGCGGGGTTCGATTCCCCGGCGAGTTTGGCGTGTTGGTGCACCCCCGTTTGAGGTGAACCGTTCTGTTTGACGGATTCGTCGTTATGTCTGGCGGCCATTGCACTCACCCTACCGGGGGGCCAGCCATTCGCCTTAAACATAAAAAAAACATCATGTAGGATGCACTGAACATACACTACATCCCTCCCTTTTTCCGGAACACTACATGGGAAGCAAACATACTTAACAACCACTAGAACAAATCAGAGCAAACTTAGTAATTGCATAGATAATGAAAACCTTGACTCTGCCTGGATAAATGCAATTTACAGTTACTAGTAAAGAAAGGAAATGACTCAACAATGTCCTAGCTAAACACAAACAGTTCTAAGTCATATCAAAGTCTTTAAACTTCGCCGGCAACTTCTTATGAAGAACAGGTCTTGTGGGTGCAGCAATCTTTGCTTCTCCACAATCCGTCTTAAGGTCTGTAGGGTCTGGTCCCACTTCAACAGCATTCTCTCCAGCAGGAGAATCAACAGCTTCAGCCTCATACTTTTTAAGGTGGGCTTTATTTCTTTCATACTGAACACCTTCAGGAGACTTGATAACAATGCTGCTGTTATTTCTGCTTACAACGTCATACAGTTCTGGTGCAAATGGTGTCGACAACTTGTTCTGCCGCTCTTGTTTTACCAGGACTTTGTCACCTGGAACCAGATCTGAATACTCTGCATGCCTTTTTTCATCTGCATATAACTTAGCCTTTGCTTTCATTTCGCTGTCTCTGTCTCGCACTTCACTTGCTACATTATCTTCACGGAATTCAGGTAACTTGGTTCGAATTTTCCTTCTAAACAGCAGTTCAGCTGGACTCACTCCGGTGGTGGTGTGAGGAGTCGATCTGTATGCAATCAGATATTTGCAAACTTCTTCCTTCCACTGTTTTCCCTCAGCTTGTGCAATCCGCATTCTTTTTAGGAGAGATCGGTTCTGCCTTTCCACCTCTCCATTCGCTTGGGGCCATAATGGCATGGTCTTTCTGTGTTCAATACCACAGTCTTCCAAATACTTCTCAAACTCATTTGAAACAAACTGTGGACCATTGTCACTGGTTATTGATAGTGGTAAACCATGGATCATGAAGATCCTCTCCAGACTCGCAATGATTTTCTCAGATGTTGTGGAACGCATAATCTCAATTTCGTAATATCTGCTGAAATAATCAACTACGACCAACACAGAGTCGCCTGACGGTAAAGGACCTAGCAAGTCCAAGGCCAAGTCTTGCCAAGGACCTTGTGGCAAGGGGGTCGACTTGATTGGTTCAGGATGGGCGGGACTGCTCACTAGCTGGCACCCAAAACACGTTTTACAAAATTTTTCTGCCTCTTTGTCGATCCCGGGCCACCATACTTTTGATCTCAGCCTCTGCTTCATACTAACAATACCAGGATGTCCTTCGTGTGCTAACGTAAGAACTCGGGATCTCAACTTGCTGGGTATTACGATTCTGGTACCACGGAGGATAAGCTTGCCAATCACACACAGTTCACTGGCTACAGGTATATACTGCTTGAGCTGGTCTTTCCTCCAAGTTCCCCCCGCTATACAATTCCGCAACTCACTTAGTCCTTCATCTTCTGCTGACGCATCTTCAATCTCGCGTGTCGTCATTGCGCGTGGAGTGGAGGTTACTGCTACAAATCTGATAAATTCATCTGATACTTTGTGCGCTACCGTTGAAACTGCTTGGTTCTCTTCTTGAAGTAAGCGTGATAGCGAATCTGCAATGTTCTGCTCTCCTGGCAGGTATTTTACTTTGAAACTGTATGGTTGTAACCTCAGAACCAACCGCTAATTCTGGCACAGGGCTTTGATTTGTTTGAGTATATTGTCTCCAATGGTTTGTGATCTGTGTATAGTTCAAATTCGCACGCCCAAACAACTGCCAACGCCTCTTTCTCGGTTTGAGAATACCGTTTTTCCACAACACTCAGACTTTTGCTGACATAACTGATAACTCTCTTTCTTCCTTGTTGCTCTTGAACAAGTACCGCGCCAAGACCAACTGGGCTTGCATCAGCTATAATTAGTGTCCTGGCATCTTTGTTAAAATACCCAAGGGTTTCAGCACTTGCTAATCTGCTCTTCAGCTGATTGAATGCTTTTCTCTGATCGTTTCCAAAGTTGAAACAGACACCTTTCTTTGTCAGTCTACGCAAAGGTTCAGCTACTGTGGCGAAATCTGGGATGAACCGTGCACTGTAGTTAGCAAGTCCCAGGAAGCTCCTAACTTCTGATGCATTCTGCAGCTCTCTCGCCTCAACAATAGCTTTCACTTTCTCTTCAGTTGGACCAATGCCCTGGTTTGTTAGCATGAGTCCCATAAACACTAGTTTGGTCATGTGAAACTTACACTTTTCTGCATTAAGAGTTAAGTTCTTCTCTTTCAGTTTCTCCAGGACTCGCTTTAGTCTCTCGTCATGCTCCTTGGTAGTTTTGCCATGTACAATTATGTCATCAGAGATGTTAGCAACTCCCTCACAGTCACTAAGTGCTAGCTGGATAACATGCTGATACACTTCTGGGGCAGAACTTATTCCAAACATAAGGCGCTTATATTGAAACAATCCACAGTGAGTGATAAAGGTAGTAATGCTACGGGAATCTGGATGGAGTTCTAATTGATGATATCCCCACTTCAAATCAAGCTTACTAAATACTGTGCTTTGGTTCAGGCTTTGTAGAAATTCGTCTACAGTAGGTATGGGGTAGCGTTCTCTGATTATGGCTTCGTTGGCTCTACGCATGTTCACGCATGGCCGAATTTCATCATTCTGTTTCGGCACCACTACTACCAGACTAACCCACGGTGTCGGGCCCTCTACTGGCTCGATAATATCCATATTTACAAGTTCCTCAACCTTCTTCTTCACCTTGTCGCGAAGGCTGAATGGAGTACGCCTGACTGGCTGGGCCACTGGAGGTAGATCAGGATTAACATGTAACTTGACTTGAAAGTCTTTCAACTTGCCTACACCATCAAATACTCCTTTGTAATCAGACATGATCACTTCTTTGGACTGCACTGTATAAACTGGAGCTCCTAATTTCAACACACCTAGTTGCAACACAGTTTCTCTTCCAAGTAGTGCTTCTCCTTCACCATCAATGACAACAAATTCAGCTTGAACCTCGCTCTCAGCTACTTTCGTCAATGCTGAAAATGTCCCCAAAACTTTTAATGGCTTCTTGCTTCCATATGCATAAAGCTCCTTGTCACACTTCTTGGATACACAGACAATCTTCTGTTGCTTTAGGTAATTCCATACACCTTTGTCTACAATGTTAGTGCTCGCCCCTGAATCAATCACCATTTTCACAACACATCCACCCACAATCACCTCCACTTTTCCAAGCTATGACCATGATTTTACAGTGAATGCATACTCATCTTCCTCGTCATCATTTTCTCCCTGCATGTATCTCACTTTCCTCATCTCTTTCGGCTTCTTATCGCCTCTACGTTTACTTTCCTTTGTTCTGCATTGCGATGAAAAATGATCAGCACCACCACATGACCTGCAGGTTTTTCCTTTTGCAGGGCATTCCGGGTCACGTCCAAAATGTCCTTTGTTGCCGCATCGGTAACACGTTTTGTTTCCAGGCTCACCCGATGTCTTCTTCCCTTTATGATGATGCTTGTTTGCGCTTGAGTCACGAACTTGATTCACGGTAGTGCCTTTACTCTTCATATTCTCCAGTTGAGCTTGCACAGCCTCAAATGATGCTGCAGTTTTAAGTAGAACTTCTAGGGTTAAAGTGTCACCTTTCTGAAGCAATTTCCGCCTTAAATCATGGGACGTACACCGCTGAACAACTTGATCTCGAATTTGATTATCCGCCTGATTACCGTAATCACAATCTTTCAGAACTTGTCGTAACCTGGTCACGAACTGAGCCACCATTTCACCCTCTCATTGTTCCATACTTCGGAAAAGATGATTTTGGTACGTCGAATTTACCTTCGGAATGAAATATGCGTTCAACGCATCCACGGCTTTCTCATACTCGGCTGCTGCGCCCGTATCAGCCAAGTTTCGAAGATGTCTTGCACTTGTTCCCCGGCACAATGCAAAAGTAGAGCCCTTCTTTGCACTTTATTGTCAGCTTTATCTGCTTGGATGATGAGGCCCTTGCTGTCAGCATAAGGCGAAAAACCTTTAATCCATCGTTGCCATCGCCGGCCAATGCTCGAAGGTTCGCCGTTCGGATCGAAGGGTTTTACACTTGTTAGTAGATCATCCACTTTTATAGAGGCCATAATTTAACTCTCACGACCTAAAAGATTATCCTCGTCGCCAGATGTCATGTCTTAATCGTGTATTGAAACCGATTCCAATGGATTATCAAGCCACACCAGAAACACTCCGAATCTAATTTGCCATGTCGCCAGATGTCGTGTCTTAATCGTGTATTGAAACCGATTCCAATGGATTATCAAACCACACCAGAAACACTCCGAATCTAATCCGCCATGCTTTTAATAATAATAATCCCATCACTCCTTGCACTGCTAGATACATCATGTAGGATGCACTGAACATACACTACAGCCGGGACAACAAACTGGTATATATTAGTAGATAAAGATTAGTGACAGGCCTTCACGGACTCATTGTGTGATTTAACTGTAGATGAATGTAGCCTTCAGTGGATAAATCCCAATATTCTATACGCTCAATAAAATCCACAAACAAAATCCGGTTGGTAGACCAATTATTTCGGGCTGCGAAGGCCCTACAGAAAGACTATCATTGTTTGTGGACAAATTACTACAGACGTACCGCAAGAGGAGGGTATTACAACGGTATGCAAGGCATACGAAAAATTTCACAACTACAACCCCCCCACCCCATCCCACCATCTCAAAGAAATGCTTTGCCTTATCCTTAAAGAGAATTCATTCCAATTTATTGGAAAAAATTACCTCCAGACCCATGGAACCGCAATGGGTACGAAAATGGCAGTTGCATTTGCGAACATCTTCATGGCAGAAATAGAAACAAAATTGATAAACCAAAGCAACACAAAACCAATAAAAGGGAAACGTTATATTGACGACATTTTCTCATTGTGGGATTCCAACACACAGGAAATAAACCTGTTCATAAAACAAGCTAACAACTTCTATCCTACAATCAAATTCACGGCTGAAATCTCAGAGATAGAAATAACATTTCTCGACACAATCATATCTAAAGGAGAAAGATTCAGAAACGAATCGATCCTTGACATCCAAACACATTACAAGCCGACTGAAACCTTTCAGTACACACATTTTACCTCGAGCCACCCACCAGGCGTGAAAAAAGGTTTTATTAAAGGTGAAGCTCTTAGACTCCTTAGAATAAACTCTTCTGAAACAGCCTTTAATGACAGTATCACCAATTTTAAATCGCGCCACATTGCGCGCGGCTATCCTCACAAGATGATACTAACAACGTTATAAGAAGTCAGCTTCGCCGGAAGACAGTCGGCACTCCAACAAAAAGCAAAAGCATGGAAACAAATCTTGCCATTTGTCACAACATACCACCCATCGGTGGGTAACCTTAAAATAATACTCAAGCTAAACTGGCATTTAATACAAAATCAGCCTTTGCTGAACACTATCTTCAAGAATCCGCTTATCCTATCGTACAGAAGAGGTAAATCTCTTTCAGACAGGCTAGTTAAAGCTAAGCTATGAAGGCTACATTCAATTACAATTAAATCATGCAGGGAGTCCGTATAGGCCTGTCACTAATTTATCCACTGAAGGCTACATTCATCTACAGTTAAATCACACAGGGAGTCCGTGCAGGCCTGTCACTAATCTTTATCCACTGTTGAGCTATTCCAGACAGGCCCCGTCCTGGTGTGAGACCACAAAGTTTAACATGTACAAATGTACTGCACAAAAGTCACAACAGCTCACACCACGCGAACAAAATCTTGGCCTTTTTTTTCCAAGGCAAGGAAATAAAACACATAGTGCACATGCTTGGGTGCATATCTTCAGGCTTGAAAAACGGCTATCATTCATACACGAATAAAGCCTTTAAAACAAGCACAACCCAGCTTCATAAAAGAGCAGATCGAAAATACACCCCCGTGATTGGTTCCCTTCCATATGGAATGGGCCAATGATAATACATTTTCGATTCTCACTAACCACTCTTACACATATAAAAGGGTCACCCGTCACAACTTATGCAGGAATAGAACTGAGTTGTTCTACTATTCCTACACATATTACTGTTGTCAGTAAATAGCAACTGAAGAGATTCGTACAGAATCGAAACCGCCGGTCTTGCTGGAGACCATACATATATTATCAAACACCATTTGATAATGACAGACAACATCCTACAGGAGTATCTCTCGCCATCGGCAGGATACGATAATGAAAACGACGACATCGATATGCCCAAAACACCAGAGGGAATACCTCAAAACGATGACCTTGATTTGCTATACAACAGCAAATATGAAATGGAGGATTCTGCAGATGAAAAGAGTCCCTTAACATCACAAAGTCCCCCAGCATCACAAATAGAACCAAGGCACAAAACCTACTACCAGAACAAACAAGAGAACAGCCTGTCTAAATCTTCTGCTGAAAACCAAAGACCAAGCAGGAAATGCAAATATATGGACTTAGCCTCTTTAGAGACTAACATCAGAAAATCTAAGGATTCCATCAGGAAACTTGAAGAGCACATAAACAAGGAGACCTGTCCAAAATCCTTCCAATACTCGGCAAGGGCTAACATCCTGCCGGATGACACATTTCTCAAGGAAATAAAACAGATCAAAGAACAAGCAAAACAAGGCTTCGTCAGCGCACTCACACGCTACCACAAACGGCGCCTAGAAAGCCAAGAAAACAAATTTTAAAAAGCAAAGCTCTTCAAAAACAGTAGCAAAACTGCCAGCACTCATGTAAATAGGTCGATGCGAGAACAGTCGCATTCTGCGAACACAGAAAACATTGTAAATTATGATGTAAATAAGGTTGAAAAACTACAGCAAGATTTCAACGAGTTTAAACAAATATTGTACACACACGTGTTGCAGACTTCTTCAAACAATGAAGATATTGAGAAATTCAAAAGTCTCTTTCCTGAAAATGAAACCACCGTGAAGGAGCCTATAAAAATTACAGGGATCAACACAAACATTAGACACAAACAGCGCCAAACACACTTTACTCAAAAACGGATTGCCACACAAAGAAAATCAAACGAGACAGTCATTAAAAATCTCTCCAATCTCCAACTAACTGACAACTAAGTCAACGTTATTTCCAAAGGGCTCAAATTTGTCCTGACACCGGTGACAGATGAGAAAAATATTAGACGCCAACTCTTGCAAGACTTTGAAGAATTCGTGACACAAATGCGTCTACAATACATATTCCACACAAAAAATACAGAACCGCACCCATTTCACGTCAAATCAGACTGGGCACCTCCGGTTCAAAAGTTAGTTGCCCTTGAAAGCTACTTGGAAAGTGTCAAAATCCAACTTGCAGAGATCAAACCATCAAACCCTAAAAACAATCTGTCACACAACGAATACAAAGCCCTTACAGAGCTTGTTAACAACACTGAGATCATTCTCAAAAAGGCAGACAAAGGAACAAGAACTGTCATAATGAACAAGTGTGATAAAATACAAGAAGCTCAAACTCATCTGAACAATAGAGAACATTATAAACCTCTCAAAAACGCCATGGCGGAAGAAACATTACAAAGCGTTAATGAGCTTGTCACACGTCTTCACCAAAATAACTATATTGATGGTATGACTAAAAAATGGTTTTCTCAAACACGCAATCCTCCTAGAATCCCAATATTCTATATGCTCACTAAAATCCACAAACAAAATCCGGTTGGTAGACCAATTATTTCGGGCTGCGAAGGCCCTACAGAAAGACTATCATCGTTTGTGGACAAATTACTACAGCCGATTGCACAGACACAGAAATCGTATCTTAAGGATACAACACACTTCATAAACTTTATTGAGAATACAAAGGTCCCTCGAAATACTATTTTGGTGTCTGTGGATGTAACAAGCTTGTATACAAACATACCGCAAGAGGAGGGTATTTAACGGTATGCAAGGCATACGAAAAATTTCACAACTACAACCCCCCCACCCCATCCCACCATCTCAAAGAAATGCTTTGCCTTATCCTTAAAGAGAATTCATTCCAATTTATTGGAAAAAATTACCTCCAGACCCATGGAACCGCAATGGGTACGAAAATGGAAGTTGCATTTGCCAACATCTTCATGGCAGAAATAGCAACAAAATTGATAAACCAAAGCAACACAAAACCAATAAAGTGGAAACGTTATATTGACGACATTTTCTCATTGTGGGATTCCAACACACAGGAAATAAACCTGTTCATAAAACAAGCTAACAACTTCTACCCTACAATCAAATTCACCGCTGAAATCTCAGAGATAGAAATAACATTTCTCGACAAAATCATATCTAAAGGAGAAAGATTCAGAAACGAATCGATCCTTGACATCCGAACACATTAACTCTTCTGAAACAGCCTTTAATGACAGTATCACCAATTTTAAATCGCACCACATTGTGCACGGCTATCCTCACAAGATGATACAAACAACGTTATCAGAAGTCAGCTTTGCCAGAAGACAGTCGGCACTCCAACAAAAAGCAAAAGCACGGAAACAAATCTTGCCATTTGTCACAACATACCACCCATCGGTGGGTAACCTTAAAAATATACTCATGCTAAACTGGGACTTAATACAAAATCAGCCTTTGCTGAACACTATCTTCAAGAATCCGCTTATCCTATCGTACAGAAGAGGTAAATCTCTTTCAGACAGGCTAGTTAAAGCTAAGCTATGAAGGCTACATTCAATTACAAGTAAATCATGCAGAGAGTCCGATATAGGCCTGTCACTAATTTATCCACTGAAGGCTACATTCATCTACAGTTAAACCACACAGGGAGTCCGTGCAGGCCTGTCACTAATCTTTATCCTCGTTAGTAATTTTTATTATCGATCTGCAATTCATATTGCAAATTTCACCTGTTGTCTTCCAGGGACCAAGGAATCACAAATTGTCTCATGAAACTCGTTTTGCTTTGCCACATTCTTCTCTCAAAACAGGGAATTTTATCGCAAGATCAATAATTTCATAATCGAAAAAATTGTTATGACCGACGGCTGAAATTAGGCCATAGCCGGGACAACAAACGAGTATATTAGTATTTCCAAGTCTAAGACTCGATTTCCGCTGTAATCAAGCCTATTAGTTACTTTTCTTTTTTTTATGTTATAAAAAAGTGAAATCATGAGCATGCATACGTAATGAATTCATATCATGTCGAATCGGCGATTGTTCTGTTATCTTCGAATGAATCACAAGTTGCCTGGTTTCGATTTCATAATTGAAAATGTTGTACTTACTGAAGGCTGAAATTTACGCTGGGTGCCAGAGGGTTCCTTTTGTTTTCATGGTGAAGTGGCGATTGAGTACAGCAAAGCCGCAATCGAGCTTCGACACACACAATCATGGCCGTGTTCAGAGGCACTGTTCCACTACGCTCTAAAAAATTTCAAACATCCCTGTTCTGAAAGGAACTCTTGACAATGAAAATTGTATGTTTCTCTCATTTGATGCTTCAAATCCGGGAGTGTTGCTTCTGCTGCTGAATGTAAAGATCTCGGGGGGAAAGGAATCAAATTTTAACTGCTAAACAAGTCGCTCCTGACTACGTCTGCGAAATGTTTAAAAACAAAGAATTGCCATGATACATTTCTGATTCTCCTAATCTTAGTTTACTGAACTTGTCACAAACATCTTATCATAAAAATTCAATATTTTCAGTCGGGAACTTAATAAACTTATGAAAGGGAAACAAAATGACCTAACCTATTTTTTCACACTGAAATGTACAAAACCAAAAAAAACTTTCCTAATTATCGGGAACTATATACGTTGCAATATTGTTGCTTAAGAAAGTCAAATTAAAAATACCTGCATTTGGTATTGATGCGTGTTCGAACACTCTCCCACTGGTTAGTAAAATCTGGAGATTCGAATTTCCAAAGGAGCGGTGACTGTAGAAAACGAAGCTTTAACTCATCCAACTGCTGATAGCCATTGGACCCAGAAGTGTTTCCGCTAGCCAATTCTCCATCTGTAAACAGGACGTCTACACAGGCCATAGTGATTGTAATAATGTTACCTCCGAAGGAAACTATCGATTCAACCTTTCGCCGGTGATCATTTGTGGGGCCTTGACTGCTGTATCTGCTCTGCACAAGTGGGGCGTTCTTCTCAATGGTGGATAGCGGTAATCGCAGAGGTGGTGGGAGTGGAAGCGGTGGTAGCATGGCTCCACTGTTGACAACTGCCAAGGGAACGCTCTGGGTCATGCATGCTGGCTCTGGTGGCATTTCTGGAACTGGCTGATTACTGGAAAGTCCCGCGATGAATGGCAAGACAGTGAGCCCGAGAGGATATCTTCGCCGTTTAACTGATCAGTTCGCACTTCGCTTTGGTGTCTGTTCTTCAGGGAGGTCAGATTGGCCACGATCTTAGTCAGCTGTCTGATTTGTTCCTTCAGATCGTCCATTACATCTGGAAACTCGGTCTATACAGCCACGTCTGATTTTTCGAGGATGTCTCGTCTGTCACACTGAATGGATGCCGTTTTAGTTGTTTTAGCCTTCTCACTATTAATACACTGCTGTTTTAATCGGGCCTGTTTTTCATCCCTCTCTCTGATGAATTCATTCAACATCTGCAACTACAAATTTAAAAAAGTGTAGGCGGTTAACTAGGTGCAATACGAATAAAGAAGTTTGGTTTTGTTTTTACCTGATTTACAGCGGTTATCAATCACACACAACCTTCAGCGCAAAAACGTCTAGACAAAACTCAAGTATTGGTCGACGTCAATCATCCGCACCTCCTTACCGACTGTATACAAAATTTACAAAGAAAGCCATAACCTTGCAGCGGTCCACTCATAAAAATTATCATTTTAGTTTCAGTATGCATGGCTAGCTACCAGTGTGAACAAATTATTTCTGTGCGTATTCATCTTGGGGCTACGAACTCAACAGAAAACAGTTCTTTGATTCCGCTAAGAATAATTATTCGAAAACTAAGTAAAGCCACTAACAATTATAGCTCAGGAGGCGAATATTATTTTGTAACAAAATTGAAAAAATAACATGTCGCTTGCGATGTAACTCGGATAAATAATATCGTCTTTCAGCTTCAAAATATCAATTAATATTTCTGCAGAAAAGACGAGGGAAACATTTCTTCAATACCCATGGTAAATCACGCAATAATACATTTGCATTACATTAACACAAAAAGCATCCCAAGTAATTCAAGGAAGATCCTGGATTGGAGCATGTACGGCATGAATCCATTTCAAAACTTCCAGCGTGTGCGCTAATTTTGTCGAATGCGCGCATGCGGCTTTGCAATGTCATTTTCAGCAAACTTTGCATTACCTGATGATTTATCTACCGGTAGTGCTGTAAAGATTTCTAGCTTGTAAGGTCTCTAGAGTAGCTGGTTAACCATAATCAACATTTTTATAGATAAAAGACAAATTAATATGCAAGTCCGAAATCAACATGTCAAACTTTCCCCGCCAGGCGACGAAATGACTGGACGCTACGTGGCGACAAAGATTACAATGTGCGATAAAAAAATGCGAGAAAACGAAAAACGTTTTCAGGCAGTCGCAGTTATGCAGGCCAACATTCAAGAAAGATGCGCACATAAACCTTTTTTTTTCCCCTGAAAAGTAGACTTTCTTAGTTTTAAAAAGAGACCAAATATAAATCCGCAAGTTCTATAGTCGCGGAATTACGATTTTTGAGGATTCTATAAATCTCACGCAAAATAATCTGTGTGCAACTTCACACAAAAACACGAACTTCAATATCTCAAATATGTAGTATGTAAAGTCGAGATTTTTTTATGCGGTAGAACAGTTTAGTTTACTATTTTCAATGTAATTTTCGCTTATGCAATCGAGTTGAGTTCAAATTATATTTCGTAAATTACAGTAAAAAAAAATCATGACATTTCTAAACAAATTGAACAGGGCCGCACATGCACGTGAAATCTTTGCTTGTTGGCACTTAGCAACTGTTGAAAAAAACAAAAAGCAGTCAAACCAGTGAAAGAGTGGTTACCGGTCGTTTCGATATAAGTTGATTCCAATCTATTCAGATCTATTCAGTTTCATAGACGAACTTGGTTAACAGAACTAAGAATATTTACCCCAATTGTTTTTCTTTTTCATGCGTAAACTATACTTTAAGTGATCGTAATTTTTGTGTAACTTCAATGCTTGAGGTCACTATCAAGTTTGTATATCGGAACGACCGGTTTCCTACAGCAAACATTACTGATAACAAAGTAAGGGGCATTGCAATTTAACGCTCTTTGATGAAATGGTGTATGAAATAAATCATATATGAACTGCGGATATCAAATCAAGTAAAGCTATGATCTTCGCAGTTATGAGCACAATTTTTGCAATTGCATTGAGAAGCCTGAAAAATTCAGGACTTCAACGGGGTTTGAACCCGTGACCTCGCGATTCCGGTGCGACGCTCTAACCAACTGAGCTATGAAGCCACTGACGTTGGGAGCTGGTCATTTGTAGGTTCTAATGGTCCCGTGAGGAATGAATCAATGATGAAATGGTATATGAAATGAATCATATATGAACTGTGGATATGAAATCAAGTAAAGCTATGATCTTCGCAGTTATGAGCGCAATTTTTGCAATTGCATTGAGAAGCCTGAAAAATTCAGGACTTCAACGGGGTTTGAACCCGTGACCTCGCGATTCCGGTGCGACGCTCTAACCAACTGAGCTATGAAGCCACTGACGTTGGGAGCTGGTCATTTGTGGGTTCTAATGGTCCCGTGAGGAATGAATCAATGATGAAATGGTATATGAAATGCAATTGCAAAAATTGCGCTCATAACTGCGAAGATCATAGCTTTACTTGATTTCATATCCGCAGTTCATATATGATTCATTTCATATACCATTTCATCATTGATTCATTCCTCACGGGACCATTAGAACCCACAAGTGACCAGCTCCTGAATTTTTCAGGCTTCTCAAGGCAATTGCAAAAATTGCGCTCATAACTGCGAAGATCATAGCTTTACTTGATTAATACTCTTTTGTTGAATCTTGATGAAAAATTGCTCAATACTACAGGCGGCAGGTATATTTTGCAGGTTGCAGGTTGAAATTTACCGTGACTGATACATGAATAGCTAACCTTAGGCCTACTTAGGCCTAAAAACGTTTCTTTAGGCCTAATTAGGCCTAAGGTTAGCTATTCATGTAACAGTCACGGTAAATTTCAACCTGCAACCTGCAACCTGCAAAATATACCTGCCGCACTACAGGCTTACCTTGTCACTCGAAGATTTTCGTTTTTCGACGCATTCGCATCTTCGTCTTCGTTGGTTCTTTTCTCTCCAGAAACCAATTCCAGGTCGAAAAGCCCTACGTTGGTTTCAATGAAAGCTGAAAGCCCTTTCCTCTTTATTAAGATTATCTTTGTTTTCTAAAAATGCAATCGTTATAATACCTTTAAGGACAACAACAATTATAACGAAAACTTTAAATGCAGGGAAACATCCGTAAGGTCCGTTAGCAATAATCGGGAAAAAAGATATAGCTTCTAGCAGCTTGCCTCCACTTTTGACCGTAACCATGTCTCTCGTATTTGGTGCAGTCTCCGAAAACAGCTTTCCCGAGTCTTTCGATCGCAGTTTTTTAGTTTCAATAACGCATGCACTTTTGTCAACAGGAAAATACACAACACACAGTTTTGGAACTTTGGCAAGGTTGCGTAAAGCCATTATGAACGTCTAGTAACAATCTAGCACAAGGTTGTAACCACAGTGAAACCCTTTTGCTCGTCTCAGGCTTTTATGCTTGGGCAGTAAATGTCTTACATTCAGTTTTTTGTGTTCTTTTAGCCGCCCCTAACAATGGGTGCGATAACTACAATGTATGACGTGCTACTTTAATAAACAATACCTTTTGAAGAAGGCAAAATTATCAAGTCTTTTGGTGGCGGAAGCAAAGTTGCCGTGGCTATGTCCACGCTAGTACTTATCCAGTTTCATAAATAAGTACCCATTTATGAGCGTCCATGTGTGGACGGCAAGCAGGAAACGCTAAGTTTGCTACCGTTTTATAAACTCGCATTGACTTGCCACAAGATTTATTTTTATTTTTATCTTATCGAAAGTGGAAGTCAGGGGTTTCAATAACTTCTGAAATAGCCGTCCATAATAGTCCATTGAGGGTGGCAGTTTGACAAGTTTATGATAGCATTTTTAGTGAAAATCAAGGCAAACTAGCCAGCGGTGTGAGGCAAAGCAGGCAGCGGTATACCACCGGTAACCAGCTTCTATTGAAACCCCTGACTGAAGTACGGAACTTAACCAACTTAATCAAGAGCTCAAAAGGAATTACCTTATTTTCAGGTATTATTCTTTAATTACAATTGGTTAAAACTTCTTGAAAAACAACCAAAAATGAAGGCTGAGATCTAAAAGTGTTAACTTTTGTATCATTTCCCAATGACTATTTGAATGCTTTTTGTAGTCAACACGTCCTTGAAACAGTTCATTGTTCAAAGCTAATGTCGGCTTATACGTCTACAAGTAAAAAGGACTAAAAAAAAAACTCGAAAGCGCAGCACCTTTTAAAACTGGATTGGTTTCGGAAGCTTTTCCCGATAAGATATAGAAGTTTCTGATGTACTAGTCTTATCGGTATTTTTAGAGTGTTGCCGCATTCCCGGTTGGATTAGACCATTTTCAAATGTCTTGCTATTACCGTGCTAAAACAAACTGGCTCGACTGTAGAACGACTCTAGCAAGAGCCTCGAGTGGCTTTCAGAGGTCAAATTTAATTCAACTGAGTTAAATAGATGCTGCCAAAAACAAACCAAAAAATGCACACACACAAAAAAAAACGATTTAGCCACCTAGAAAAACGTATCCTTACAGGGATGCAGACTCTCCTGGGTCTGGTTCCTGAACGGTGTAACAACTCTATTCCAGGGATAAATGTGCCTTATTCCGGCAGATTTATCCCTGGAATAGAGTTATTACACCTCTCAGGAACCGGCCCCTGGTTGTTTCAACCTCACGTGTTGTAAATTACCGCCGGTAAAATCAGAAATACTGAAAGAAGTTTTATACTAAGACAATTGGGGTAGAGAGCACTACAAAATCAAAATCTTGTTACTTTGTTAGAATTCAACGTTTTCAGTCTGAGAACAGTGCTGCCTGGTTTTAAATCATGGCTTCGGGCTCGAGAAACAATACTCACACACTCTTGTAAGTTTACAAAACCTTACATTTTGTTTAATTACTTGCACTTAAGTATTCAATGACATACATTAATGTAAAATACCGAATAAGAATAATTATTAGTCACTGCATCTTTTCAAAGATAATTTTACAATATTCTCAGTTAGCTATCAGTCACTCACAATGAAGTAAACAAGTTCTTAATCTAAAACAGGTGGAGCAACCAAATTTTCGGTTCCGTCGCGACAAAACTCTCTGATTTATTTATAAAGATACTCAGCACGCGCCCGGTTGATGCCTTGGGGTCTGACTATGTCGGGGAGCTGACCAGGTTGCGGGAGCTGATTTCTGTTTCGGAGAAGGTTAATGGCCTTTTCCTCCGAGAACCAGTATTGCTTGCAAAATACAGTTCCTGGGAACTCCTTGTCAAATCGAAAATGATAATATGATTTAATGTTAGGTAACTTCTTGTAGAATTGTCCCAGGTAAGTGGCCCAATCAAATGTAGGGACAGGAACTGTTCCGTTGTGTAAGCCACCAAACTCGGCAACATTAATAGAAGCAGATTCTTCAACCGCCCTGGCAATGTCAAACAGAGATGAAATAAAGGTACATCTTGTCTTTTGCTTGACTAAACCAAAACACCAGTCAGGGCAAACTTTGTGTGTCCCGGCATCAGGAAGTCATAGTTTATAATACTGTGAAGTTCATTGTTTACACGCCACAAATAGTACCACAAAAACGCAGAATTTTTGTTTTGGGTCCCGCAGTTATCTGCATGGATTTGTGCGTGAGTCTCGCCTAACCCATGATGCTCGAAGAAGTAATGGACGTAAGAAATTGTGCTATTTGCTCCTTTCCCTGTCAAAACGTTTTCGTCAATAAGAAAATTGACTTGGCGTGGAATCACTTCACAGCATACACCGAAGAGTCCACATTTTCTTGGCGTCTTAAAATAGATTGGCCCTGGCTGGTTAGGATTTGTGGGATAGTGCAGATGTTGCGTGTAGTCGTACGAGTAATGCACTGTTCCTTTGTATGAGCAAGGTCTCTGTCCAAATGCAAAGTCAGCTTCTTCAAGATGTGCTTGAACGTGTGCTTTCGTTTCCTTACATGCCATTTTGTAATATTCTCGTTCTTCTGAGGTCAGATGGCGATGTTCTTTCTGTCTTCTGACCGCATCCACTTTCTCAGCTTCATCCAATTTGGCACTTTTATTAATCTGAGTATTGTTTTTCAGGCATGTCCAACATAAGTCAGTTGCAGGACGCATAATCAAAATAAACGGACATAGCTGATTCCACAGGTCGCAGAATTTTGAATAGCCCACCGATGCCTGTCCCGTACTCGTACAAATATCCGAATAATTCTTCCAAAGACTGTGTTTTGTTAGGTTGGACGGCAACAGTTTCACGTCAATCCTTTTAAAACCCAGAACATGTCCGGGAAGAAGGAGGGCTTGTTCCTCAGCTACATTTTTAATGAATTTGATCACTCGTTCCACTGTTTCAGTAGACGTCGCACTACTCGGAAGCCTTTTCGAATTTTTATGAGTCTGCAAGGTCAATCCATTTTTCCTGTAGTGCTTATCGAGGCTGTGAAACCGGTAGGATTGAAGACAGTGCAGAAATAGAAAGGTTTTCTTGCAAATTCTTTTTCCGTGGTAAAAGAAACACATTCTTGTGTTTTGGAGATTTTTTCCACTCTTCCAGAGATGCTGGTTTCGTTACAGTTTAAAGAGCTGTGAATGATTCCTAGTATGACTAGGTCCAGTTCAGCCGATGATAGTTCATTGCAGTTGTTTCTACACTCTGTGACATCATCTAGGCTCAGCGTTCCACTGCATGCCATGTCTCCCAGGCCCATTTTACATTTACAGGTTTCGGAGTAAAATGCTTGCACTTTAGCACGTCCGTTTCGTAAATTTCCATGAGCTCAACAGCATCATCACCCGGGTCATCTTGATCAGCGTCGCCTTCACCGTCAGAACTGCTGTTAGAGTCTGAATAATCATCCTCTTTATCCTCTTCCTCGATCTCTCTCATTTTGAAGTACATTTCCTCAACACTTTCTAACTGATCTAAATCTTCCGTTGTGACATTTCAACAGTGAGAACGTTCCGTTGCGCTGTACGCCATGTTTACCGTGTTGTGTTTGAAAAACCTTTAAATAACAATGACCACAAACAAGGTTTTCTAAGCCAGCGAGACTGAGCAATCCCAGCAAACCGTTTTAGTGTGTTTGAGTAACTATGGTAACGGACCGAACTCATACCCCATAATAAGCAATCGAAACACCGCACGGTCTGATAAAAGGTCAACACTAATTTCCACCCCTCAAACTGACATTGGACATTTCGTAACAATTACAGGACGCAATATCCCATGTTAATATTGACAAGCTTACCGCTCTAAAAAGAATGAAAACAGGCAGAATTACAGCTTTAGTTCAACAAGAAATAGCGTTTCTAAGCTATGCCGCGCTGATCTACAGTATTTAGGTCTAAAAACCCTGTTGAAGACGGTTAACTTTCAATTTTTTTGCTGGGTACTAATATTTCGATACTCTAAAAAATTCGATTTTCCGGTACGTTGTCTCGTTAGTCCTGTGGATATCGGAAACTGCAAGGTGAAGCCATCGTTCCGGGTTCAACTCTTTGCCTCGCCTATTGTGAATCTTCTCAGTTTGTTTAAAATCGTTTCGTTGAAGTATATTTAAAGTGTAAAGTAGACTGTACGTCGTATAAGTTGAATAAAAAGGGAAATGTCAGTTTGAGGGATGGAAAGAAGTGATTTTTGATAAAAGCACGAGTATTGGGTGATAGGCTCGATTTCCGCCGCTCTCTCATGTCTGGTCTACATTCCTTTCCCAAATAGCAGCTGGTAATCAAGCCTAATTAGGTGAGTGATCTATCTGTCTTTCATCATGCCAACTACAAGCCTCCCGTAGTATTTAACTAGTGCTAACGCTTGATGTGTAGTAATTATGCAAACATTTTACGCACAGAAGGAAAGTAAAACCCTTCAATGCTGTTTTGGCTTGTTATGATTATTCGTCCACAGGACTGGCGACAATTTGTTATATTTTTCAATGTAAGCTTAATGGCTCGTATTTTTTTTTCTATAATTTACGGTTCTGTTAAGCTTATTTCATTTCTCATCTTTCAGCGTAAGGTGCTAACGCTTGTGCTACGAAGAACCTTTTTACATCAGGCACCCCTTTCGCGACCACTCAATGTTCAAGTAATCTTAAAAAGGCTTTCTTGCTTAACCCCTTCGGTGGCCAAATAACTCTCTTCCTGTTACTGTACCATATTGCACGACTTTAACACGCTATGAAGTGTGTCATTTAACACGCTGCTGAAAATAAAAGACTTAGCGTGTCAAAACGTGCAGAACAAAAGCTACCGTGACACTCTTTGTTTCCTTATTAAATATGCGCATATGCGTGCCAGATGTCACGCTTAGCGTGCCGTGTCATCGCACGCGTGCCCGTGTCATCACCATTATGTTGGAAATCCTGTGGAGGGTCACATTTTCTGCAGGCGTCAGTCACCTGTTACTCATTGGAGACTTTAACCTTCCAACCATCAACTGACAACTAAATTCTTCCTCTTACGACCATGAAACTCAGTTTTGTGACATTCTTGATGACTTCTCATTATCTCAGTTAGTTGATGATGCTACACATGTCCATGGAAGTATTCTAGATCTTGTGGTTACAAACTTTCCAGAGTTTTATTCCAAGTCTGTATGTTTTGAATCGACGGTCAGCTCAGATCATTTAACTGTTTACTTTGAGATCAACATCAACGGATCGATGAAGCAAAACATCCTCCCAATGTATTCAACTATAAAAAGGCTGATTTCAACAAGCTTATACTTGACTTGTCAAATGCTCATTTAGATCTCAACCATGATGATATTAATTCGTGTTGGTCCACTTGGCTGAACATTGTTTTTTAAATACATCAATGATAACATTCCAAGGGTTTCTGTTAAGAAATCGAGTTCTCCTCCCTGGCTTTATGCAGACATTATCCATTTGTCGAACAAAAAGAACACTGTTCGACACAAACTTAAAAAATCTGGAATTGAATATTTAAAGCAAAAGCTGCATAAGCTTACAAACCAACTAAAAAATCTGGAAGAGTAAAGATATCATCAGTACATATGAGATGTGAGTTCTGACATGTATAAGAACCCTAAGAGATTCTGGTCAGCCTTTTGATCTAAATCTAAATCACAAACCTTGCCTAGAACTGTTAAAGGTCTAGGTTTGGAGGCAGTCACTCCAGAAGACAAAGCCAATCTGTTTAACAGGTATTTTATTTATTAGTTATTGTCATCCTCCTGATGCAACAGCAAGGATGCATGATCATTGTTTTGCTTTTAATTCTTCTCGATTTCGGCCTTGCTGACATGAACCCCATGTACATGGTGAATCATTCAAAGGTTTAAATGACTTAAATACGTCATCAATTTTGGTTGATTCTTAGGTTCTTTTGCTGGCACATTCACAGACCACACCTCTTTGTGACGGCTACCTGTAAAATATGGCCCATTATTGACTTAGCGCGGTAATGGGTTTTATGCTGGGGAGGGGCCTTATCTTTCGGTACAAGCTGCAGAGGTGGTTAGCCAAGATATAACAATAGCGGGATCAACGCCACACACAGTGCGAACTATAAATTCGCAGGCTCTGCAATCGTTTGCCTTTTTTCTGCCAACGCCAATCGTGAGAGCTCAAGGGTTTCAAGCTTTCGAAGCTTATGTTACTTTTCATTCTTCGGCCTCAGGCAAGTTTATCTTTATTTAGGGTCGTCCCCTCTTTCCTCAATGTTTGGCTACTATTAGGTTTTTGATCAAGCTTTTCGAAATCCATGGCTCAACAGCGCGTTTTAATAATGGGGCATTCCTTCGTTCACTGTCTTGCGGCGTTCGTTCAGAAAAAGAGGCACCTGCATGCTTTTGTTAACTAACCTTGATACTATTGCAGATATTCATTTTCATTGGGTTGGTGCGCACAATTAAGAAATTTCGCAAGTATGACCTAGAAGCCCAAAAAGCCCACAAGGTTATTATTTTGAAGCTCGGCTCCAACAATCTGTTAAACCTCTTGCCACCGACCGTCAGCTCAAAGCTCGAAAATTTAGTTAGGGAACTACATGAGGCATAGTCGGTTGAATTTGTTGTGGTAGGTTAGGTAATACGTTGGCGTAGCCCAACTAGTTGGGCATTGCTTGTAATTATCAAATGAAACGCAGCCATATTGATCTTTTACGGCGAGGTTATGAATTATTTACACGGCCCGGACCTTTTAATGATGCAATACATTTCTATATAAAGACTTTGCAGGCTATATTGCATTTTATTTGCCTGACTTGCACTTGACATTCATGGTGTAATTAGTGTGTTAGGGTTAACCCTGAACTGGGACCCTTACAATGTCTGGGTATTACCTAACTGTCACCCAGACCCCTTTCAAACGAGTTTTTTGCGATTTCCAAAATTTCAAGGAGATTGTGCATGTCTGGCGACTCAACTTTGAGCTGGAGATAGAAACGTGTTTGAATTTTTTCGAAAAATGTTGTCTTACCAACGTCTAACAGGCTTATCTTTTGAGGTTAAGGACTCAGGGAAGCAGAGGGCATCTTGGGAATTACTCTCTCAAAGTTTGGCGATTTTGCTAAAATTCTTGGACCAAGAGAGGGTTTTAAACAGAAAAATAGGGCAATCTCTCACTGTAGGTAAACACGCAACTTTTCTCTGGTTAGTTTTAAGAGGTGGGGGTGACCTGGCAAGATAAGAATCTGATTCAAAAACATAGTTAAATAAAAAAATTTATCCTGAACATGTTGAAATCAACTGCAAGTCTTAACCTCAAATAATTTTCGGGTTATTGCAATTTAAATACTAAAATGTTGGGTAAAACCCAATTTTTGGGCCTTTTTGGGTATTGCAACTCCTGGAACAGGTTTTCCACTTCTTTAAACAGAATATAAAAAAACATTGCGTTAGTTGGAAGACCAAAGACAATCCCTAACTCCTGGTAAGTTTGAACTGTTGATTGTTAAAGTAAGGTTTAAAATTTAACTTCTATTTTAACTTAAAATACCTTTCTTGTACCCATTCAAAAGAAAATTTCATAAAAGATTCCAAGTTACATGAAAACGGATTTTTTGCTCACAGCTTATCTGATTCGTGCTTTTTCAAAAGCCATGGTTTTCGTTATTATTAATGTGTTAGTTTTGCACATACGTAACCATCAAAACCATGCTTTTCAGTGTTCCTTTTTATTTTTTCTTACTTTTAGGCTTCGAACATTCGCATGGAACAAAGAAAACAAATCATCGGTATCCTGAAAACTATTTTTCATCGTGTAAAAACTTTGAGGAGAAAAATACCTGCTGTGAATTTTTAGATCTATGAGATTTTGGTCCGGGTTGATATTACTAGATGTGTTCAGACTGATTAAATCAAGGTCATGAAAACTGGAGAGCTTTTCTAGGTATTTTTTGGTTGGAAGAGAAGTAGTGTTGAGATTATTAAATTGGCCATGGTGCGGTACAAAATGGTTGAGTCCAAAATACGGTAACTCCCAGAACAGAGATCTTATAGTTTTTCGATATTCCTTGTCATTCATCATTCAATGAAGTTATAAAAGGATACATTATCAGTCAGCCAAGCCTTGTTAAATCAGCAACCTTTCGTATCTTCAATGCTCGGGAGCTGCCGTCCTTCCGTAGATTAATGAGAGTTTTTAGTCCAACAAAATTCATAGTTGTTTTGCCCTTTGAATTCAAATGGTCGAATATCCTGACAGATGGAAGAGACACTATCTCGCCAAATCCCAAGGAGCTGGGGTTTGCCTTACATGCGTTGTTTCGTCGAGCCATAACAGCTTCCTTCGACAATCTTCTGACAAACTTGCAAATTATCGGTTTCGGTGCTCCCCCTGTTGCATTCCTCTGCGGCACACGATGTGCAATGTCTATATCGTGAAGAGAAACATCGGCTCCCATATCAGTGAATAATTTGACGCATAAAGCACTTGTTTGAGAGTAGGACTCTTGTTCACTTAGCTCGGGCACTTTGCATTGTATTGATAGCTGTATTCACACATACTATCAATTACCTTCCCGATTTCATCAACTCTGGTGCTGATTTCAGCGAGCCAAGTACTAAGGCGTTTCAGTTCTCTACTCACATCTGCATCACTGTAAAACTGCAAAGCCACTTCTGTTGACCGTGCACTGCGGTCTGGAGAGCTAGAATGTTCAGTAATATGTTCTTTCAGCTTACGAATCTCTTCGGACAGAGCGTTGACTTGCTCTCTAAGCTCTTGGTTTTTTTTCTTCAGAGTAGCATTGTTCTCAGGCATAATAAATGTTAATGTTTCCGGTACTTAAATGTGTATACGTATAAAGCTATACGCTAAAAGGAAAACGAAATAACTTGAAAAAGTATTAAAATTTGCCAGAGCGCTGTTTCACACGGCCATCTTGGTTGCTCACCACTGACCTCTAATTTCATCACGAATTGCACAACACACTTTCCTCCTATGGCAAAGAAGTCATTATCAATAGAAAGCTCCTTTGTAACTGTACAATTGACCCAATTTTCAGTCAAACAAGGGGTCTAATGCTAAGATACAGCAATTTAAACCTGTACTGCAAGGAAGGGACACTAAAGGAAAATCTATTATGAGGTAACCAACATAAAGACCCAAGACCAGGAAATGGTGAGCATACGCTTTTTCTGCTCTGTATTTTACTCATTTTGACATCCCTTTCAGGCCAGACACAAGCAATCAACGTAACTAAAAGGCTTTTTAACATTCTCCTGCCACTCTCGATCACATTTTCGGGCAATGTGATGCAGTTGCTTGTGTGTGGTGTGTATTTGAAGTCCATGATGCTTAGAATTAGATTTTAAATTCACAATGCAGGCAATTCTAATTGAGTTCATACCCTGGACCTTTTGATACTACCATAGGAAAATCATGTTGAAAGGAAGCGTTTGGTACTATTTTTGTGACAATAGGTTAAATGGTGAAAGAGATATGACATAATTATTGTTCAATTTTCTCTACTTAATTACAACTAGGCATTTCGGTTGCAACCTTATTAAGGTAGTGCATGATTTAGTCCTTGATATGAGCTTTACGCATACTGAGTCTCGTTGAAAACTGTTAAATTCTGTCTGAGATATTAACAGTTAAAGTTTTCTTCAAAATGGCGGACACAAAAGTTGGTTACCAGTCTCCCAATCATCTCTATTACTTGCGAATGAGACTAAAATTTAACTCTTAATAACTCAAAGGAAATTAAACCGTTTTACTTGAAATTAGAGACAAAAACACGTATGGCCTTGGATACCCTTTTGTATCAACATGGTAGGCGTGGCACTTTTCCCCTTTTCTGCCAAAACCTGAACTCTTAATATATCTGAGAGAATTGAATGTATTGCAGTGAACCTTGGAAGCAACAATCTCTTGGCAAAAGGGTATTTCCATTTGCAATATGGTAGGCGTCGCCCTTTTCCCCAGTCTGCTGCTCCGCCATAACCTTAACCTTATATCTGAGAGGATTAATGTCTGGCAGTGAAACTTGATGGCTACGATCTCTTGGCAAAAGAGTATTTAAATTTGCAACACGGTGCACAAGACACTCTCCCCCAGTCTGCTGCTCTGCCAAAAACTTAACTGTCAATATCTCTCAGAGAATTGAAATTGTTACCCTGAAACTTGATACCGAGGAACGCTTGACCAAAGGGTATTTAAATTTGAAACAGGGTAATTGTGTAACTCTGTCATAACCCCAAACCTCCTCTCTGCAGTTTGGAAGCGCAAATGAACATTTCTTTGACTCAAAGAAAAAATGAGTGACCCTAACCCTTGGAAGGAATTTATTGAAAAAAGTGCACAATCAGAAGAACCAACTTGTTACAATCCAGATACTATCAACTGTGATCTTAGTATTAATCCCCCTGCTGGAGCGGTACTTAATGAAACAGGCCTTGCTGTTAAATACAAAATGGCTGCAACATTGTTTGAGGTAGCTCGTGTTACAGGGAATGCACTAATAAAATAATTTGCAAAGGACAATTTAAAGTTCATGAAACAAATACACCAGCTTAAACATGGCAAGCCACTGGATGGTGATCAAATGAGCAAGGTGATCAAAGAAGATGTTATAGAATTAATACAAACCTTGAACTGGGACAAGGCCTCTCCAATGGGGTTAGACAGTGGGACTATGACATGCACAGCAACAGTTCCTTCGATAACAACCACTGCAACAGCAGCTGCACCCTTGTGAGACGTAACACTAACCATAAGTACAACAAAACCCACTACTACTGTAACAGCAATGCAAACTAGGGCTACGGCAGCCTCACCAACAAGTTGTACAACGTCTTTGCCTCAAGGAAAGGCACTAAAACGTTCAAACACAATTGATGATGGCGACGACAAAAGTTTTCCAACTAACAAGCACTATAAAGTTAGGTCATGCCCTCTGTGCGGCAAACAACAGACAAAGCTTTAACAGCATCTGGACCTGAAGCACGCCAAAAAGGGTGAAATACCTTATGCAGCAGATCAGGGGGCCAGTACACACAAGGCAGAAACCTGGTTCTCAAAAAAGAGCAAAAAAAATGAAGAGTCAACCGTCGTCTATACAAATGTCTCCTGTGCGAATATGTAACGGCGCACTTGTCAAAACACCTAACAGCCAAGCACCAGGTGGAACCCTGGTCGGGATGGATGATGAAAATTCTTCAAATGTCACAGACCTATGATGGAGAAAAGTAGGTTCATTTCATTGAGAACATTAGGGCAAAATGTCCTAAACAGACAACGGTCAAGTCAAACGTCCCACAGATTCTTACTGAAGGAAGCCTGCCTTCTTCAGATTCTGACTAAGACTTTGACATCACCAAACAACAACCACTGTCAGAGGATACGACTGACCACAGCCAAAGTGAAGAAGTTGAACATAGTCAATCCCCATTGTGCAGAGCAAGAGATGCTGCAGATATTAGTGCCCTAAGAGATCCTCTAGAGGAAGAAAGTGTGGAACAGGAGGAAGAAGAACAAGATGAAAAGGACGATAGCAAGGAGCAAGAAGAAGAAGAAGAAGGGGATGACAACTGGGAACATGAAGCTGACAGTGTAAAGGCAATCTTTGAAACTGAGTTAACGGCATTGAAGGGGCGTCAGAGATGGTGTAGAGCGTCTTATGATCATATGCAGGGCCTTCACACTCAGTGAGCGAAATGCTAACCAGCGCACCAGGCAGGTATTTACTATCCTACACAGCATTGACCCAAACTCTGACATGAAGACTTGAAGAGAAGACTAAGGCGGGAACTGTGATCTTTTATCTAACTTCACTGGAAAAGTTTTTAAATTTCGCTCTGGAAGAACAAAACAAAGATGACAGCAACCTTCCTATACTGGATGAGAAGGCAGTGATAGGCCTAGGCAAAGTGTCCCACAAGCTGGGAGCCTGGCCTTCCACTATTCGCAAGGAGTACATGTCAGATAATTGGAAAACAGTTCTTAATGAGACACACAACCAGGTTAAACCAAGCGACATAAAAGACTTCAATGAGACTGAACCTGCGCTTCAGGCAAAGAGGCCATTACGAGAGAGCTAGACATTAACGAATACTGTATTGTGCGCGATTATCTGCTAACGAGCTTGCTGCTGCAGAATGGCCAAAGACCCGGGCCTCTTGAAGAGGTATTACTTGATGACTTCAATCATGCTGAGGCAGACCCTGTAACCGGCAGATACACCATCTTTGCCACACGACACAAGACGTCAGCTGTGGGCGCTGCATCACTCACTATGACAAAAAGCCTGCACAGGCGAATGCAGATTTTCGCCTGTCATATGTGAACGACCTTTGACACGAAAGTTGAGCATTTTTTTGTGACAAGTGCTTGTGTGCCATTTCAACCAGGCACACTCGGTAAACGCATTACAAATTTCTGGACAGACTTCCATTCGCCCAGACATCAGGATCACCGCAACCCGTTTGAGAAAAATGGCTGCCACCACAACAATTAATCTTCCTGATAACGAAAAGAGAGCAATCCACGCCCACATGACGCACACAGAGCGTACTACAGACAAGTGCTATTTCAGCAGCAAGTCATGCAATGCTGAAAAAGAAAATTGGTTACATAGATGAAAGTGAAAGCAATGTCCATGTTGACGCAGACAAAGAGAAGTAAACAGTTGAAACCTCAAACAAAGGACAAGCAGAATCCAACGTCAAGGCCGACAAGGGTTTGCTTGACCCTCAGTACAATGCATCACTGGAAACCCTCTTCGAGGAGGAAATAGGGTCAATTCGAGTACCCACTATTAAAGAGGTGAAACCTAGACTGTCACAGTCAAAGGACTTGTGTCACCTAGTGAACTCTGAGCAGGCACTTAAACAGTGTGTGAATCACTTGAGACACGTGATCTTCTGTAATACAAGGAAACTTCCAGATAATGGTCCTCCCGTGGAAACAGGCACTAAAAACTTTACGAAAGAGTGGGTGACGAACCACTTTCGATGTAGATCAGAAGGAGAGACTCATCATTCTGAATGGTCAACGGAAGATACTGATAGAATATCCAATCACTTCCAGAAGTTCCCGTCCCGTCAGTCTACCATAATGACTCATTTTGAATCAGATGCATTAAGAGACATATACGAGAGAGAGGGACTTAAAAGATGCTATGAGAAAGTTAAAAACATTTTTAATAAGTTAAAAAGAAAGACATGTTAAAAAGTTTAGTCTAGTGTCTCACTTGTTGTTTTTTCTCTTTCGAGTGACAATGGACTTTAGTTGCTAAAAACGTACATAGAATTGAACACTATTGCTTAAAAGTATTGTTTACATTTCTGCAGTATGTTAGGTGTAGCAACTTGCTCTAGTCGGTTTGACCACTCTCAAGGCGAATGCTTTAATGTACTTGTTCCGCATCTACAAATGGACAAAACAAAACAAAAAGTGAGAAGAGAACCTGGCCGTGCTATCATAACCAAGAGACATGTTAACACTTCTTTCTCTTCAGACGAGGATTAGTCACCACAACCATCACAACAAACAGTCCAAAGAAACACAAACCAAACAAGAGGAGAGTCCACCTAGTTCTCAATCAACTTTAATCCTTTCGGACAACGATCAGTCACCACAATCATCACAAATAACACAATCCCAAGAGGCTCAAACTGCACAAGGGGAAAGTCCACCTGCATCTCAGTTGTGTCTGTGAGTCTTCTTACTTACGTTGAGTTCCAGAAAATCCTCATGTGATGGAAATCATGCATGAAGTCGGCGTAATGGCACTGTTGTGTTCTTTATTTAGCTTGTTCAGTTCAAGGACATTTTCTTGTCGTCTTTTCATAAGGACTCTTTTTTTTGTTGAGTTCTCTAAAAAAGAATGGAAAAGAAAGGAAAAGAAATAGAAAAATGAAATACCCTTGGCAAAACAAAGAGAATAAATAAAGGTTGAGTTGAACTGGAATGTGCCGCATTGATTTGATGAAACCATTAGAATAACTGTTCTCTTTTACAGAAGTCAAAGAATAATCCTGGCTACAATGAGTCAAGTTGGTCACTTGATGATACCCTCTGAATGGCTATAGGAACTGCTTTTTCAGTTTTAAGTCGCAGAGTAATACCCTCAGGAAAATGAGGGGGGACCAGGAAACCATTGTGCCACCATGAGCTTTCTCACAACTTTACCATAGCCTATTTCCCTTATCAACTCGCTTGATAAAAGCACCTTTCCTTGTATTGCCCCCACCAACACAGCACCACAGTGAAATTAAAAACTTAACCCTTCAATCATTTAGGAAGTAAGGTTCTTACAGTGGCTTCATTCCTAAACTCCAGCCATGTTTGTTCTAAAGTAAACCTCTAATTTGCGATCTTCTCAATATAAATACATAAAAAATTTAAATAAGCAACAAGAAATAACTTCTTTGCATTAGATTGAGGCTTACAACCCAAGGTTTCATGCCACTGAAAATGACGTCATTCTCCCTAAAAAACCACCAATATAACGATAAAAATTGAAA
>OX421447.1:24695389-24700389 GCA_949126865.1 Montipora capitata
ATCTTCGAGGTTGCGGTGCATTTTCCACACCTTGTCGCGATCGCTTCGACAAGTGAACCGAGCAATGATTGGTCTTGGCCGCCCACGGCTTTGTTTTCCCGAGACGGTGCAATCCACAAAACTTAAATTGGTTTACTTCTTCACATTTAATCTTGAGGTCGTTGATGAGTATCTTCCGTACGAGACCAGTGCAGTTTTCATCGCGAGTTTCCGGAACTTTGTAAAAGATCATATTCCAACGTCACCCGTATATTTCTTGTCTAATCAGTTCGTCATCCTGGTTGCCTTGTTGTTGCTCGCATTCTGCTATGCGGTCGAAGGCTTCTGCTTGGTCTTTCTGTGTGAATTCAATTGAGTCTTGCAGGTCACTCGTTTTTTCTTTAATTTCTGTATCATCGAGTTTTCATTCACAAGTTGAGTTTCTACTGACGTTATGCATGCTTCTCTTTCAACCGCTTGTTGTTCAATCAGCGAGATTCTTTTAAGTAGCTCAGCAATAGTGGCCTGTTCTTCAATGTCCTCAGAAGCAGAACTACTTACTCAAAGGCACTTCGTCTCAGTTTTTTCCGTATTGCATCCAGATGATGTACAAATATTGCTAAAACGTGATTGAAAACAGGTCCTAAGGCTCAACTGAAAATGTAAAGGTAGAATTTTTGAAGCAGCGCACATTAAGCAATCAAGAAAGTTTTTGATTGCTAACTAAACAAAGCGCTTGAAAAGTATATATTATAACTCAAAATATGCCTCGTGCAATTTTCAGTTAAGTCTAACCACTCAATGGATAAAAATTGCTTGAGATTTATTCCAATCGCTTTGTTTTCTTGCTGATATAAGTGCAAAAATTATGCACAAACGCCGCTGCCAAAACAAAATTTCACCACGAGTTTTCTCCTTGTCGAAATACACAAAACCGCAAGATTAATTTAGTTAATTGATCACTATCATGTTTCATGGGAAAACAAACAAGGTCAAATTGTGTAGAAAAGTGCTCTTTCTAAAACTTTCACTGAAAGATAACTTACACAACACAAGAAAAACAACAGAGAAAATTGCTGGAGGTATTTTCGCATTTGCGGAATATCAATGCATGATCGGATTGACTTATTTGTTGAAGATACTGATCTTCCGAGGTATGCCGAAGGTGAAAATTCCTTCAATTACCAATTTATTTTAGGACAAAAAAACTTGTTATTTGCAAAAAATCCATTGGTTGATCAATATAAAGCTAAACTAGACGATCGCACGATCGGATTGACTTATTTGTTGAAGATAATGATCTTCCGAGGTATGCCGAAGGTGAAAATTCCTTCAATTACCAATTTATTTTAGGACAAAAAAACTTGTTATTTGCAAAAACTCCATTGGTTGATCAATATAAAGCTAAATTTGGGAGCTAATCAATGCCCATTATGACGTTAATTGCTACCAAGGCCTTTAATTCTGCACGGCTCACACCATGAAAAAAGGCAATGCGCTTGGTGGTTTTCAAGAGTTTTTGACAGGCATACCTACTCGTTTCCTTTACCATTAATTCAAATAGATCATCTCCTATGAAAACTATGAAAAATATTTAATTCATTACGATTATCTAAAACAAATAAAGGCCAGTGGCTGCCACGAAATCTGGAACTTGAATATTGTCGAGCTGATCATTCCAGCGAACTTCTTGTTTATCATCGGTGTCATCGGTCACTTGGTTGTCACCGTCTTCTTCGTCACTTTTAAAGCCATCTAAATCAAAATTGTTGTCTCTAGTATCCCCTCCTCTTACAGGAAAACCATAAAAGATCCCTTAAGATCCCTAGCTCCTCCGAATCCGAAAAAAAAAAGCACGAATATCCCCCCCCCCCCATTAATTGCTGCATTATCTGGTGCATCGGCTGTTGTCTTTGCGCAATTAGATCGCATGATCGAAAGGGCAAAAAGCCAGCCCTCGTGGGGTCTCTTATTAGCTGTCAAAATATGCTCACAAGACGACAAATGATTGGTCAATTATCCTACTAAATCTCCATAACAACAAAAAATTCAGATTTACTAAGGGGGACTGGGTAGAGGCCTAAGATCAACTCTGATCAAGACGCCATTTTGTACGGCCGGTTTAGGTAATTCAGGGGTCATCGCGTGCGGGCAGTTATGGCCAGTTTACGATTCGATGAGTTAAATGTGGGGCAGTCCATCCCTCGAGCCAATGCAGCGTTACCAGAGCAAACACTATGCTACGGTAACTAATTACTGGCAAAAAGATAATAACATCGCTATTTCCATGAAATGCAATTTATTTACCTGTAAACAACGGGAGACAACTTAACTCGAGCAAGCGACTACTCCTAGTACAATCTCACTACAATTAACTGGATACTTCTCCATGCTTATCTGACCACAGGCAAAGTACTGTCCTTATCTTTGACGAAATCTCCTTCTTTCACAGTATCTCACTCCATGGAAACCAAGTCTAGTCTTGACAGCAGAATGTCAGAATTACACATGAAAGGGGAAATCCCTTCACTTGTCACTTGTCACACAATATCACTTGGAAATCACAAACAGGGAACAGTCCCGAATCACAACCACAAAAACCTGACTAGACAGCCGCTTATATAAGTATCCGAAGAGAGTGTAGAAGTTTCCAAAATTTACTTTTTACAGCTATTACAATAATTAAACTCTATTTTTAAACTAACGAGTCACAAACTATTTTGAAACTGATGAGTCACAGCTCTAGAAAATTCTTGAAACATTACATTGCGCGACATTGACCCTCACGAACTTTCCTTGTTTAAGCAGCCCAGCGCCTAACATGCCCTCTGGGAGTGACAGTCAGGGACAAACATCTGTTGAGTTGCGGGCCAAGGCCGGTAAGGCCCGACCAGTTCGCATTTTACCTTAAAGGTTTTTATTTTATTTTATTTTATTTATTACATTTGCCATTTTACAATAAATTTAGATTTAATAATTAAAGTTAAGATAAGAAATATGGCGAGGAAACCTAAAAGAAACCAAGGAGGCTTATACGAGGTTAGGTTTCCTCACAAGTCAGAAATAATTAAATACACAAATATAGCGGAGCAAAGCGTTCAGTTAGGTGTAACACAGGAGTAGGAACGAAGACTAAGGAATGAATTAATAGCTGTTGATTAAGAACTCTTCCAGCTTGTGTTTAAAGGACAGAAGAGTTGGGGTATTTTTAATTTCATGACTAAGGGAATTGAAAAATTTAGGGCCTTGAAAAGAGATAGAAAACTGCCTTGTGTTAGTCCTGCAAAGAGGTAGCCGAAAAAAGGAAGCGTGTCTTGTTTTGTAACTATAAATACTATTATTAACAGAGAAAAAAGAGTCAAATTTAGGAGGGAGATTACCAGTACTAAAAGAGTACATAAATTTACCTAGTTGTAACAAGTAGATACTGGTAATTCTGAGAAATTTAAATTCTTTAAAAATTGGATCTGTGTGAGCATCACAACGGGACCTGCTTACTATCCGTATCGCCCGTTTTTGTAATATATAACGTTAGGTTATAACGTCGTAATTTCGTACAAGGCTTTGTTCACTGTTTTTCGATACGGTATTTTGGTTCTTTATTTACAATACGATCCCCAAATCTGAAAAGCACCATAGACAATCCCACTAGTATGAATGATAAATTATCAAAGGAGCTCACAGCAGGCAAAATTGTAGGTCCTTTTGATGCACGGACTTTCAAAACTTTCAGGGTATCTCCATTAGGCATTGTTCCGAAAAAGTTGCCGGGAGAATTCTGGTTAATTCACCATCTGTCTTACCCGGAGGGATTATCTGTTAACGATGGTATTCCTACAGAGTTAGCCACAGTGAGATATGCAACTATCGACGATGCCGTTCAACTTATTAAATTGCTAGGAAAGGGCTGTTTTCTGGCTAAGATTGACATTAAATCTGCCTTCCGCATCATTCACGTAGTCCCTAGTGATTTTCCATTGCTTGGGATGGAATGGCAAGGGAAATTCTATTTTGACAAATGTCTCCCCATGGGGTCCTCGTCGTCGTGTAATATCTTAAGTATTTCAAGTATTTGAGTATTTAAGTATTTTAATCAAAAGAAATTTTTATCTGCATACAGCAAATTAGTGTCATCAGCAAAAAGATAGAATGATAATTTGTCGGAAGAGTTATGAATATCATTGATGTTGACACGGAGCCTTGGGGAACACCAGATGAGATCTGACTTTTTGAAGATAAATAAGTATCGACCTCACTTACTTGTGATCGGCCTAGGAGGTATGAGGAAAACCAGCCATTCATGGTGCCCCTGATGCCATAGTGATCAAGTTTTTGCAACAAAATAGCATGATCGACGGTGTCAAAGGCCTTTTTTAAATCAATAAAGATCCCACAAGTGAATAATTTTAAATCCATGTTGTTTTGTATCATGTTAACAGTATCAAGTATAGCTTGCTGTGTGGAGTGCTTTTCACGAAAACCATACTGTGACTTAAAGAGAATATTGTTTTCGTCAAGAAAGGATTTTAGACGATAGTACATTAATTTTTCAAATATCCGATTAAAAATGGAGAGTAATGATATTGGTCAATAATTACCAGGTTCCGTCTCATTATCGCTTTTATAGACAGGGATAACTTTTGCCTCTTTCAATTTGGATGGAAATACACCTTTCTGCACAGACATATTAAATATGTCTGCGCGAGGACCAGATACAATACACTTAGCACAGGATAGAATACGAATTCGACAAGAGTAGAGACCATAAGCTTTGTTTTTAGGAATAGACAAAATCTCATGTTCGATATCATCTGGCGAGACTGGATCGAAGAAGAAAGAACCAGAATTGTTATTAGGTGACAAATATTCATTGAATCTGTGGGATGAACTTGGTACTTGTGTCGCCAAGCTATGACCAACCGACGTGAAATATCTATTGAAAATGTTTGACATCTCAAGGGGGTCTTTTGTTGTGCTATTGTCATACAGGTGTTTTAACGAAGATACAACTTTAGATTTTT
>OX421447.1:24705389-24715389 GCA_949126865.1 Montipora capitata
GAAGTTCAGATTACTAGCGCCTTACACAGACGAACAACCGACGCCAATTCCCGTGGGCTTACTACCAAAAATTGGCCCATCACTTGAACGAGCTACTGCACTCAGCCATCACTGAGGGATCACGTAATACATGGAAACGAGCATGGTCGACATATGTCGAGTTTTCTTCTGAATTTGGCGGTTCACATGACTCGCTCCTTCTGATCTCGCTAAATAATTTAGCGTTGTTTATATCATATCTTTCCGCGAGGAAGTTTGCATCCTCCACAATCTCAAGATGTGTCTCCACAGTAAGTTACGTCTGCAAGTTAGCTAATTTTCCTGATCCCACTAAAACATTTTTAGTGCAGAAGCTTTTAGCGTCCCACTGGAAGCTTCAGTCCCCACTGGATGTTAGGTTTCCTATAACACGCAGCGTGTTGGAACGCTTAGTTCTCACATTAAATCATACCAATTCCTCAACATTTCAAAGGCTGTTGTATCAAACGATGTTTTTGGTGGCATTCTATGGCTTTTTCCGAGTGGGTGAACTGATGGCTAAGGGGGCGAATTCGAAACTTCTAGTACAAATCCAGGACCTTCACTTTCAATTTAAAAACGAATGCGTGACCTCGGCGACAATTGTCATCTCGGACTGGCGCCCATTCTCAGTCATTTTGGTGTCTGCAAAGGGCACAGAGTTTTGCCCAGTGACCTACTTACAATGTTACTGTGCTATGCGGGGTACCACTCCGGGTGCCTTGTTTTGCTTGGTGGATAGAACACCAGTTAAAACTGGCCATTTTACACAGCAACTTCACCAAACGCTAAACTCAATTCATCCAAATACAAGTCCCACTCTTTCTGGATCCACACCACCTCTTTTGCGGTTGAAAAGGGATTATCAGATGCTCAGATTCGTCACCTTGGCCGTTGGAAATCCGCTGCTTTTAAGCTATACATTCGTCAACCTAAATAAGTTTGCCTTTCAGTCAAGGGCTGGGGCAACAATGTTGTTTCTAGTCTTCGTTGCACTCCTTGAGTTGTAGCTGAGAACACCGCTCCCCTTCCAGGCATGGGCTTGGGCAAAGTGTTGGGCCTAGGTCCTATATTTATTTTTGCACTTTTAACATTTTACTACAACAAAGATTAGAGAAGGGCTGGCTTTGTAATTACTGTTAACTTCATCATGATTAATCGGTTCCTTTAGAACACTCGGTCGTGTCTATTTCTCGATGTTACTCAAGAAGGCCTCAGGGACATGTCAGCGAGTGAATTGGTCCTACTTTTGCCTTCATACCGCATTTGTCCGTAATCTTTCTTCTTCATCATTGGTGCAGTGTTTATTAGGGCGTGCGCGCCTATGGCTTTGGTTGGGGCTTGTGGCTATTTTTCGCCCCAACTAAATTCACTGAATCAAATACTATGAGTTTACACTAAGCCATGTTTACTTGATTAATTTGATACCTTAGCATTTGAATCTCTCCGTGATTCAGTGAATCCTGGCTGCATGCATGACCGCAATTATACCCATTTTAGTCTTTTGTGCGCATAGTTTATTTATAGGCCCCGCTCTCTGCATAAATTAGTTCACTTGACAATAAACGAACATTTGAAAAATTTAGGATTGATGAGTTCCCGGAGATGGACGTACAGAGTATCACACGAATGCTTGTTGATATGTATGGAGAGCACCTTGGTTTCAATGAGACAGAAGGGGTTGAAATTAGTTATATCGGCTGTTAAACAAAATATTTCAAATTACATCAAACGATGACCTTCTGAGGGCATTTGAAAGTGGTGAACTGCACAAGAATGAGCAAGCAGTCTTCAGTGGATAGCATTACCCACTGGATAAATCACTATCCACTGTTTAAAGGTCAAATGAACCAAAATTTTGACATTTTTTTCTTTTGAGTCCAATGTGTTCATTAAGTATAAAATAAACATATTCTGAAGTTTCAAACGAATTGGACGAAGCATTGCGGAGATATTGGAATGTTAAAATCACTGTTTTTCAGCCTTCATAATCATAGAGCGGTCGGGATAATTGTTGGAAAAGTGTTGGAAATATAACTTGTGACGTCATTGTTGGTGAGCTGAAGAAAAGCGGGAAGTTTGAAACTGTTTTGGTTTCAAGTTCACTGTGAACTTCGTAGGAAAACCATGGTGTTTTGTGTGGCAATAAACTGCACTAACAACTAAAAATCCAAAGTTAACACTTCCCCAAGATCCAAAACTAAAAAAGGAATGGCTTTTAAAATTGACAAGAGAATGCTTTTCGCCCTCAAAACATTTGCGCATTTATGCAGCACACTTTAGCCAAGGAAGCTTCCAGCAAAATCTTACGGTAAGGAGTTTGTTGGGGCTCTCTTTCAAGCCTCAACGGTCTCTACTGAAGAAAGATGCTGTGCCAATGATTTTCAACTCCACTGTGGAACCTTGCAAGCAAGCAACTGGACAAAAATGAAAAACATGCGAAAAGTGCCCGACAAATTAGAAGAATGGAACGAGTCGCTCAACTATCCATTCAGCTTTTGCAAAACGTAGAAAGTTGGAGGTAACGATATGTATTGTTTAATATACCTATCACTATTTTAAACTTGAAACTGTTGTTCCAGTTACAGAAAGTCTCATCTTGTATGTGTCTAGTTTAACTGCAAGAGATGGGTTCAAATGTGACCCCCTCCCCCTCTTTGTAAATTTGTGGGCAACTACAACACCAATACCTAGTAATGAGCCACTAAATAATATGTTTATTAAAGCTTTTTAAATTGCAAGATTTTAATTTTTAATTTTTCTCAATCAGACATCTCAAAGAAAATTGATGCCCTCGCCAAGAAAAAGTCTTGTGCTATTCTTGGAGAGTGGAAGCAAAGTATTTCGAACCACATGTATTGGTGTGCTGCCAGCAGCAATGGTGATGGACAGCAAGTAGTTGCCAAATGGCTTTCTATAACAAACCATGTAAGAAATGTAAATGACGGGCATTCTGAAGCTTTTCCAAGATGTGCTCATGGTCCCTTACAAGAGGGGAGGAAATGGTTGAGAAGAGGTCATTTGAACAAGTTCTGTGGGATTGCACTACGAGGCACACTTTGGAATCCCCCACAACAGATAATAGTGAATCACATCTCAGCTCATCTTCCTTGAGCTGTGTTACAAATTCAAGACTCCATTATATACCTGAATATTAATAATATTCTTAATCTAATTACCCACTCCATGATGTTGTTAAGAACAGCTTCTGAGTCTACACCTCCTGTCTTCATTATTCTAAATTTTACTTTGTTAATGATATATTCCAGTGATACACACTTCATCTTGTTTGTAACAGGCTCCAAGGTATTCAAAGAATTAGATACAGTTATCAGCAGCAAGTATTTGTTAAAGGACATTCCAAAGTTGTCTTCTTCTGATCAGACGTCCCTAGTTGAGGTTTTGCACAAAGTGGACATATACTTTACCCCGAAGCACACACAATTCTTATATCAGGGAATGAGAGCAAGGTAGCCTGTTACATGCCATTTTGTTTTGAACATTATCTTGTTAGCACTTATTTTCTACTATTTTTACTACTTTTTACTTTAGTAGTACCATTTTAATCTTTCATCTCTGAACATAGACAACAGCTTTGAAAGCAGCTACAAATTTCCGGCAGTAGTGAATATGTTTGAAATCACAAAATAAAACACGTAGAGTCTGGAGAATATGCAGAGTCTTGCAACAACTTAACTGCACCAATTAAATGTTTACACGTATAGTCAAAACTCTAACTTACAATATCCTAGCAAGGAAAACCTCTGATGTTCATAGATCACCTTGTAGATTAAAATGGGGGGATGTCAGATAACCATAAAATAATTTGGAGAAATAGTTTTTACTCCTTGCTCTTAACCTTTCAGATTCCAAATTGCAGCCCTCCACGTCAATGAGAATGCAAGCAAACCTCAAAGAAAAGTTAAACGTGGAGAGACTGAAGGATCTGGACAGTGGCTGGTGTCATATCCAAAGTTCAAGAAAGGGGGAGCTGTGGCAAAAGAAATTAAAGAGGCTTGCTCGTATGGTTATTGTACAACACTGAGTACCATAAATTTGATATTGATACGATTAATTAGTAATTGGACCTGATAGAGCGGTTTTCAAATGGCTGTCATAACACCAAAACCAAACCAATTACTTACTAATTAGACTACTCAGCCAATCTCAAACCATTAGTAAAACCAAAACCAAAACCAAAATAATTGCCTGATTGCTTTCGACACTCAATTGAAAACTGCTTTATTGTACAATTCAGGGAGTAATCATGCTCGGAGTTTCAAATCACTTGTGTGATTACTCTCTGAATTGTACCCAACTTGGTCCATTTACTATTACAAATAGCTACGTGTAGGCTCTGCATATATTTTATTTGTTTGTGTTTGTCACAGAGGTCTTTTTACAGAGCATAAATAATATAACAACATTTCTTGAATCCTGGAGAATCACATACTTTATATCTAACTTTCTTTATTTAGATTATGTCACAACACTTTTTGATGAGCTTCACCGACTAACAAGACAGTTCCAATCAAACAGAGCTGCAGAGCAGGAATTCAAGCCAACGTTGCAGGCCCTCCCAAAACCTCTGACAAGCCAACACCCAAGGCAAGCAAAAGAAGGAGTTGTGGCACAGCACAAATCACGATTCGATAAGTAATTAAGGTTCTTCCATGAGCCACTGCAAACACAACAAGTCCCAACCTTCAGCTTAGCCAAAGTTTACATGTCATATAATAACACACTGTATGTAAGGAATTTAATCTGATACATGTGTAATGAACCCACTGGTTCATACTTAACTTGAATAGACCCTTTTCATAAATGGCTGCCAATTTAAAATTCTTTTGTATGCATTTAAATTAGCCTTACTAACCTCGTTTCAGAGTAAAAGTTCTTTTGAATTACCAACTTCAAAATGAGGTTACTTAGGCTAATTTTAATACTAACCTTATAAAATATTTTATAATTGGCTGCCATTTATGAAAGTAGCCTATGTCCCTGCTGTTTAGGAAAGGAAGAACTGAACATTCATACAAAAAATGATTATAGAATTTGTGACAGTAAACACAGCCTTAAACAAACCTGATGATTACAATAAAAATTGGCAATCTGTCAATGGGCATATTCAAAGCCATTATAGCATCTACTTTCACTTGGAAAGCTCTCCCTAATTTTTTTCACAGCACAAGATGGAATTGCAATTCTAATTTTTCGTCCCAGCTTCTTGTGAATCCAAGATGTGTTTTGTCTATAGGCAACATATCTGTATGTACTGACAGAAAGAAAGGAATGTAATCAGTAAATGTGAGCAGGGCTAGAGAAAAAAATTGACTTCTAACTTGCCTTTCCGATAAACAGCTCTCAAATTCTGCTTGCGCAGGGCAAGTCTTAAAGTTTACTTTTTAAACTTAGTTTGCAGACAACTTGCTGGACCCTTGCCCATTGGGCAAGTACGACTTAAAAGGTTACTCTACTTGTCGAGGAAGACCAGTCCATTTTTTTTTCCAAGCCCTACGTGGGATTCGGCACAAAAAATTATAAATAAATGTGAACTTTTTAATGAGGATAATCACTCATCAATACAAAAGTAAATGTTTTCCTTTCAGACGATAAAACAGGTTGAGTTGCCAGAAATAATCACGACATTTTTTGCAAGTATTGAAACAAGTCATGGAAAAGGGTCTATATTGTCCTAAGTGCACATCATGTCATATCTTTAAAAGAAGGGGTGTAACCATATTTTTGGCAGGGGTGTACAAGCCCAAAAACTGAAATCTGAACCATATAGAGACCAAAATGTACATAAGTTTGATACATGACCCTCTAATACTAATGTTAAATACACCAATACCCATTTATATATAAATTTTTGGGTACTCCATATTATGGAAATTTAAATAACTCAAAAAAAAAACATTCCCAGCTGTGCTATAGGCTGTATTGAGTAAAAAAGGGACAATTGCACCACTTAGGAGTGCAGTTCCAAACCACTGCAAATGCACTTCATGTTCAAGATCATTTTCAAAATAAAACCATCATAGAAGTCACATGTATACATAATGATTTAGTGGTTCATCATCGATAGGACCTTCATTTTCTAAGTATTGATTAAAGGCTGTCTCAATAGCTGGATTTGTGCAAACAGTGGTAAAACTTTCATTATCTGTTATGTACGACATGGCAGGTGGTATCTTATCGCAGGAGTTTGAGTGTTCTCGACAGCAAACACTCTCACGCACAGTTTGCATGGGAGTACAGTTTACACAAATGCACCTGTTTAAAGTAATAAACAATGAAAAAACTTTGATCTAATATGCTCACACCATGGGCTCTGTTTATATTTGCTGTCTAGTATATTTGTCCTCCACGATGAGAAACAGACTACAAAGCTGCAAGAGCTGTGTGATAAAATATAATGTCTTGATTTGGTGAGAAAGATCTCCACAAATGTTTCTGCATGTACTCTGACGTTCACCGGACTTTATTTGACAAGTACGTGCACTGTACATACGATTCTCCTGACCATGTGACTTATTATTTTTATTATTGTCAACAAAATCGTTGAATCAAAATGTGCAGGCACTGAGTCAACAAAATCGGGCAATTGTAAAACGAAACTCAACAATCAAAATTATCTCTGAATAAGACGAAATGCAGATCAAAACTTAAGCCACTTGAACTTATTTGAAATCCTCTTTGTATCTAATTGAGGTTCATGATGTTCATGAAGCCTCATTGATTGATAGATGAAGCTTCGCGTTGTATAAATGGCTGAAGAACAAAGTGAACAGCGAAAATATTAAGTGACCACAAAGAAAAGAAAACGCATGAAATGTTATTTCAACATTTTTATTGACAATATAAGTTTTAGTGTACGCTGCAGCAATAAATCTTAAAACGATCTCTCACCAGTCAACTTGACCAATTCGCTCTTTGTTCACATCGTAAGTATTGTTGTCAGATGAGCGAAACTCCAGCCATCCGATGCAGACGCCATGGGTTCGAATTGATATGGTTCAATGTTTACACCGTACTCCTCGGCCATTTCCCAAGCAAAATTAGGTTTGTATTCCCTTCCCTTCCCCACGAACTACTCACTGACTCAGAAACGCAAACACTCTCACGCCCATTTTGCATGGGAGTACAGTTTACACAAATGCACCTGTTTAAAGTAATAAACATTGAAAAAACTTTGATCTAATATGCTCACACCATGGGCTCTATTTATATTTGCTGTCTAGCATATTTGTCCTCCACGATGAGAAACAGACTACAAAGCTGCAAGAGCTGTGTGATAAAATATAGTGTCTTGATTTGGTGAGAAAGATCTCCACAAATGTCTCTGCATGTACTCTGACGTTCACCGGACTTTATTTGACAAGTACATGCACTGTACATACGATTCTCCTGACCATGTGACTTATTATTTTTATTATTGTCAACAAAATCGTTGAATCAAAATATGCAGGCACTGAGTCAACAAAATCGGACAATTGTAAAACGAAACTCAACAATCAAAATTATCTCTGAATAAGACGAAATGCAGATCAAAACTTAAGCCACTTGAACTTATTTGAAATCCTCTTTGTATCTAATTGAGGTTCATGATGTTCATGAAGCCTCATTGATTGATAGATAAAGCTTCGCGTTGTATAAATGGCTGAAGAACAAAGTGAACAGCGAAAATATTAAGTGACAGCAAAGAAAAGAAAACGCATGAAATGTTATTTCAACATATTTATTGACAATATAAGTTTTAGTGTACGCTGCAGCAATGAATCTTAAAACGATCTCTCACCAGTCAACTTGACCAATTCGCTCTTCGTTCACATCGTAAGTATTGTTGTCGGACGAGCGGAACTCCAGCCATCCAATTCAGACGCCATGGGTTCGAATTGATATGGTTCAATGTTTACACCGTACTCCTCGGCCATTTCCCTAGCAAAATTAGGTTTGTATTCCGTTCCCTTCCCTATGAACTACTCACAGACTCAGAAACGCAGAATGTTAAAGACAACATTGACGTCACAAAGCAGAGTCTGAGCTCCATTCCTTCCGTTAAACTTCGCGGCCATTTTGGAAACGTCTTCGTCAAGCCTTCGGGCTATCCTCTTATTTTAAACTTTTTTGCTCCTTTTCACGGCTCAAAAAGGAGAATTTCAGCATAAGTTTTCCTTTTAAATGTTTTGCTTGCTCCTCGCTTCAAAATGCCTGAAGAAAAATGCCAAGATTTTTGGTTCATTTGACCTTTAACTCAATTGGTTTTGCTACTATTTATCCAATGGATGGTGATTTATCCAATGGATAGCGCTACCCATGCTTTGAACAAATGGGGCCTGATATTTTGTGAGTGCCAAAACTAAAGATTGTGCAAGGTCAGCTATGGTAGAAGGGAAGTGCAAAGACAAAATATATTCATTTACCTGCAACTCTTCTGATCATTTACAGATCAAGGTTTTTCTTTAGATAGCAAAAGTAAGTCGAATTTAACATATCACAATAAGGTAGAAAGAGTCATTTTTTTGATCACGCCTTCTGAGAACGAGTTCAAACATTTGCACAAACTTTTCTGGCCATCCAATCCACGCTTTGTCAGATCAGGTCATGAAGAAATTGTTACAATCAACACCTAACCATAACAACAACACCTCGGCCATTGACTCTGTTATATGACTAAAGCTGGGGTGCAATCTTATTCCTCACCAAGCTTTTGCCTTGTGATATGTGGTGCTATAAGGCCATCATAACTGACACCTGATATGGATGTCACTCTTGGAGAAAAAGGATTTACATACTGATCCATGGCAATCTGTCCTCTCACGTTACAACTATAATTTCTGGTTACTCCACGACCCTGTTAAAAATTTGAAATGGCCACAAACTGAGAATGTTCCGTACTGAGAGAAAAAGGACTTCATACCAAACAAATTCAATTTATTCCTACCAATGAATTGTCAATAGTATACTTACAAAAAGGGACTCATCCAAAAACATTAACTCCTCTGGACGAAAGACAGCAATGGTCTCTTGGTACCGTAATTTCCGGGCGATTACCCGTGGGTAATGTGATAATTTTTCCGCAAACAGTTCTTGGTGCGGGTTATGAGATAATTTTTAAATCTTCTGGTATAGTTTTAAACCTGTACGTAGGGAAAAAATATAAAAGTCATTAATGAAACAGTTCCTAAAAACTGTATATTGCCTTATTTATCCCACTTTAATTGTCTAATAGACTAAAATGCTCTAAATGAAAACCAATGCAAATTGAAAACATATCAACAAATATCGTTGGCAATCAAATTGTTTATCACGTGTGTGATATTGATTTTTTTGTTAGAACGGATTTTTACAAGCGGTATCACAGAATGGAAGATCAAAAACAATAGGTGTGAAAACTTACCAATTTCACGCTAAAGGGTGTTTTGTTAACAAAAACAATGAACGAAGTTTTTCTTTGATTCAAAACGTCATAAGAAGATAATTGACTGAATGAGAAATATATACTTTAATCATTTACGACAAGTGTAGCCACGAACAATGCCCGGTGTTAAACGCGGACGTCAGAGTTTTATCTTCAAGTATAAGCTCAAAGTTATCGCTCATGCAGATAACTTTGTGAGTTCACAAATTTCTTTTGTTTTTGGGTGAGGGTTATCTGCTAGTGTGGGTAATCTGTTGAAATTTTTTTTCTTGTTATTGCAAAAAATGACTGATGCAGGTAATCTACCACGCGGGTAATCGCCCAGAAATTATGGTACTCCCATCTGAGCTTTAAATTTTTTTAAAGGGCTATTTTCTTCACCTATGTTATAGTTTAATAAAAGTACAGTTAACGAAATAATTCTTTCAACTGCCCTTCCCAATAGTTTTGCACTTTAATTACTACACTTACCCGTTTGTAGGAGTAGCCATTGTACCTCAAAATACGATGAAGAGCTCCTGGTTGAATCAATTAAAATACTGTTCCACTTCCCTCAAA
>OX421447.1:24722889-24737889 GCA_949126865.1 Montipora capitata
AGAAATCAACTTTTTCCCTACACGTTTTGCTACATTTGGCAGTTTTAGTTGGCTCTATGTAATTTTGCTTTTATTTGTCGTCGTTTAACAGTTGTACTGTGTAGTTCATCGCGTTCGTGAGACATTTGTAATTTGTCTAAATTCCACATGCAGTAATTAGTCGGTATTTGCTTCGTTATTGCTTCTATTCAACAAATGCACTTAAGTTCTGTTGCCTAATGATATGCAATTCCTTTAGTTCATTTTGTCGCTTCATTAGGTATTCGTCTTTTGTATAAAAGTATTGTATTTCCTTTTGTAAGTCAGTCGTTGTACCCGCAGTTGGCATACAGATCTTGTAAGTAGTTTATTTTAGTCGTGGTTTTTGGCGTTTCTGAATTTTAGTTTTTAAGTAGCTTGCTTGTAACTTTGTATTTCTATATTTCCTTTTTATAGTGAATCGTTAAGTTAAGAACGAATCTCAAGCTGTACTGGAGTTTAATTACATTCATTCAAAGATCTGTTGCATGAAATGTCGTCCGGTTTTGGCATGAGTCGAAGAAGACGCCGTGGTTATTCAGATGAAGCCATTGACAACATGAGATTAAAGAATTCAAGAGCAGGATATTTGTCCAGAGTTACGACCCTGCATAGATCGATTGAACCGCTTTTCAATGATATAACAAATGTCAATGAAGTGGCAGAGAAATTACGCAAAATAGACAATGCCTTCCATTGTTTTGAAAAGGCCTATTACGATTACATCGCGATGGTTTCTGACGATGCCAAAGAATGGCAAAAGGAAGCACAATATTTTACAGAACAAACTTGCACAAAGATAGACTTCGATGCAAAAGTAGAAAAATGGATTCATAATGCGAAACCTCCACTGGGAGCAATCGGATCGAATCAAGTGGACGAGGACAAGACACGCCCTAACGTTTCTTTGATCTATTCATCGGTAAGACAACTTAAAGCCAAACAAGCACTGGTGAGTCTAAATTCAGAGCACATGAGTCGAAGAGAAGAGTTGTTACGATTGGAGGAAGAAATAAAATTAAAGCTAAGAGTACTGGAGGCAGAGCATGAAATTCTAAAAAACAGAACTGGAGGGCAAGTGGTCGAAGGGCGAAGAACCTGCATTCGCCGAGTTACCAGACACCTTTGACCAACCATATTTGCGGAATGGCAAACGAAGCAAAAAACATTGGCAAGTATGCCAAAAAGCGGTGATCTTGAGCTTTGAGTCAGCGAAGAGAAGCCTGAATGGAGGTTCAACCCAAATGCTCGTGAATTTCAAAGTTTGCCATTCACTTCCTCCACTCCTCCTGCTCACCATGGTCTTGGAGATTCTATATGGTTTCAGCAACTCATGGAAAAGGTGGCAGTAACGCTTAAACAAGGATTTGCACTACCACAGAAGGAGATAACAGTCTTCAATGGTGACCCCCTCAAATACTGCACTTTCATCACATTGTTTCAAAACAGCATCGAAGCGAAAAGCTCATGTATCTACTACAGTACAAATCTGGTGCAGCAAAGGGCACTATCAAATGTTGTTTGGTTATGGACCCGTCCATAGGATATCAGAGGGCAGGAATGCTGCTTCAGGAAAGATTTGGACAACACTTTACCATTGCTTACGAGCATGTGACAAAACTGACTCATGGACCAACTCTTAGGGCAACGGATTGTAAAAGATTATTGGCGTTTGCTGACCAGTTAAAGAGCTGTGAGCATACTTTGGAGGCAATTGGTTACCTGGACGAAATTAATAGTGCCGATAATTTAAGAAGAGTTGTCATGAGACTCCCTTTCCATCTTCACACCAAGTTCGTTGAGGTTGGTTATGAGATTCCACAAAGTGGACAACGTCCTAATATCAGTCACATTGCCAAATTTCTCAAGGTGAAGGCTTGAGCTAAAAAAACCCCAGTATTTGGATGTCTGATGGACACAGAGAACAGACAATCTAAGGCGAAGACCGAAGACTAGAAAACCTTTATATCCAAATGAGCGAGGTACCACCTTTAATACTAGAACTCAGTGAATCCTCAAGTTACTCTTCAAATTCGGATTTTTATTTGACGAAGTACCAAAAGTGTCTGGTGTGCAACGCATCCCATCCGTTAGTGAGGTGCCAGATTTTTGCTGAGAAAACCTTTGAAGAAGATTTGCAACTGATGCAAAAGGCTCAGCTATGTCACAATTGCTTTAAGTACGGCCATATAGCAGTGGGGTGCTTGGTAAAGAAAACCTGCGATGTTCAAGGTTGTGGCAGGAAACACCACACTTTGCTCCACCCTCCATCTCAGCCAGCCAATGGAAGCACAACCAGAGTTCCAGACCAGGGAGTACAATCAGAGAGCCGCACAACGTTACAGACCAATAGTTCTTCACCCACAGTAGGAAGAGTCTGCCTGCGAATAGTTCCTGTAAGGGTGCAAAGAAATGACTTAAGCAAGACTGTGGAAACGAACGCTCTTCTCGACACTGGGTCAGATGTCTCCTTATGTGACAAGAATCTCGCAACGGAGCTTGGAATTCAAGGCGAACAGAAAGCATTTTTCCTGACAACCCAAGAAAGAGAAAATAGCCCAAGATTTGGCAGTGAAATCAGCTTAACTATAGAACCTCTCGATAGTACTGGTACTGACAAAATAGAAGTAAATAGGCTGTGGACCATGGACAGATTAAACGCCTCAAGTCGAAGCATTGCTCCCGAACTGAATACCAAGCAGTGGCCACATCTGGTTGGCATCAATTTACCAAGCATCAAAGAAAGGGAAGTTCGATTAATCATTGGCACAGCCACCCCAGAGGCCTTCTGGGTATTAGAAGAAAGACGCAGTAATAAAGGGGAACCTTACGCAATACATACACCTCTTGGCTGGGCACATGGGTCCAATGACGAATGTTCAAGATGATTTGAGTTACATTACTGTAAATTTCGTTAGATCCAGTGAAGCCATGGAAGACAACCAAGACCTCATACAGCAAGTAGAAAGATTCTAGGCAACAGAAACAATTGGAGTGGAAACTGAATGTATGTCTCTAGAACAGAAGAAAGCTCTCCGGACCATTGAACAATCAGTTAAACTGCAAGATGGACACTACCAAGTAGCGCTACCTTGGAGAGAGTTCCCAACCTCCTTGGCGTACAACAGATCCTTAGCAGAATGGAGACTGCGAATGTTAAAGAGAAGATTCTTGCAAGCTAACAAGCTTTTCAAGAATTATAAAGGCACAATGGAAAAGTATCTTGCTGAGGGCCATGCAAGAAGAGTACCGCCCAAAGAGCTTCATGTGAAGGACAGGCCGCTGTGGTATCTACCTCACCACTACGTATTAAACAAGCCTGGAAAGACTGGAGTGGTGTTCGACTGCGCAGCCAAATACAGAGGGACATCCCTGAACGACCAACTCTTAACAGGACCAGACCTTACGAGTTCCATTCTTAATGTCTTGACCAGATTTCGTGAAGATCGTGTTCACATCCACTGGCGATTCAAATCAAGATGCATTCGATTATCGAATGGAAGTCCATTTACTTGGCGCAACATCATTGCACAGCTGCTCTAGTTTTTCTTTCAGGAAGACAGCCTACGATAACAAAGGAGACGATTGTCTCAGTCTGTTGACTGTGCCATCCAGATCGTAGTGCAGCTACGTGACCTCCTCTCCAAAGGTGGATTTCGACTCACAAAATGGCTGAGGAACAATTCAAAGGTTCTAAATTTCATCCTGCACGAAGAGAGAGCCCCATCGTTATTGGACCTCGACCTTGACAAAGACAAACCACCCATTCAGCGAGCATTGGGCCTTCACTGGAATATGGAGACAGACATGTTTACCTTTAAAGTGAACCTCAAAGAAAAACCGAACACCCACAAGGGCATACTCTCGTTGACAAGTTCACTTTATAATCCACTTGGTCTGATTGCTCCAATAAAGGAAGAATTGGACATTCCAGTTACAAACTCGACATTCTGGTCAGACTCAACGTGCTTGTTGCAGCACATTAAAAACAAGTCAAGAAGACTTCACACATTTGTGGCAAATAGGCTGTCCATTATTCACGAACTTTCGACCCCTTACCAGTGGAGACATGTACCTTCTGAGCTCAACCCAGCAGATGAAGTTAATCGAGGTCTTACGGTGAAAGACATGATCAACAACAGCAAATGGTTCAATGGCCCGATGTTGTTACGCAAGAAAGAAGAGTCTTGGCAATCTCACAAATGTTCAAAACGAGCTGTCACTTAACGACCCAGAATTGAAACTTGACGTTCAGTCTCACAGCCAAATGACGATTTTCTTTCAAGTTTGATTCAGCGCCACTCGTCGTGGGAAAAATTGAAGAGAACTGTGGCCTGGTTGTTGAGATTTAAAGCATGGTTTATTACTACATACAGCCTAAGATCAAAGAATGGAAGTGCAAAAATGTTATCAGTGGACAAATTGCAAAGGGCTGAAAGAGAAATTGTCAAGCATGTGCAAGGATTTTTGTTCCCCGAAGCCCTTCGAGCTTTGTAGAAGACCAGTTCCTCAAAATACTCCTGTCAAGTAACTGCTGAGCTAAAGTTGTTGAAGATGCCGGCCTTCATGCATAAACTTCACCTGTTGTTGGACGAATTTGGAATCCTGAGGGTAGGAGGGCACCTTGAAAATGCACTAATCAGCTACGAAGCCAAACATCCACTTGTTATCCCCTATCGGCATCATGTCACAGATCTGATAATCTGCGACCAGTACTAAGCAAGTGTTTTCAATGCAAGAAACTTGAAACTCCACGCAGAGAACAGCTCATGGCCGACTTACTGAAAGAACGATTGATGTCAGGAGAACGGCCATTCACTAACATCGGCGTGGATTACTTTGGTCCCCTTTTAGTTCGACAAGGTCACTCAAATGTAAAACGCTATGGGTGCCTTTTCACATGTCTGGTCGTTAGAGCTGGGCACATTAAAGTTGTGTACACTGTTGACACTGACAGTTTTATAAATGCGTAGCAGAGATTTATCAACATGAATGGGTGTCCTAAGACCATCAACAGTGATAACGAACAAACTTCCATGCAGGTGAAAGAGAGCTTCGCGAATAGCTAAATCATTGCAATCAAAGGTCGATAAACCAGTTCCTTCTGTAGAGGAAAATCACATGGAAATTCAACCCACCTGTCGCATCACATATGGGTGGAGTCTGGAAACGAATTATCAGATTCATTAGCAAAATCCTCTGAGCCTAGCTAGGGCAGCAGGTCATTTCTGACAAAATGCTGCAAACGTGAATGAGTGAAATTCAAGGAATTCTGAATTCCCGACCAGTGACCCCTGTCAGAAGTGACCCAAAGTACTTGAACCCACTGACACCCAACCACTTGCTGTTGTTTAAAGCTAATGCAAATTTGCCACCTGGCTCTTTCTGCAAAGAAGATGTTTACACTAACGTCAACTCTTTAAATCGTTACTTTAGTACAACTTCCTTTTCGTTTGCTTTCTGTTGTGTTTTCAAGTAGAAGGCTTGGTTTTTAATCTGGAGGCATCTACTCGCAATGTTAAACTTGCGGGGTGTATTTTGAAATTTGAAACTTTTAAGTCTGTCTTAAAAGACAGTACAGTACGAAAGACAACCAGAACAAAGTCCATTAGAAGCCGTACATTTTTCTATTGTTATTGGTGTCTCAAAAGGTTGGTTGAAAACGTCCATACTTTCAAATAATCATTGCTGACCATTCAGCTAGGAAAACCATTAGTGGCAGTCCAAAAGGGAATAACAACTCAAGGGCAATGTGCAAAATTTCATTTTACGATAATATTGTAGCTGGATCAATAAGATCACCTTTGCAATCAGCTATCTCAAACCGAAACTAAAATTTTATTGAGTTCACAAGAAGATTGGGCTCTCTGGTCCTTCTTCAGTTGAAAACAAACAAAAGGGTGTGAGTGACTGGGCACCATGGGACAAATCCGAAGTGGTCTGTACCGGGCTTTCAAAACCTTCCATGTAAGGTGGCTCCTACATCAGTACCTAATTTTGTAACCATTTCATATTTAAAGGCATTTTTGGTATCAGCGAAGGTCACCTTGAACTCATGATTTGCCCAAGGCATCGCCACAAACTTGGCATCAGATGGCGCTCAAACGAAACAAACTGTACTGCCTCCAAGGAATGGTCGTCGCATGGCAAGTCAGTGTCAATTGCTGCTTCCTGTAGGCTCACGTGAGTTTACTACCCATATTTCTGTCAAACAAATTGATTTGTTTTACTCAAGAAACGTAAAACAAAAATTAAAAAAATAGAGAGTGTAACAGAGGTTACAGTTACAGATTTGCTGTTGTTTTGCTTTTCTTTAGAAATATCCAAGCAGTATAGAGGGAAGCTGGAGAAAGTGGCAGCGCTAGTGACATCATTGTCTTTTTTGCCTGACTAATTCGGTTTTCCGTTTAAGACATGGATAGAAGATAAAGGTAGCATAGAAGACGCATTACAACTAGTTGATTCAATTAATCACTTGACGATTGATGACGAGAGCTTGACTCAGCCTGATTGTCAACTTGATGATTCTCTCCACCACTCGACACTAGAGAACATGAGCCTTTATGAGCCCGACTCTCAAGCGAGTAGCAGTGAAACTTCTAGTAGCAACGAGTTACCCAAAAGCAGTCAGGCCTTAAAGCATTCTCTCCTGAATGACTTCCTACGTTCATGTGATGTTGATACGATCGGGCCACACAAAAGAGGATGGGAGTTATCCAGCGTACGTACCACAGCTAACCATGTATCCAAGCCGAAGTCCCTCATTGCTGCTGGCCTTAATGTAATTGCCCCAGGAGATGCAAGCTACCTCTGGGAGGCCGTAAGAAAAACTGGTTCTGTCGAGAAGGAACTGGGTATTGGCGAACAGCAAGAGGAACAAAAATATCTTGAGGCACTGACAGAGTCCAACCGAAACGCGTCTTCCTGGGAAACAAGACGTCAATTATTATCAATCATGGGGGACCACACATCGTTTAAACGCCTCCAGAGCTACATACCTTCACTATGGGCGTGGGACCGAAATGACCCGAGTAAGATGCCCTAGGATGAGAGTGGAAAGTAAGCAGCTTGATCACTTTTTAACTTACATAACAAGTCCGCATGTCATCCAGGATTTCCCGTTTGGTCAGTGGTACCTCCCCCTCTCCTCTGGGGAGATACTAGTGACTCCAAATGTCATTAGGACAATGATTCCAATTAGGCTAAAAAACCAATACCAGGCTTACTGCACGGAAACAGATTTCGCTCCATTCAGCCCAGCAACCATGCTAAGAGTCATGTCTGCCTGTACAGTCACCGTGAGGAAGTCCCTACAGGGGCTAGATTACATTGCGGCAGATGGTGCGAAAGGTTTTGAAGATCTGTCTCTTATTATGGAATGCCTAAAATCAATCAATCAATCAATCAATAATCAATCATCTTTATTTATACACGATAAATATTTAAAGCGATGCTTTGCTTGTGGGGTTGTGTCTAAATAATTAAGTAACATAACTAAATGAATTAGAAAATAAATAGGATATACACCAGCTAAAATCATACAGCTACTTACTACTTACAAGTCTAAAACGATAAAAGCTCAAAATTCTAAAATACAAGGTGGTACTCTGGTATCGACTAGTTATTAACACTAATTATACTTAAAATCTTCCCCCCTTCTGTTTAATATTTGAGGGGAGAGACAGTCGAAATCTAGGTGTAGCAGAGCCTTTAACCGTCTTTCCATAATCGCTTATTTCTTAACATTGTCTATATCGTCATTAAGTCGAGGAACCAACGTGTTCCACACTATTGCTCCTCTACGAGCTACAGAGTTCTTCATGTAGTTGGTGTTAAAAGGAGGGACATCAATTTTCAGTTTTTTCCTTAGTTGATATCGCTTGATGTTATCATTGTTCTTAATAATAACTGACATAGCGTCTGGAGTCAGGTTATTTTGGATTTTATACATAAGCTTAGCTAAGCTAATTTTATACATAAAGGCCTTTTTCATAACATCTGCATTAGACATCTCCAAAGGTAACTCAAAGATAATTCTCGCAGCTCTACAATGCAGTGCTTCTAATGCCTTAAACCTTCCTTATTTGTGAGACCTCCCCATACTGATATACCATATACGATAGGCGGCATAATAACTCTAAAATACAAGTCTAATAACATATTCTTTGGAAGAAATCTGCTACGTTTTAACAAGTTTAACTTATCAACAAAGCCTTTTTTAACAACACTAACATGTTTAGACCAGTTTAGTTGATCATCTATCAATACGCCTAATAGACGAGAGTATGTAACCCATTTGATGGTGTGATGGTTAACTCTTTCAATGGGCCAGTGAATCTTCCACGATGGAGGATCATTGCTTCGCATTTCTTTGGATGAGACACAAGGGAGTTAGTTTTGCACCAGTATAGAAGCTCTTCTAAAGCTTTGTTAAGTTCAGAAATTACTGCGTCGATAGAATCGCCAATGCAATATAGGGTTGTATCATCAGCATACATGTAGGTTGTCGTAGTGGTTATAGCTTCAGGTAAATCACTTGTGTAAAGAGAAAATAAGGTCTGTCCTAGAACAGAACCCTGCGGTATTCCAGATTTAACAGTGTTAAGGTCTGATGCTATACCATTTAGGACAGTATATTGTTTTCTATTGTCAAGGTAACTGCGCAGCCAGTAAAGGAGCACTCCATTAATTCCAAAATCATTTTTTAAGTTACATAATAGCACATTATGGGAGACGCAGTCGAACGCTTTCTGGAAATCTACCAGCACTATACCAACAACTTTATTTGAATCAATGGCACTCCTCCAAATTTCTGTCATATGTACTAGCAACAGCTCTGTAGAATATCCTCTCCTGTAAGCCCATTGTTTGTCTGTGATTAATTTATTTTCAATAAACGCATGGTGAATGATAGACTCAGCAACGATGCTTTTAAGTATTATGCTAGGAACACTGAGAAGAGATAGGGGGCGATAATTTCCGATTTCAGTCTCGTCATCCTTTTTAAAAACAGGATTGACTCTCGCAGTCTTCCACTGGCTAAAGACGTAGCCATCTTCCACTGGCTAAAGACGTAGCCATCTTTCTCATATTGTAAAGGAACATCACAGGGTTAGCAATGCATCTCCAGCTTCCTTGACTATTTTCGGTGATATGTCATCTGGTCCTGTCGCTTTATTTGTTTCAAGATTAGCTAATTTTCTCTCAATGGCCAATGGCGATAGTGCAATGTTATTGACACAGGGAACAATCTTAGTTGACGTGGCCAGGTCAGATAGATATTGGGGCTGGAAACTGCCAGCCAGTTTCTCTCCGATGTTAGAGAAGAAATTATTGACTAGATTTGATTTTTCTTTATCATCAACTGCGAGCGATCCATCTTCTCTTTTCAATGGACCTATCGCTTTCCTTAATTTATGGTTATTCGCCTTTGAAAGCAGGTTCCAATACTCTGCAGTGGTTTTGACATCAGCTAATAGATCTTTAAAATGCTTAGCCTTGGCTCTGCGTATATCAGCTGTGATTTCATTTCTAAGTTTCTTATATGCAGCCCATTTGCTAGGATCCTTTGTCCGGTTTGCCTCTTTGAATAATTTAAATCTGTGATTTATTTTGTGCCTAATTGTGTTATTAATCCATGGAGCAGACATACTTCTCACTTTCACATCCTTAAACGGGGCGTGAGCATTGCATATATCTTTAAACAATTGTTCCCATCCCCAGAGCGCATCGTCTTTGTGCTGAAAATTTTCCACGATATGAAAAGGAATCTTTTCAATATCAGCCTTAAAATTCGCTGCATTAAAATTTTTAAAGTTTCTGGTGTGAATAATCTTCAGCGGTGGTCTTTTGCTGCCCAATTTAAGCGTTGCATACACTAGGCAATGGTCAGATATACCTTGTGGCATTACTCCTGTGCATCGCACAACATCCACCTTGGTGGTAATAATAAGATCAATCAGTGACTTTGTGGTATAAGTTATGCGTGTTGGTTCAGCAATAACATTTTGCATATTAAAATCTTCAAAAAGCCTCAGCAAATTCTTTGTTTTAGATGTAATTAAGGTGGAGCCAGGATTGTTTTGGGCTTCCAAATGCAGCAGTTTAAGTCACCAAGGACGAAAATACTGTCTGTTTTCAACCAGGCTTTCTCAAGAACGCCGTGATAGTTGTCAAAGAAGTTAGGAGTTTCGAGTTCAGATCGGTAAACAACTGAGAATAACGTAGTGTGGGTTGGGAATTTCACCTGTATCGATATGGCATCAATATCCCTGACTAATAAATCTTTACGGTGTACAGCCGTTAGATGTTTAGCGAAAAAGATAAGGGGCTGGACAGAGAGACAGCTAAAGGCTGGGAGGTGTCTCTGGAGGGGAAACAATATTTGAAGGCTGACTATAAGGTATTTTTGACTATGTCAGTGATTTTGAAATAAACCACATAATGCATTTTAATATTCAATATAGAACTTTTGCAGTATCTATCATCATTAGCGTCCAGATGATTAAAACGAATTTGGACCCCTAACATTTCAGTGAAAGAGCATCCATTTCAGCAAGGTCAGTACTCAAGACTTTAACCTCGTGTGGTTCGTTGTCTTTGAAAAGTCCACCGCAACCTAAAACCAGCACTTGTACCTCTCTTAACCTCAGCCATTCGGCGAAAATGTTCACAGCCCAATTATTTTTATATTTAGTTGAAACTGGAACGGCCTTGTTAACCGAATCAATTTCTTGGGAATACGATTTTGGCAGGCGAAAACCACTTGATTCTGATTCGCTCTCCACCATGCTGCATAATGTAAATTTATTCAAAAGTATTCTGTTCCTAGGTTCATATATCTGATTGATCCTTTGTGGTGGACCATTGCAGTGAACATGCTCTGAGCGACAGCAACGACAGTGAACTAAGATCTCTCTGCTCACACAACCAAAGTCGCATAAGTGCTTGCAGTGTGAAAGTCTCAGGGATGTCCTCTACTGTATGGAGAGATACCAAGTTGAGTCAAATGCAAAGTTCGCACCTGAGGAGCTGGAAGATCTCTTGTACACACACAGTGAAGCAGTCAAGACAATCCAGTCCTGGAAACCCCACCAACTCCAAAGTGTTAGACAAGACGCAGCAAGAACTGTGTGCTTGAGCACTTTAAATGAGTCCACTGTCCTTATCATTCAGGATTGGGCAATGACGTTTTTACTAGTCAAATAGAAAGAGTCCCAGTCTGATTGGTTTGAAAAGCGTGGGATATCTTATTCATATTCCTGTTTTAAGCAATGGAATCTACAGAACAAATAATCCAGAAATTTCGCTATATGGTAGAGTAGAACAAGTAAGAACAGTTTGTAAAATGATGCAACAGGCGAAGGTTTGGCCTAAGCTGCTTTAAGCAGAATTTAGCTACCCAAAACTTGATCCGGAACTTCGGTTGCAGTTCAGATCGTTCAGTAGTCAAGTAATGCATTTTCTAAAAAAAATTCACCTCAGTTTTTACACGGACTTTTCTGTACCTTGAGATTTGAGCAAGATGAAAACCTCGGTTAGCTTTTCACTAAAGATAAAAGTAAAATCGGAATTCGTACCGCAACTAAAAGTCAGGCTCTTTGTAGCTCACTGACTGTCACAAGACGGACAACAAATATGGTTTTACTAGGTAAAAATATCTTGTGCACTAGCATCACTAACTAAAGCCCATGATATACTCAAGAATAAACCCCATTTTTTGCGAGTACTTGCATTGAAATTCAGTATAAAGCCTTGAACGTACGTAAATGGTGAGCTACTGTGAGCAGTGAGCCGAGCTTTCCTGCAAACGTCTTTTCCATTTGGCAGTCGAAAACTATAACACCTTTTTCCTGTAACGAAAATTGGAAAACAAAATCAGACCAAACTGTAACAAACCACTGCTCATACTCAGGAAGGCGGACCTCATTTTGAAGCCAGTTTCATAGGTTTGTAAGGAAGAAACCCAAATTTAACCACACTTTGCCAAGTTTTTAAGGGTTTCAATCAAAACTGTTGGAAATGCATAACAACTTTGAAAGCTATTTTCATTGGGCATGTCTACCGAAAATGAGAGAAATTTAAATTGATAATTGGTTACCGGAAATCACTTCTAAATCAGGGCGATCTGAATGTGTAAAAGGCTTTCGAGCTTGCCACTAAATTTGCATTTGCGATGACGAGCAAAAGTTCTTTTTGCTCCTATGAAACATTTTTTGTAGCCTACATCAGTAACGGTACGTACCTTTATGGTGGTAAACTCTGACAGTGAAAAACTTTATTAGGAACACCCTCTGCTCTTCTTCAGATAGATAGCAGAAAGTTTTTCGGCATTAAAACAGGTCCTCTCTGTTTAACTCCTTTAAGCATCCATTTTTGCAACAATAAGTGTTCAATGCTCTGTTGATTTCATTTGGCGAAAGGGCTTTTTCTGTCCCCACTGACGTTCGTGCATTTTTTTTTGTGTTCTACAAAGCAAAAGGATTTGGCAATTGTTTGTTAGTTTTTTATGGAAAACGGACTGTAAGGGCAAGAGAAAAATACCTACTTTTAACATCTAAAGAAGAGAAAGAAAATACTTTCGATCGAAACTGAAACAATTTACCTGTCACATTGAAGGCTTGACCTACATCGTGTTGTTAATGAAACCCTTACCGCTTCTTTGCTTCCACGTTGTTTATTTTTCTTGCTATCTGGTGCTTTCCTCTTTACGCCACCGAGAAGTTTTGGAGTTAATTAATTGTAAAATCACACCGCTCTCAAACAAACTACCCTTGGAAGCGGTTACCTGAATCAACGAACACAGTCAAGTGTTAAGGGCATACTATTGTGGTCTATGTCGCCTTATCACATGTCACACTGAATAAATTTTTTACTTCCTGAGTTTCTTCAAAGAAAAGCCGTTTTGGGTTACGTAAGAGGAAATTGGGGTCCCTCAAGTAAACTCTGATAGTTTCTTTTGGTGCTTGACAGAAAGTTCTGCAGTTACATGCACCTTGACAGTCTGCGTTGTTGGACCCCTGATGAATTGAAGAGATGCTTAAATCTAATTCAGTATCTTTGCCAAGAAAAAAAGACAGCCATACAACTTACTTTGTTAGATATCAAAATTCCATTTTCCTTTCCCATCATTGCATTCCACGCATAAACTAATGCTTCGTCTTCATGCCATTGTTTGGGAAACATCATCAAGCTGTGTTCTGGTTGCCACTGAGGATCATAATGGAGTAGGCTATGACTGCCTATATTAGGGAAAAAATTCCATCTACCAAGCCTGAAAAAGGTTGTACCTCCATGGTCTTCATTGTCACCACTACCTCCACCACCGTAGAAGCTCTTGAAAATATTCCCACATTCCGGAAAAGAAAACTTCTTAAAACCCTGAAAATGGTGTAACTCCCTTTTCCTCAATCTTATAAGAAGCAAAAAAAGCGAACAAGAGTAAAAGCAGAAAAGCCATGTTACTTGAAAAACAGGTCTCAGACAAAATTATGTGAAATAGTGTGCTCAAAATCGCTTAAAGGATTTAAAATTGCCGCCACAATTTAAATTGCATATAAAAAATTGTGACTTTTTATCAGCCAATGAAACCTCAGAAGTTCAGGAGGGGGAGATATCCCCTCCCCCCCCCCCCCCCTCAAATGCGCAACGCAAGTCTAGTTATAATTGTCATAATATCTGGGGTTTTAGGTCCATAAATTCCATTTTCATTTCATGGAGCCTTGGAGGTGAGACATCCTCAAGTTTTTTGGGAGGATGCCCTGACCTAATGACGGAGAGGGAGGGCTGAACACAAAGTTGCCTTAGTCCTACAAATAGACTGTGGGATTGTGGAAATGCTCAATCCCTGACAAACAACCAAATTCTGGCGCAAGGGCTGTCATACATGTACACTGTGGAGTCATAAATGATGATTATTGCACATAGACATTTTTCTATAATTTCGTGACATGTTGTGCCAGCTCAACACGACAAAACTTCAATCTTCCAGAGGTATTAACTCATCTGTTCTGTCTCGGAAGAATTTCTCTCGTTCGAGCCATATCTAAAGAAATGCACTTAAAATGAACAAAACAAGCGATAACTGAATACATTTTGCTTGTGAGCACAATCATGCAGACACAACAAGTTCACTATTTATCTCTTTCTTTCGTGATTGGAAATGTCTGTGATTTCAAATATAGAACTCACATCCGGCTAAAAAACCTCGAATCTCCAAGTCATTGCCAAGTGCACGAAAAAAAACAGAAAGGTATAGTGAGCATCTAAACACCAAAACAAGGTGAATAGTTCTCAAACCATCCATCTGTTATATCCAAGTGAACATGAACGCAATACATGAACAGATTTCATATCCTTAACTCAGTTTAGATCTTTCCAGTGCCTTGCATATATCAGATAGAATTTGACAGAGCTATCATGAGGGACACAAATGGAAAAAGGATTGCTCACGCTCCACTGGAAGAAACAACACGCAAACGAGAAATGCCTATCATTATCTTTTTGTCCTAGAAAACTTAAGACAGCTTAAAGTTTGTCATTTGTGTTTGATCTCTACTTTCACTATGAGTGCATGGGAACTTCACGTACATGAAGAGCATAGCGAGGCAGGGTACGACAGACACGTTTTGAGGCAGTCAGCCACCAAAGAAGCATTTAGTAAGCCACGTCAGCCGTTTCCCCTAAGTCAGTAGGGACCTTAAGATCCGACGACGGTGAGTGTCTACGGCGGCGGCCCTGAGCTGGGGGGAATGGGGAGAGGTCGCCTTCATATGGCGCGAAAATTGACCTTAAGATCTAGCGGAGGACGAGGACGGCCTCATAACAAGCTTTCTGGGGCTTTCGGTATTTTAGTGAAAGTATGGCATCGTTTAGAGATATACGTAACCTTCTCGTCGAAAGTTTTGATGACGATGACATTTCCGAGGACGAATTTCTCCTCCTTTAGGATGCAAACACCTCGAAAAACCCAGATTTCCCTTA
>OX421447.1:24755389-24757889 GCA_949126865.1 Montipora capitata
GGAAAGAAATTTTAAAGCTCTTGGGCAGATCCAAGTCGAAAAAATTATTCTTGTATTTAAGGCGACATAAGCCAGACATTTATGACAAAAAATTAGTAAAAAACAATACCACAAGTTTAAAATGCCTCTTAATCACATAATGAAGGGCTGTAATGCGTAGTTGAAAATGTAACTGAATTCACAGGAGAGAAAATCGCAAAGGGCATAAAGGTGCTTCGCAAAAGCAAAATTTACAGGGTACACCTACTATAATAGCGTCTATTGATAAAAACCTCATTCTCCTATAAGAAAGCCACTCAAAGAAGAAAAATCGCGGCCGGGTAGTCTGATGTCTCAGGAAACTTAAAAGCAAGGTTGTATTATTCAACTAACCCGTGAAGTCCAGCCCGTTTCAAAAGTTTAATAGACTAACATGATAGGCAGCTCACTACATCTCTCTGGAAATGTAACTTACAAACGCAATTCATGTTCCAGTTTTTATTTATGTCACACTTTTTATAAGTCCTTGATATGTGGTTACTACATCATCATTCTCTTTACCAATGCTGAGAACAGTTACATTTACTTATAGAGGTTGGAGACCAGAAGACTCCAAACTGTTTTTAATAAAACTATATGGAACGCCATAACTGCCTTATGATCCTTTTGGTCTCGATATTTGGTGTTTTGTACAGCCATTCAGCATTTAAAAATGAGTATTTAACTCCCTCTGCAGTTTTGGATGTACTTAAGTAAAGCGTGACGCTCATGCACCGATAGGTGAAAAAATACAAACAACTTTGGTGTCCAGGGCGTTGCGTCTGTTACTCGTTACACTTTAGCAAAGGGCTCATCATTTGCAGTTTTGTACAGATATTCATCATTTAAGGCTTAGAATTTTGAGGCATGAGTTGTTTTGTTGTAAATGCAGCTGTAAACAATTTGTTTTTTAGATGCGGATTTTCAGCGCGACAGTGAAATCAAACACGGTTTCCAATGATGCGGTGATCACATTTATTTGATTCTGCACGGAAAAGTATTGGGTTAATTTTGGGCACTCTCAGCCGTGAGGCCATCATGATGTTATTCGGGACATAATTCGCTGATTCAAACAGTGAAATGCTCTCAGTGCAAAGATAGGTTTTTTTTTTTTTAATTTCTATGATATACTGATCGCATTTAGTTGCTTTTTCTGCAAGGAAATATTGGACTTTTTTGTATGCATCGGCAAAAAGTCAGCGTGAAATGACTGTAAATACCGTGTCATGGCAAACACTGAAAAAAACACGTCTTCGGTTTTTCGGGTCATAATTTGCTGATTTACTTTCGCTCGTCTCTCGAGACCATTGTAGCAAGTAAAGGGTATTAAACTACGAAATAATACCCTGTGGATGTTTTCATCTGCAGCATTTCCGGATCGAAATTTATAGTAATCAAAGCCACATACCGTATGTAAATTATCGACTTGTCTGCTGTCACACAATTTTTTCTTTTGTCTCCATCAACAATAACAGGAAAAGCAACATTTAAAAAATATATTTAAAAAGTATATAGAGATTGTCACCGTCCATGATAATAGTTTTTATATTGCTTTAATTGACGAGTTTTGGTGTAGTAACAGTGAGTGAGCAAGTGGTACCACTTGAAAACTTGTAATACAGGGGAATGTAGGGGTTACACAGGAAGTATTAAATTTTTTTCACAAGGTCACTCATGAGTCCCCTTTTTGGTGTGACTTGTGAAACCCCAATCACTACAATTATGGAAATCAGCCTGAATGCAAGTCTGGTGGTGTTGCTCCAAATTGCAGCTGACAGCTGTCACTGCTTCATTGTTTCTCATTTTTAGACAGCACAAGACAGAGGAGGCCCATGAAAGGAATTCTTCAGACTTGTCATAAGTGAAATAAAGAGGAAGTACTTTGATAATGGGTTGAGAGAAATGGTAAAGGAAGACTATGTCACAGTTGGCAAAATATTTGGTAGGGTTATACATTACAGTATTACAGTTTGTTTTTACTAGTTCTGGCTGCACTCTATGAAGCCTCATTTTTTGGAAACTGCAGGAGTCTTGAGAATGGCTGGATCATTGCTCATTCCTCATAAGCTTTTCATTATCTCATTACCATGAAATTGACGTGATGCTCCAAGGACTAATTTAAATTTTCAAAGTTTGAATGTGAGAGAATTGTGTATGAAGTGGGCTTAGAAATTTGCTCATAATAAAACAATCTTCAGAATGGATTGGAGGGTATTGGTTCAAATACATAAAGGTAGTATTGGGTGCCTTATACAATAGTTCCAAGCTGTCAGAAAATCACTCAAACCTTTTTGAATATCATGAAAGTGTGCTTATGCTTCTCTCCAGAGGTTAGGGAGGGGTAGTGCGTTTTTTTTCCTTTTGTTATGACCATCTTGCTACATCGGAGACACGAAACAGTTTAATTTTTATAATACACAAGCAAACATGGTAGCCCACACCTACCCTGGTTATTCTAGGAGCTCTACGAATATATGACAAG
>OX421447.1:24762889-24765389 GCA_949126865.1 Montipora capitata
ACACAGTAAACAAGTTTCTCTTGAAAGGAACTACCTCAAATATATTTCAATCGTGATTGCGCCCCTTTCGATGCTTTTTGTGTTTTTCAACGTTTCATACTTACATTTGCTGTTCATTGTGCAACTTCCTTCTTCGTGCAAAGGTCATCCTTTTTTCCTTGTCAGTTGTCCCTTGCAAGCATAACTTGAGTGCAACACAAACACCACATTTAGTAAATTTGTTTTCCTTAAGAAAAAAAGAAAAAAACAAGTATTTTTTAAGATGACTTGCCAATTGATTTCATACCCATGCTTCCCTTTGGGAATAAATGATAAGAGAATCGTTAATACTGCAGCAGGTCAATTGCAAAGTGTATCTTTGCTGCAGAGTACCAACAAAGCCAATAAGAATTGTCAACAAGAGCTAAGAAATTATGTGTGCTTGCATTTCGAGATCGGTTTAACTCCGGCAGCAATCATTTCCTCAACATAATTATTGTAGAACCCCCATCTTTGTCATACACGTTGGTAGACAAAACTGGTCTTCGTTTGGGATCCGATCCGCGCTGTCTTCGATGTAATCTGCAATCCAAAATAAAAAGTAGGAAAAAAGTAACATATGCATGCTAAACTGGCTTCCATTCCGAAATAAAAATTATGTACTAGTTGAAAGAGGTGAGAGTAAACAAAGACCTTGAAACCATGTTTCAGCCTTGAACGTGTTCTGGTTCGTGATCAGTCTCCCTTTCCGAGCGCCCTCTGGTGAGAGCCTCCCTTTGATATCAAAATCTTGTTGCATCCTGTAAAATCTAAATGACAGAAGAGGGAAAAAACTGAACAATGTATATGTTTGAAAAATCTCTCGTCTCACAAATGATAACCTTTCTGCCCTGCAAGTGCTTTTAGCATTATTTTAACAATCATCGTGTCTGATTGGAACTTGTTGCTTTACCACTTTAGTAATCTGGATCGTTTGAGTAACTCATAGAAACAAACAGTTGTGTGTCCAGGTGTTCGACAGGAGAAGGAAAGCTGGGTCGTTCATTATCTTGAAAGTAATTACTCGAGGAAAAAGGAAACCATTAACTACCAATATTCTTGTATTCACTTACGTGTTTGGTGCTATACTGTAGGGGCTTTCATCCATGCTGACCAACAAACTTTCTTGTGATTGACCATTTCCATTGCAGAAGAATTGGCTTGTTACAAAAAAGTTTAGGAGGAATGCTCTTTGGCCCTCCTCGGGGAGCTGGCGGAATTGTTTTCTACACTTAAGGATGTCTTCCTTTGCAAGGATTTTGTTCATGCACTTGTTTTTGCAGCACAGATCATTGGTGCACGCGGAGACGGAGACGGAGACAGAGACGGAGACGGAGACGGAGACGGAGACGGAGACGGAGACGGAGAAGGAGAAGGAGAAGGAGAAGAGGCGGTCAGTGTGAAAATCTCAAACATCAACAGAGAAGCTGTATCCTGAACAGGTAACTGATTACTCTGAATGTATGTGTCATTGAAAAAATCGTGATGGATGAGCTGGATCACCTGTGCGACAGCAACAGCTTGTTGTCACGCAGACACAGAGACAAATGTAAATTAGCAAATCCATGAGTTGAATGAGAGGGATTGGCATAAGCAATCAGTTAATTTGGAACTCACCTTTTCCGCAGTCGTGCTTTGTTTAGCTCCTCCAGCCATTTTGAAGAAAAACTCGATTAGTGATCCAGACGGAATATGCTTCTGACCTGCAGGTCAAAGTAAGTAACCAGCTTAAGTTACCTTTACAGTTGCGGGTTCCTCTCACTGAACTGTGAAAATTAGAGACCACTGAAAGCGGTACATGTCCATTCATCGGTTGTTGCATCATTTTCTGCATTGTAAAGTTGTGTATTACTATATGATAGTCCTACCGTTTTTCCGTCAATGTAGGGGTTGGCAATTGTTTAAATTCATCTTTAAAAGGTTGCAAATTTTCTGCACGACGAATATTTTGTCACCCTTGAATTTTCTTGGTATATCAAAAGGGACGATTCTGCCATTCACTGGATGCCTGAAATAAAACTGCAGCCTCTTAACATCAGCGCTGGGTGTCCGCATAAAGGTCTTGCAATTGCATGCTCCTTGACAAGCACAATCGGTGACGCTGATTGCCTATTAAGACATGTGCAAAATTAATATTTTACATATATAATGTACACTCTGGAATTTTCTGCGGAATTTACTGTTATGCATCTTCTAACCTCATAATGAGTGCTATTTCTCTTCTGCTTTGATATGACTGGTGGTTTTTCTGTGCAGTTTGCATTTCCATGGTCGAGGTAAGCTGTTGGATCCTTCTCAGAATGAAGAAGAAAGTTGCTGAAAACGTGACACCCATTTCTTGTTGCGTTTTTCGTACGGTGCTTATTAGACTTTAAAATAAAAGATTACACCTAACAATGCCACAAAGGAAGCACAAAAGAGAATGACTGGCGCCATGGTATTCACCGTCGAACACTATAGTAAGAACAACAGAATGTTTTGA
>OX421447.1:24775389-24810389 GCA_949126865.1 Montipora capitata
AAAAATATTTGCAAGGGAAGGCTCCTCCTGGCAGACAAACCACAACAAATGTTAGTTGTATGTCGTTCGAGGATGTGGCCTTTTTAATGGATTACTTTGTTTGTGCATTGGGCACAAGGACAGTTGAATAATTATCCCTAAAAAATGTGGCATTTCAGGAAGATTCTGAGCGTGGAAAACTGGCCTTGCAATCGAGTGAAAGTGACATCTCCCCATCAAGCAGTCCAAAGGTTTGTCATCCGATAGACTCAATGATAAACTTAATGAGTTTAGATGCAGTAGCTGTGTTAATGCAAAACTGTACATCGAAAAATCACATTTGCCTTACTGTATGTGAAGGTTGATATTCAAGCTTGAATTGAAGGAATAATAATGGAATAAGATTACTTGTAGGATTGATTTGTTGGGGTCGTTCCAGTTTTTAGATGGCTTTAAAAATATTGTTTCAAGACCACATACCAATTTCCGTATGGACCGGAAGACACGGCATGTCTGTTTCACCAACTATTAATTACTTCTTAGCCCATCACGCATTGCCTTTCAAAGACTTGAAAGTCATATACTTCAATGTTTTTTAATCCCTGACGAATGAATAACTACTTAATAGAATAACTTTGAATTCTAGGTCACTGATCACCATCGAGTAAAAACACAAAAAAAAGCTAAAAAGGAAGATGCAGTACCAATCTACCCCGAAGGTTAGTTGGGGAACAATTACATTTCCATTTGATAATGTATCCTAATTTTAGACACTCGGTTGTTTGCTTGAAACACACACACACACACACACATATCTGTTTATGTTTTTTTTAAGGAAAAACGCTACGATGGTGATGAGGTGTTGCATGTTGCATCTAGCGATAGTGATATACCTTTGTCCTCTCAGATTTCTAAGGTAATTGTGGTTGTCGATAAATCTATCTATGAGTGATGTTTTGCACCAGGCAAAATCAGACTGCAATCAGTCAGTTTGACACAGACATCAGTTTGTTTCACAATCAAGTGAAGTGACGGCTAGTCAATTGCCTGACAAAATATGAATGACTCAAAAGCACCTGATTCCACTTTTAGGAGACTACTTGCAGTCTAGGCAAAATTGGCTTTCAGTACTGATCATAGTTTTTCTAATGAAAACCATTTTGTATGAAAGAGACGATAACACTGGCTCTTTGTTTTGTTCTTACTGTATAGAGTGACCATTGTTACAGAGTCTTTAGCTTGTCTCCGAAGAACAAGACAAAGAGTCAGTGTAAGGTATGCTTCGCCACTATTGAGCCCTTTATAAATGGAGAGATGTTTCCCTTCGTACACGACTTAACTTAAAAATGAAATTTGCTTAAGGATACACGCCATTCTAGAGGTGCTTGCCGTGACAATCCAAGATTGATCCGGCGCATGCACACGAAGCGTGAGGCAGTCAGAATAGAAGGTTGACGAACACTTTTCTTTAACCAAACAGGAAATCTTTGATAACATTGTTTCTTCTGATGGACACTCCGAAGATACCGATGATTCCTCCATTTCTGTGGTAAGCTCTTTTTGACATAAATTAGATCTACCCACAGCCCTGTTCTGTTTGGTGAAATATATCGCACTGGTGTATTCTTAAAACAACGGAAAATTAAGAGATGATAGCATTTATTAGACGGCATGATAAAACAGCAATGACCTGCAGATTTCCAGCGTCCCTTTCATTGCATTAAAGCACAATTGCGTGTTTTTTTATTTTTCGTTAATTTTCGTCCTGCATGAAAACGTTTGTCTTTAACTCTACATTTTTGACTTGAAAATGATATTGTTAACTAAATTAAAATTACAATGATAATAGCATTTTTCTTTATACCAAAAAACGTCTTGATTAAGTAAAGATAAGTGCACATGGCGTAATCCCGTAATAACTTTGTCAGTGCTCATTGCTTGCTTGAAAAATTACTAATTTTGCAGCGGCTGTAAAAATTTACTTTTTGCTCTCCTTTTTTTTTTTTTTTTTTTTTTCAGGAAAATATTCTCACCACAGCAAAGAAGCTGAGAATGCCAGCACACAACACCAAAAAGAACGTTACAAAACAAGGAACAGCCTCAAAGGTACAGTAATAGATCCTTTGAATCACGGCGTACAGTAAATGTATGGGAATTTGGTCGACTTTAAACCATTGTAAGTCCATTCAGGTTTCATGCATTTAGATAGCGTGAATATCTTTTAAAACTCACTTCTATTGAAATAATTCTAGTGAATTCTGGTGATCAAATCCACGCTACAATGACAATAAACGACATTTTTAAATTTCGTTTAAATGTATCTTATTAGATGTTTTGGTGTGTAGCATTTTTACGAGTTGTGCTGTATTTTGAAGAGCCCGCTTGGGCGAGTCAAAATACAAACAACGAATAGAAATAATCAGCGATACCACACACCAAAACATCTAATAAGCTATTCATTATCATATTATTTTTAGGCCGAATGTTAGCTTATAGTAAAGCTTTGGATTGTGTCAGCTATACACCCTCCTGCAACTAACTTGAACTAGAATCAAACCTGTTCTCTACTGTACAATAACCAAGTGTGCCAATACCAGCTGTACAATATCGTGCAATATGTGTTCTAGTTCCTGCCTTTTGCATAATAAACCCCTTTAATCAAAGGCGAAGTGAGATGAGTATTTTTCTAATATCCAAATTTCAGCTTTAGGCCTTGTGTAATGATATATTTTTTCGTTGCGTGAATTATGTTAATAAAATGGCTACACGAATTCTTAATTTTTTAAAACACGCATCTTCACAGTGTTTAAATTCGGTCAGATTCCCATACATTCACTTTAGTCTAAGCTGTGGTTGCCCCAACCAATATAACATTGGATTCCGAGGAAAGGTCTATTGAGTCGGAAACTTGTCACTTGGTACCTAAAGTGGTTTTCAATTCTTGTTCTCATTTTACAGCCCAAGAAGAAAAACTTGCTGCGGAAATCACAGGTGAGGTTTCTCCGTAAGACTGTCAAAAAAAAGAAATCAAGCTGGAAGCTGTAAAAAAATAACCAACTTTATTAAAGGCCTGGCCAAACGCTCGCATCATTTCCACGCAACATCTTGCAACATTGTTGCGCACAACATCTTGCATATGTTTGGCCACCCTGTTGCGATATGTTGGATAAAATTTGAAAACAGTCAAACTTTTGGTGCAACATTTTGGATGTTGCATGATTGTTGTGACTCGTTTGGCTACGTTCACGCAACACTGTTGCGCTAGGGCATGCGCGTTAGGTCCACTTCTTGCGCGCCAGGGGCCTGGGGCATGTGAACATTGACAGTTTGCCTTAAAAATGATGAAAATGTTGCGTGCGTTTGGCCACCGCATTCAAAACATTTGGCAACATCATGCAACAATGTTGCAAGATGTTGTGTTGAAAAGTTGCGTGCATTTGGCCAGGCCTTTATACGAGCTCGCTAAATTTATGCCTTTTTTTAACAGAAAAGTTCAGATGCCCAGCAAAATCATACTAAAGGTAACTGATTTAGGCTCTGAGACCAGTTTAATTAAGCTTGCTGTTGCAAATCGCTTGCAAAACGTATCCTGACGTTTCTCCTGTTGTTCTCAATTATACAGAAATGAAATCATCTGAAACTCCCAAAGCTTTTCAAGATCAATGGGTAGGTGCCATCGTTTCTCTGTATAAACTGTTGGTGGAGATATTTTGACCGTTTCCCCTATCCTTTCCCCCTCATTTATTTTCTAACAAGTGCCAATAGTCAACCGCACGTTATCGTGGAGTTAATTTCAAGTCGTCGTTGACAAGTAATGAATCTATCAAATTCGTAAGGAGCACCAAAGATAATCTCGAAGTTTAAATCTAATCAATTAAAACAATACTCAAACCTTTAAAAGACCCTAAATTTCTCTCATTTTTCTTGTTGCGATTGCGTGGGTAACCATACATCTTAAAGGGTATCCATATGTATGTAGGTATGTTATCCATAATCAATTTTATTTTCTCTTTGACTTGTTAATAGGATTACGATCTGGGAAAACTCTCAGTGGATGACTGGGTCGCTGTTGCCTACGAAGTCGACAAGTACTTTGTTGGCCAAGTAGAGAAAATTAATCTGGAGAGTGCACGAGTCAATTTTTTTAACTAAAAGTAAAAACAACAACGTTTTTTATTGGCCTCAAGTATCCGACAGAGATAATGTAGAGGTAAAAGTTGTTAAAGAGGGCAGGAAATACAAAGTGCTAAACTTGTTGCTTGTCTTTACGATGGATTTTCCAAACAATATTTCTAGTGTTTTTGTTGTTGAATGATATGTGCTGTTCAAATTGATCATCGCATTGGTGTTACTAAGATCCCCTCAGTCCCACCTATTAGTTCCCAATTGAACAAGACAGATAAAAAAATAGTGTAGCTGAATCCTGACAATGCCTGACTGCTTTGCCACGTAATCACTCCAAAACCAAACGGAAAAACCTCTGGCAGGGTAGATAATGACAAAGTAACATACATGTATCTGAAATAAAAATCTTGAGTAAGTCTCTGATATGGTCAGTCGGTCTTTGCAAACAAACAGCACACTAACATAACCTACCCCTCCCTAAACTATCCAGACAACCTACCAGTTTGCAAACTTTCACATGTCATCACGTGCCAAGATTTCACATCATTTGTGCACGAAAGCCCAGAAACTGGAGAACAGACTCTGGCGAGTTTCCTTATTTTACATTGGCTAATGCGGCTAATGTTAGCGGCTAACAAGACTTTGGTTATTCAGCATTATTCTGTTACGTGCCTCTTTCTGGTTATGAAAAGCCCTGTGGTTTTGGATGTGGTTTCAATATTGACAGTAAACTTGAGACTATTTTAGATCGAAATACAACTGCTACGCCACTTTCTGTTAGAAAATGAGGCACTTTTGGGAGTTCAGTCTTCTAAAATAATTAGTCTCGGCGTTTTCCTTTGTGCCAGTGTATGCTGTTAATTTCGCTTTCGCTAGACGCAAGGAAAAATCTTACTAAAAGCTGTGACGTTTGTTTGTGTCAGCGAGGATCGTTTGTTTAATGAAGTTCACCTTTAAGATCGCCCACTTGCATTAAAACAAACCTGTCTTGCTCTGAGTAATATAAAATGACAACCGTTAAAATAATGAGTTTTCCTGCCGGTTGTTTTCAAAGATATTGTATTTTGTGAGCCATGAGCTTTTAAATTAGAAGCTGGCAACACACACAGTGCTTATTGTTTCGAAAAGAGCATCACAAACATTTTAAGGATTATTTTTCTTATTTCTGAAAGTTAATTGGTTGAGGTGGCTAATGTTAGAGGCTAATATAATCTTTGTTATTTTGCATTATTCTGTTATCCAGTAACAGGCTTCTCATTGGTTATAACAAATCCTCAAGTGGATAACATTAGTCAAACTTGGGTTCCCCAAATTCTAATGGGGAATAACATGTAATAATGAATAATAAATTATAGTCCCAATTACTTTGAAATAGTGTTGGTTATAAATAACCATATTAAACCATAATGGTTTAATATCCATTATGACATAAATAAGACTAATATAAAATGGACAATTTTCCACTTCATCATAAGAAATATTTCTGATATATAGTAATTTTAAATTAATATAATTTCATATACTATGGTGAATCTTGAGAGCAAAATGCAAGAAATAAATGGCTTTTCCAAATTCATTCTGTGTAATAAGTCTTCACATGAAGTATAGTCTATTCTTATTGTATTCAAATAAGTTACCTATCAAGAATTCTTATTTTATCTCCCCTCCTAATGCAGAATGTCCTTGTTTCCAGTGGTACTTAATTGTCTGCTTTGCAACTCTTTTTTTAGATCACTTTCTTTCGTAGTCTTGGGGTGTAATTTTCGGCTATCTGAAGCATTTTTATTGGTCTGCCTTCCTTGTGTGTGCAACCGCTTGTGCACATCGCAAGTGACTTTATCTGGAAATCTCTCATTACCTTCAGAGCACAAAACTGGTACACCCTGGCATCTACACATACCATACATATGTTGTCACTCATTTCTTTAGCCCTTCCACAATTGCAAAATGTTTCTGAGTTTATGTGAGAAGGTAGGCGAGACTTGTAATGAGAGGTGTAAGTACTTGGCATTGGCCGATGTTCAGGTAAATAAAATGCTCTTACATAGTTAGCTCTCATAACTTGCCACCATTTACCTTTATCAGGTGCAGCATTGGACCTGTTTGTCAGGTCCAAGTCATTTTTTACCCCTGAGTGCTTGGCTTCTTTTGCCTGTAGTGATATAATGCCATAACCCACTTTATAATTGTCATAAGGTTTGGATGCATGGTATGGTATGGCATATGGTACCGCCCATACTGTAACATTCACATCCATTTCAAAAAATAATACATACAAGTTAAAATATACATGTAAAGTACAAAATTCTTTAAGTTGACCAATATCAACAGGGCTAACTTCAATTTTGTTAAATAAAGCACCCGCATTTCTGAGGAACTCAGCAATTTTGCCTAAGGCTAACCTTTTTAGTTTCTGGGCTGGTGACTCATTTGAGATTTTAAGGCCATCTATCAGCCTGTAAGAGAAGTTTGCTTGGGCAATGGCCTGATCTCCTATTAACCGCACTGGGAGCTTGTTGTGCCTCTGAGCCTCATCACTGAAAGGGAAACCAACCAAGAAATAGCCTTCCTCAACGTGTCTGTTTATCAACAAGACAATGGTCAACTTGAGAATAAGGTCTATCGGAAGCCCACCCACACAGAAAGGTATCTCACGTTTGAGTCACATCACCCGATCGCACATAAGAAGGCTGTTGTGAAGTCTTTGACCAACCGTGCTAGAAATATTCCGACCACCAGCTATTTTCGTTCTAAAGAGTTAAAACAAGTTACTTCCACGCTGTTGGCGAATGGCTACCCGAAACGGTTTATAATCGATTCGAGCAAACCAAACGGTCACCTCAGCAGTCTGTAGCAGCCGTGCTGGAAGACGTAAAGAGTTTCTGCGTCCTACCCTATGTTAAAGGAACAACGGAGCCGATCAAGTGGGTTTTGAACAGTTATAATATCAAAGTCGCCTTAAAACCACACCAGACCATTGGTAACTTTTTTCCCAAGCTGAAAGATCCCGTTCCAAAAGATCAAACGTGTGGGGTAATTTATTCCATTCCTTGCAAAGATTGCGACAAACTCTACATTGGGGAGACCAAACGGAAGTTCAATACTCGGCTCAGAGAACACCAAAAAGCAGTTGAACAAGAACACCCCAAGAAATTTGCACTTGCCAAACATTCTTTACAGTCTGGCCACCCTATCTCGTGGGAATCATCTGTAATATTACGTACCAGTCCCGGTTGGCGAACCCGACACCTCTTAGAGGCATGGGAAATTAACACATGCAAAAGTCCCCTCAACCGTGATGATGCCATGTCCTGCCTCAAGAGTACAGGGCCTTGGCGTTATTGGACAAGAACTGATTTTATGATATATTGTTTTTTATTAGCATCTACGCGATTTTAGATACTTTTGTCACTTCGTTCATTTTTATTACCCCTGAAGAATGCTTATGTTAGTAGCCGAAACGTTGGGATTTCAAGATCTTTTTTTCAATTATTATATTTTTTTAACCAGTGTAACATTTTCATATTTTATCAAGCTCTGTGATCAGTACTCTGCTGTACAGCTGAAGCACTCAGGATATCTATGAATTTGTAAATAATCCTCTCTGTACTGCCTCTCTATAAATTATATTCAATAAGTGCTGCCATGCATTAATTTCACAGTGGACAGGCTCCGGCCGCTGACGATCTGCAAAATGACCAATTCGGGGTGGACCTAACTGCCGTATCCCATTTTCTGCCATGAATTGTAGTTTTCGAGCGTGTTGATTTTTCTCAGACATACTACATGGCAGAGAATTCATAAAGTTGTCCACCTTCTCAACATGAGAGTTCCTGATTTCCATGGTATAGGGTTTAAAAAAATCTTCTTTCCTTAACCCAATCGTAGCCCCCATGGTACACATGTTTCCTTTGCTTACATTAGCATAAGGAGAAGGAAACGTGGCAGTTTGATTCAATTCATTGTTAGTCCAGCTCTGCCAGCTCATATCAGCACTTGGCTGAAACTCTAAAGTACACTGCTTGCCACAAACATTAAAAACATTACCCTTTAACACTTCCATTTCATCAGTATGTTGCTGCCAATGCTTTCAAGCACCTCATCTTTTTCCCCCAAGCTTACACAGTGTAAAATATATTGAAAGTCTCTGCTTCTTACCCTGTCTCCAAACTTCCAAGATGGTACACTTCCAATTGACATAGTTAACTGGCTTGATTCAGGAGCCCCATCATCAAGAAAATTGAAATTATGAAGTGATTTGTGTTCTCATTGAACCAAATAAGTTTACGACACAAATGAGGAAGTCTTAGGTGCAAATCAATAATCATAAATACCAACCCAGTTATTGTTCTAGAAACACCTGGCGAATTAGGGATTTGATTAACATGGCCAATGTCCGGACTCCTCACAAAATTCTCCACCTTCTTATCAGAAATAGTTATACATGGTAACCTCAAGTCTGTACCTAAACATTTCATGTTGTAAGGTACCCAAAGGTCAGAATTCGGATCAAAAACTGAGGACTGAGTTTTACAGACAAGGGCATACTTTTTCCTAGATAAAAAGTTTTGGTACTTCATAAGGACAACTTGCTTTAAAGACTCTTCTGAATTTTGATAATCCTTCATTGTCTTATTAAGCAAGCCCTGGAGATATTTTCCTCGTTTGAACCCTGAAATCAGCTTATCCATAGTTTGATTGTCAGAACTAAACGAAACATAATCCCAAGCCCCATACAGTGCTCCTTCCTTTCCACCATGTATAAACTCCAAGACATTCTTGGTTTCATGTCTTCTTCTATACCTAGTACTAGAGTTAACATTTGTCACCATTTCAGAAGTTGTACTGGTCTTTTGTCTTCTACTAACAGGGAAACCTTTCTGCTCAAGTAAAGTTTGTTGTACTGCTCATTCAACTCATTGATCTTCTCCTCTTGCTGTTCCATTTGAACTGTCTTTTCATGCATACTCCTTTCAAGCCTTTCAAGTTCCTCTTCAGCTGCTTCCTTTTGAGCTACAGAGGTTTCTAGTTGCTGTCTGTAACAACAAAGTCAGTTGCTAGTCAAAAATGAGACAACAAACCTAACAATCTAAGCTTAAAAATAAAATTAATTTAATTAAGCTTATTTGTCCTTATTGTAAAAATATGAAAAAGGTGAAACTCAAAAGCCTTCAATATACACAGTGATATTTACCAATTTCATCCAGGTGAGCCTTTTTGGTGAGAAGTTCTTCTTCTGGGCCCGGTTGTTCGACAGCCGATTAACTTAATCCAGGATTAGCGTAAACTTTTGTTTCATATTTTCAACTTTTTGGTGAAGTTTCTTTTGCTTATTTTTGTTTTTCAAGATTGACTTCTTCTAATGTAAAGTTTTGCTGAATATCAGCGTTGAACAGGATTTGGCATTAGAGAAATAAACTCCTTGGTTAAGTTTTAATCTGGGATTAGCGTTAATCAGCTTTTGAACAACCGGGCCCTGTGTTCCTGTTTTCTTCATTTAACTGCCCTTTTTTTTTTTAAAGCTATGTGTGAAGTTGAACTTTTCCAAATCTCATGAAAAACTCTATTCGAATCACGTCGCCCTGGGTGAGCATTGAGCTTAATGCACTTTTTCCACATGACCGTCTTCGACTGCAACAAGGAAGAAATCAGTTTTAATTCATGGGTCTCTTTATGATCCAAGATGGAAACCTATCGAGGACACGTATTCGATCAAAGAAAGGCCCAAATTATTTTCTATACCTGTCATTCACTTCCCCATCAAAGGAATTGCTGTCCGTTGGCGACTTCTCCTATATAAAAGGTCCTTTCATGCTGTAGTGGATGAGACACTGCTATCAATGCAGAATCCAATATCGCAGCTGACAAGAAGCTTCGAGTACCTGACAAACTTGGGGTTTAAAATGATGAAATTTACAGCTTTCTGCTTTCGAAACCAGAATAAATGAACACATCAGCCACTGATAAAACTTTTTTATTTCACATTAGGGAGAACAAAGAAATTCCCCATAGCGTTAGCCAGTAAATATTCATCGTCATGTGGTGGGAACTGGACTCCAGAATCCCGCCTCAGTAACCTCTTCGTAGCCCTGAAAAGTTTACCCTGATCGCCACTGTTTTCCTCTATAAAATCTTTATAGAACGGTTCCTGCATTTCTTATAGCATTCAAAGTCTGATGAAGACCTCGTCCTTCCCCAGCGCTTCTCAGCCCTGCGCCTAGCTCTCTTGGCTTCTCTTATATCCTCACATTAGGGAGGCTACAATGGAATATAAAAAGACTATCGTAATTTCCTCCACAGCCTACACTAATAATAATAATAATAATTTACATTTATATTGCGCAGATTACATGAATATACGATCACCTGCGCATTACAATGATTAAAAACTAAAAAAAAAAGCATAACAATATAAAATGAAACCTACAATAAAAATAGATAAATAAAAATTAAAAAAAAATAGATAATATAGCTAAAAAAAATGCGTTTTTAACATATTCTTAAAATTGTTCAAAGATCCACTGTTGCGAATTTTACTGGGGAGCGACTTCCATAGCTTTGGGGCGGCAACACAAAAAGCCCTGTCCCCCAATGTTCCCTTAGTTCTCTCCGGTGGCAACTCAAGGAGAAGCTCATTGTTTGATCTCAAAGAATAGCGCGATGCACTCTTAACACCAATTAAATCATTGATATATTCCGGCCCAAGCCCATGAATAGCTTTGAATGTAATTACTAATATCTTAAATCTAATTCTAAAATGCACTGGCAGCCAGTGAAGCCTGAAAAGCACCGGCGATATGTGATCAAAGGGGGAAACATTGCAAATAAGGCGCACAGCTGTATTTTGGCCGTAACTTAGACAACTGTGTTTGCGGCAAACCATATAGTAAACTATTGCAATAGTCAATTCTACTAGTAACTAGGGCATGCACTAACTTCTTCGTTGATTCAGTTGAAAGATACTTTCTTATGCATCTAATGTTGTGCAGGTGGAAATAAGATGCACTACAAATCTTATTGATTTGTGTCCCCATACTAAGTTGTTGATCAAACCAGCAGCCCAAATTCTTGGCCTTGAGAGCTGGAGTAATCTGATGGTCACCAACAGCAAGAGAGCCTGCGCTGATCTTGGACAGTTGCTGTCTTGTTCCAATAAGTAAATACTCAGTTTTATCATCATTTAGCTTTAGCCGGTCAGTCAGCATCCATTGACGTATGTCTTCTATACAGTGTTGCATTGCCATAACTGCCTCATCCCGACTTGCTTGTGAATCAGGTTTAAATGAAAGATAAAGCTGAGAGTCATCTGCATAGCAATGAACGTCAGGTAGATGTGCTTTTGCAATCTCAAAAAGCTTGGATGCGTAAATGATGAACAAAACAGGACCAAGACAGGATCCCTGAGGAACACCATACTGCAAGAAAAAACGGTCAGAGAGAGTCCCATTGACCGAGATGCATTGACTTCTGTTCCTTAAGTATCCTGAGAACCATTCCAAGACTTGACCCGAGACGCCAAACCTTGACTGAAGTCTTTGATCAAAATGCCATGATCAACAGTATCGAAGGCCGCGCTTAGCTCTAAAAGAACCAGCAAAGTTACATGACCTTTGTTCATATTCATAAGAATATCATTCTTTACCTTTAAAAGAGCAGTCTCAGTACTATGATGTCGCCTGTACGACGACTGCAAAACAGGATAGAGACCGTTGGAAGACATATGCAAAAGCAGCTGATCTAATACCGAGCGTTCTGTTAATTTAGACACATAAGAAAGATTACTAACTGGGTGATAGTTTTTATACAGAAGATCGAGGCCATGTCTCTTGAGCTGGGGATTTACTATGGCTTCCTTCCATGAATCAGGAAAAGAGGCAGTCTCGAGAGACTGATTGATCATCTGTTTAATTACAGGCAGAAGCACATCCATACACTCCGCCACCAGTGGAGTTGGCATTGGGTCCAAAGCGCAGTGCTTCTTAGCACATTTCTTCACCAGCTCTAGGACGTCATCATCATTTAAAAGCTTAAATTCGCTGAATGATTCTCTCACAGGACGATCAAAGTCACATTTTGAGGACCCAGAAGAACCTCGTGCAGCAACATCAAGATCCAACCGAATATCAGATACCTTCTTGACAAAGAAATTCCCGATAGCGTTAGCCAGTAAATATTCATCGTCATGTGGTGGGAACTGGACTCCAGAATCCCGCCTCAGTAACCTCTTCGTAGCCCTGAAAAGTTTACCCTGATCGCCACTGTTTTCCTCTATAAAATCTTTATAGAACGCCGTGCGGGCGTTATTCAATAAATAGGTAACACGGTTCCTGCATTTCTCATAGCATTGAAAGTCTGATGAAGACCTCGTCCTTCCCCAGTGCTTCTCAGCCCTGCGCCTAGCTCTCTTGGCTTCTCTTATATCCTCATTAAACCATGGTAGGCGTCGCCTTACAGTTACAGTCCTGGTTTTAAGAGGGGCATGACAGTTCAGGATGTCCGTAAGCATAGTGTTATAACAGCCAATCATCACATCAAGGGAGCTAGGGGGGTTAGTACACAATTCAGAGTCTGTAAGATCTTTTCTTAGTCGATCGATGTTAACAGCTTTAAGATTTCTGTAGTTATGTTTCTTAACGGAAGTGGCCGGCTTAGGCATTTGAAGACTGCAGGTAACAGCAAAGTGGTCTGAAAATAAACGGTCTACTTGTGGCATAGAGATGACAGATTGCGATTGGCGAGTTACAATCAGATCCAGTGTGTGACCATGGATGTGAGTAGCCCCCTTCACATGTTGCTGAAGACCCAAAGATTCAAATAAATCCTGCAGCTTACTTGCATCCTTGTCACCAGCCACGTCCACAAGGATATTGAAATCTCCCATAATGACCAACTTTTCAGGAGCCAATATGATGGACTCCATGTAGTCAGAAAACTCAGCAAAGAAAGCATTTGTTGACACCGAGTGCACAGCACTGTACGGCACACAATAAATAATTACCGCACGGAGTCTATATGAGCCAGATGTTACAAGCCATTCAGAAAACTCAAATGAAGACTTCTCACCAGCAGATAGCTTAGACACACACAAGGTGTCCCTGAATAGCAAACCGGTGCCGCCACCAGTACTCCGACTCACACGTGGGTGATCAAGCATTTTGTAGCCTTCAGGAGTCGCCAATGCACGGGCAGCCACATCGTCTGTAGTAAACCAGGTTTCAGTCAGCCCGACCAGATCAAACTGTGAATCCATGACATAGTCTGTAAAGTCAGCGGACTTATTTCCAAGCGAATGCGCATTAACTAAACAAAACCTAAACATTTTATCATTGAGAGTGGTGGTGAGAGCATCTAAAGGAATATTAATCAAGTTCGAATAGTGATGTTTTGTGTACACCAGACGCCTTGGACAATAGCCATTGTTAGAGCACAGCCTGTTGGTTGTGCGAATAGGAATCGTAAAAGAATGCATAGAACGAACACCGAAGCTATTATTCCTATGCATACCCCTTGACGGCGTGACTATAGGTCCGGGATTAAGTTTAAACACAATATCACCCACCAGCTGACAATGGAAAGAGGCGGTAGTGTTTGCATAGTATGTGCACGGACGCTTGCAACGCTTGATCCTGCGTAGTGTCAAATACCGAGTCATGTTGCATTTGACAACAATTATAACATTCCAGTCAAGGACAATGAATAGCACTCCAGATAGATGCCAATCAGCAAACACAACTTGCTTGAAGGGATCCGAGTAGAATAAATTACTGGCAGAAAAACTGCACTCTAATTGCCAAGCATTAGTCGATAAAACATGGTAGTTTAGAGTCCTTTCAACGTTATTTGTCATCAACTCAGTGTTAAAGATACTTAGCCATGATGTAGGAACTTTTAGACCATCGCCAGCAAGCAATAACAGCAGAAAAACAGTAAAAACACAGGAGGCCAAAAGGCCGTGACGATCCATGTGTACACTGTGTACACTCCACTAAAATACCATTGCTCGCAATGACAACACTAAGGGGGGTCCCCGAAATCAATAAAAAGCGTTGGTATGGGAAGACTGCCCCTACCCTAGAAAAACGAGGATTTTTCCAATCCTTAGTAATGTTTAAACAGGGTGGGTCTTGAATATATGCTCTTATACAAGCTCAGCGGAGGCGAATCTGACCGAATCTACTAAGAATCTGTAGCTGGAGTATTGGGCTATTACACCAGCGATAAATATATTCATATTTGCCCTCCCACCACAAAAACGCCAAGGTTGAAAGAACATTTCTTCGACTGCAACCTAAAAGAGGCTTGAGTGGTTTGCGTGGTCACCTAACCAAAAGGATGCCATGGGAGAAAAATGCCTAGCAACGAACCACCGTGATTTAATACTGCAGCTTTTTGTTCTTACAATACTTTCAGATTGGACACCAGCTTCCTATTTTCCTTTACCTCTTAAGACCAGGACATTCTCGAACAATCATGTTAAAGAATTTAACACGTCTACTGAGACCATCTTTCAGTGGCAGTAACAGGAGGGCATATGAAAATGCTGTCTACGGCCAATTTCTGAAATACTTGAGGGAAGTTGCAAGTAAGTGGGGCAACAGACAAAGCAATTGATTATACTGTAATCAACTTATGAACACAAATTACTCAGCAACTCAAAAGTAATATATTGCTTAGCAATGACAATGCCAAATTGCAGTTACATGCAAAAGAAAACTATGGTTCATTCGCATCAAGGAAGGCAAACTGTAAGTCATCACAGAGTTCACAATTCCCCAACACCTAAATTGCCAAAAAAAAGTATTTGGTGTCCTTGGGGTACACACCACTGGAATCAACTGATGCATAGCACTAATGTTTATTTGGACATTATACTACATATCTAACAAGAGGCACGTGAATAAAAGGTCAAGTTTATTCAACTCTGGTAATCAGAAAAGTAACTCAACATGGCATTTATTTACATGGACATACTGTTAATGTTAGGTGGAAGAAGGAATTGTGTCACCCTCCAGCATGTTCTAAGTTTTACAGCAGGTGCTGAGGAAGAACCTGTTCTTGGATTTCAGCTTCACCCAACACTGCAATTTGTGCAGGCAAATACATCATTCATTCCCACTGGAAACACATGCACCAGAGCAAGAACCGCTCTCATGGCCGCGCAGTTAATAAAGCAGGGTGTGTTTGCGGATTCATTCATTACATTAATTCAACGTAAATAAACGCGAAGAATCCCTCATGCAGTGTACCCCATCCGTACACACTCCAGTACTGTTTGTTGACATTCTTAGCTGGCCAAAACAAACTTGATAAGTTGAGGGATAGAGAACAAAAAATATCTACAAGAAGTCCGTTCAAAGGTCGAGATTATACCAACCGCACAATTTGAGAAAAAAACAATAATCAACTGGATTGGAAAGAGATATATCATTTTCCCTTCAGAGTGGCTATTGATTCCAGGTCACGCGAATTAAAGTTTAAGGTATTACATAGGTATACACGAATAAGTTTCTCCACAAAATCGGCCTCGCACCTTCGTTCCTATGCACATTTTGTAAAAGAGAAAGCAAATCTATTGAACACCTTTTAATAGAATGCAAATATTCAAACAAGTTATCCTCTGTCATTAAAAATTTATCTCGCAAAAGTAGCCTCCCTATATCAAATTGAAATTGAAATTGGTAAGCATACTTTTCACGACATTAAGTGGAAGATATTTGTATCACATAACTGTATTCCTTCTGGTAGCTGATGACTAGACGAACATAATAACGATATACCGGGTACCAACACTATAAAATTAGTGAAAACCCCTGTAATTTATTCTTTATACACAGCCTTTAATTTGTATTGTAATTTGTATTTGATTGTATTTTTGTAAGTAATCTCAAATCAGCCTTTAATTGTATTTAATTGCATTTTTAACGATGAAATGATATATGAAATGGATCATATATGAACTGCGAATATGAAATCAAGTGAAGCTATGATCCTTGCAGTTATGAATGCAATTATTGCAGTTGCATAAAGAAGCCTGAAAAATTCAGGACTTCAACGGGGTTTGAACCTGTGACCTCGCGATACCGGTGGGAACATTAGAACCCACAAATGACCAGCTCCCAATGTCAGTGGCTTCATAGCTCAGTTGGATAGAACGCCGCACTGGTATCGCAAGGTCATGGGTTCCAACCCTGTTGAAGTCATGAATTTTTTAGGCTTCTTTACGTAATTTCAAAAATTGCTTTTATAACTGCAAGGATCATACCTTTAGCTTCATAAGTAAATTCAAATAAAGAAAAAAATTAATGAGGCATCTGTTGTTGGCATCGGAACTTTGTTACTCTTCTGCATGGCCCAGGCACCCAGAGTGATTAGCTTTTGCTATTTCTGAGTGGCTGTGCTCTCTTTCTCTTACAACATTTTACCAATGTTTGCCACTTTAAATTATTATACATGTGTCTCTGAGTGGGCTGTACCAGGGCTGTTAGTCCACCCCTGAATGGAAATAATAGCACTATTATCAATGGACTCCAGTTACACATTTGTAAATAGTTTCCTTTGCTCTTTTAAGTCAATGTTCACCACCACAATTAGTATATTCCTTTGAGTATGTGAACTACTTCATTGATAAACGTTGGGCTGGGCTGCCCATCTTTGAGTGAACTTTACCAAGGCTGTTTGTCCACTCTTGAGTGGAAATAATGGGACTTTTGTCAATGGATTCCACATGCATTTTTGGAAATAGTCTCCTTTGCTCTTTTGTTTCAAAGTTCAACACTATGTTATTGATTCTTGGAGTATGTGAGCTACTCCACTGACAAAACATCATCTTTGAGTGGACTGTATAAAGGCTGTTTGTCCACCATCGAGTGGCGCTTTTGTCAACAGATCCCAGCCAATGACATTTTGCAATTAAATAGCTTGATAGTCTACCCTGGTCTCTTGTTTCCAAGTTAACTACCATATGATTAATATACTAGTATTGCCACTAGGTGGCAGTGGGAGATTTGTCTTGTTATGCATAGCCATGTTGAATTTCACCCTACATTCTTCATTCCATCTTTTGAGGTGTCAATATGAAAAAAACATCGTGGTTGAAACGGTTATATATAGTGAAGGAGATAAGAGGAAATTTTAGGAAAAAAAAATGGACTAGGGCTGAGATAAAAGGTATGGACCGAAGTATTGTATGCATCTAAATCACTTGTGATGTATATGTAGAAAATTAAAGAGAATTTTAAGCCACAACAGTCAATTTTTTTAACTTTATTATAAAACTTATTATAAAAAATTATACTTTGCATATAAACAAAGATGAGATAATAGAATAAATGAGGTGTTACAACAGTTATTATAATAAAAAGCCCTTGAAATCTGTGCTAAACTCTAACAACAGTAACTAGCTTGCTTCAGTGTTCTCAAGCACTTTATACTCCCTTGTTTTGCTATAGCATTTTATAATTTACTTACAGCAATAAGATTTGTAGTGCACACCAATTTTGCACAAAATGCTACAAGTAAGTGACACATGCTTCATTTCTGCACCTTTAAAGGGGGAGTTCATCAGTATTGGCGAAGCCTCCGCGATGATGCTGTAAGGAAGGTCAAGGGAAAATATGGAGAACATAGATTCACCACAAGGCGTCGAGTTAGAAAGCAAAGAGTACGTCGTTTACATGTACATACATGTAAAAGTAACTAACACAATAATAATTACAGTAGCGGTTGTGACAGTGATACAGCCTTCACTTACACATTTTACCCCACGTGGATGAACTGCGGCAGTAATTTGGTAGTAGGTAGTTACCCAACTACCATTGCAAAAAATGAACAAGGGTTTGACGTTTAAGGCTTTCTCCATATAAATGATCCTTGTGGAGCATACAAAAAATTCAGTTTCTGTGAGAAATTATTTCATGTTATCTACCCTCAGGGTCTTATTATGAATATTTAAAATATTTGGTATTATATCATCAACATCGACATCATCATCATCTGAGCATTGACGTACATGTTGTTGTGGGAAATGGTAGTTTATTAAGGTGACGTTTCAGAACAGCAGGCAAAGTGTCGACTTAATAAAGAGGGTCTGCTTTATTAGGGCCACACTACTACAAAAAACACTTTTTCAAGTTATTTTTTGGCATGCCTTACTCAGCCACAGTCAGCTCTTGACCTAGCTTTCACTCTGTTTTCAGAAACTGAACTATCGACAAGAAATGGTAGAAAAGGCCAACCTTTGTGGAAAGGACAAAGAAAGGATTTCGACTTTGTTAGACTTGGACAATGCGATTGAATTCATGTCATCGGAGGAAAGTGATAAAGGGCAAAGGAAGGAAACAGCCGGTCCTCCTCCGAGAAATGTTAAGCCACTAGAGTGGGAAAGGCTCAAGTTAAAATATCATCAAAGCTGTTCTTGATTCAACTTACAAGGCCTCTTTGACTAAGAGACAAAAAATAACTGACGCTAAATTGTCCAGAGTTTCTGGGCAACATGTTTCTAACAGGCTTCTACCACACAATTGTCCCTCCTGGGCAGGTCAAGAAACATCGAGCTAGAGTAAATTTAAATTATCATGTAAAGTACACCGTCAATATAACAAGGGCGGTTTTTGTTCACAATGGCAAAGTTGCATGCCCGCATTTATTCTTTCTGGCACCTGTGCATCTTTAATTTAATATTCTTAAGTTAGTTACTGGAAATTTCCATATAATTATATTGTCAAATTATTTAAATACATATTGCAACAAAGTAGGGTACAATTTATGATATAGCATATTTATGGTTTATTCCTACTTTTTACCAAACGAGATGTAATATTCTTCATTTTTTAAAATTTTGTATATCAAGAACTGATCACATAATATAAGATTTTTTTTAATGATTTAGGTCTATTTGAATTCCCTAATTAAAGCCAAATTATTTAAATTCGTATTTTCAAGAACGATTACGCAAAATCTTGGCGTCTTATAATATGGATTTTTAAGCACAAACGTTAAATCACTGTTTGCATTCTAGAACATAGAATGAGAATATTACTTAAATTTTAGTATTTAAGACTTTTAAGCATAAAAGTCTTCCAGATCACTAATCTCCAACGTTTTAGCTTACGTAATTTATAATTGAGAGAATTTCCCTTTGGTGATTACTTTACCTACTCTCGTAACCATTTCTCGCAAAGATGCATACTGTTATTGTTAACATTTTCTACAAGATTTAAAAACAAAAAGTATTCACCATGTAAAAAAAAAAATCCTGACATTTCTCACCTCGACAGATGACGTTACGGTCTCAGGCTTCACAGGGATGACTAACTCCTTGTGAAAGGGCATAGCAGCTAAACTGTTGGAATCATTTGACTGCTTCAAAATCCGTTTGGGACGTATCCAGAACGAAGATCCAGATGATTTCTTTGCATGCGGACTACTTGAAGATGGAGAACTTCTGTGGCCACATTTTACCCGAGGTCCTTGTGCACAAGAGATAGAAAGTTCGTTTTGTATCTTCTCTGTTTACTTTTTCCTAAAATCACTCAAACTTTCAATCTTTTCGATGTCCCTTTTACACTTTAAACAAAGATGAGCAGAAAGACCATTCTCTCTCGTCACTTCAAATCCCAGCACTTGCGATAATCGCCCTGCAACGTTGTTCTGCAGGGATGTTTTTCCTTTGAATAGTTGGAAACGGGCACAGCCTGAAATAGCAATATTAACATTGCAAACACAACAAAAATCATCCACAGATGTCCGCAAAATTTTAACTGAGGTTTGGGAAAATTTGGCAAAAACCGCCATCAAAACAATGTTTTCGCGTAATTATATTTTTAAGCATCGCTGCGCCACGTGCAATCAGATGTCAGCTGTCAGATTTAATGTAAACAAACATGCAGACCTTCCCTCCCGGGGCCCAAAACCAGTTTGGTGAGATATTTGATCCGGAAATTACATGGAAGTGAGGTTGCGTACTCCTGTGACCAGAGGTTATTTTTTTCTCCTCGGCGCTTTGCTCCTCGTTAACGTGGCTTTGCCGCGAACCATCAGTATTGATAAGAAAACAATATCCTCTGGAACCCAGGGTACCCGTTCACATATCACGATAAGAAATTAATACAAATCAGTTACTAGATTAATGAAAGGAATAAAATTAACGCAGTAGTTCTCTTATGGACCCTTCAAGGGTATGCTACGTTGTGTAGTTTCAGGAAACTTGGATTAGATAACAAAATGTACGCTGGGTTTACACCACTTGTTTCAACACACTCTAGTTGTTTTGATGTATAAAATAATGTACATTCGTTGACAAATCAAAGCAGTACTTTTGAAATATAAAATCGTAGGGTTAACTTTCCATGGCCATTGACTGAAATAAGATCAGGCCACCAGATCACTTCAAACTCTCTAGTGGTCCTCCCTTCACCATGCCCTACCACCATTTGGATTTGCATTGTTGGATTTTTGTTTGCTGTCTTGTTGTGTGCTCTCTTTGGCTGCTTGCAGTGCTTGTTTGGCATTTTGTGTCTCATTGCTCTCAGCCACCTCTTTGTCCCCCAGATAACTCTTCTTCAAGGAAGAACACTTTGTTGGCCAAACGTATAAATTATATCATTTAGTTCGTGATCCCTGTAGCAAAGAACTTTAGACTTTTCTCTCCATACAGGGGGGCGTAAGTGCTGCTTTTCTCTTGCACTGTTAATAAAAGCCTTGGGCATGTCCGTCAGCATAGCTTGGACATATTTTTCAGGTACAAAGTATCTCTCCACCCGACACCATTTCCCTGAAAACAAAGAACGTAGCACAGGTCTTATCATTCTGCGTTTTTGCTTTCTTTCATTGGGTCATCGTAAGGATTTAACCATATTCTAATTTGAAAGTATGTTTCAACCACTCACTTCTGGCACGTGTGCAAAGATAGTGGCCCTCTTATTTTAGCGAATCCTAACTTAGACCGCGGTTTACAACAATCGTTTCACCTTCAGAACTTTCTAGAAGTGAGTTGCTTCGATTAGGTAAATGCTTTTCTCCTCTGCTCTTACATTCGAGACACTTTTTGACAATGAGGAGTGTAAGATCTACAACACGACGGCAACGAAAACGTCACAAATTTTGCAAGTTTTGGGAGCAAAAGCAATAGCTTTGCACACTCTGCACGAGCATTTTTAGTTTTTGTACATTTCTTTCACGTTTTAGGCAAATCTGTGACGTGAAATGACCAATTCTAAGTTTTACGGAGAACGTGAACAAAAGGCTGCGAATTTGAATTTTGTGTTGTAGATTCAATACTGCACCTCCTAATTCAGTTCCTGGAAAGTTACACTAGTTTTTAGAAGTTAAACAAGCCGACATAATGATGAAAACGATTAATAAACCTGAACTTGCAATTTTAAATGATGTTTTCGTTACCTTCGCGTCGCAGATCTTAAACTCCCTAATGAACAATCTATGCTGTGATTCGCCAAAATAAAAATGACTTGCAACGCGGTTTTGTTAAGCACCGGCTGAGCTCAATTTAATTAACCAGCCAAAATTGGAACAACTGTAAGAATGATGAAATGATATACGAAGAGAAGCTTAGAGAAGCCTGAAAAATTCAGGACTTCAACGGGGTTTGAACCCATGACCTCGTGTGACGATATCAAATACATACCGGCGGCTTTTGGATGCAGACAGGAATTGATGCTGGCCACGATACCACTTATCCATTGCTTGTAACTTGAAGACCTACGTCTTGTCCTCATTCTTGAAGGAAGCCGTACGACCTCTTCACCATTGTAAAATGGCAGAAATGTTATGGAACCTGCACCAATGTGATGTTTCGACTCTCTGTGCCTCATTAGTGCAGTTGTTGTGTTAAACGTGGAAGAACATAGATCGCATTGTGTCTTATATATGGCTAGAGTAACTGCCATCTTAGAAATCTTGCGTTAAATTTCCTCCGTAAGATGCTCTAGAGCCAAAGTAGACCAGTATTCTCAGGGGAGAATCAACCCTCTATGTAGTGGCCAGTCAGTGAAACTTAAAATGTGTAAATAAATTGGAAGACTTCCGGCATTCACCTTTAACAATTGATCGGTATTTTTCTGGCAAAACGTCTTCTGGTGTTACTTAAAGCAGTGCTGAAATCAAGCCGTATAATGTGTCCGACATTACACCTGTGTGAAATACACTGCTTACTACGTTTTACTCCAATTTTGATTCTTGTTACGTTCCTGTATATAAGTCGTACTGTACAATAGCTAGAAACAAACGTAAAACGGTAAACGACAAAGAGAAGCTGAAAAAAATAAGGAAGGAAGCTCGAAAGAGGCGGAGGAAGAAAAAGGCCACGGAGAAAGCCATGCAGAAATTACACAAGAAATCCGTCATCAGAAAACCATGTGAAAAAGGACGAGGCTCTGTCGCTGAGTTGTCCCCATGACGAAATAATTGTAAATCTGCGGAACCTAATGTAAGACAGGTTGTGGTGCAGCAACATATCAAAGAGATTGATCCAGCGCTAATTGTGAGAACAGAAAAGTTTTTGGGCTGTGGAACATTTGGAAGTTGCTACCTGGCCTACTACAGAGATATCGTAGTCGCTGTCAAAGAATTAAAAAAAAAAAGATTAATCACCTGGAAGATCACCGTGGCGTTCCTCTTCTCTTTGGAGTTGTAACCAAGACCGAGCCATTACGTCTCATAACTAAGTTCCACGGTCAGAAAGACAAAAGCTTAACTTTGTATAGCGCAATAAAAAAACACAAATTAGAGAAGCCTAGTTGGCTTGGAATTCTTAAGAATTTAATCGCAACTTTAGAGCACATACATTCTGGTGGCATTTTGCAAATGATTTGAAGAGTAACAACGTCGTCATCAAGAAACGAGGGAAGGATTGGAATCCTGTCATCATAGATTTCGGCAAAGCACGTTTTGCTGCGGATCCCAAGCCAATGATGTCTTTGTCAGTCACGAAACAAGAGGAGTACAGGAAACGATGCCCTCACATTGCCCCTGAAATTGTGAATGGAAGTGGGAGACAAAGTTTCTCATCAGACATTTTCTCGTTGGGTCAAATTGTGTTGGCAGTTTTAGATTTGCTCCCTACAGCGACTGGAAGATCGATTAAGGTAGCAAGAACCGCAATCTGCGATGATCCCAATAAACGCCCCTTGTTAAATCAACTGTTTGGCGTGGACATTGAAGCAATTTACATCACTGAGTTGTTAATGACTTATAGCATTTTCTGTTCAAAAAGGCAAACTAAATCAGTTGCGAGCATGCTTTTGAATTGCGTACGTTCCTGTTATCGGAATCATTAGATAATTGTAAACAATTTCCGTTAAAGACGATTTCCTCTTTTTCAAGGTTTTTGGTCCTCGATCTTTTATATGATGTTTAAAATTTCGTAACATTTGTAAAGCAGTAATACACAATATTGTAATGATAATTTAATTTGTGTAATTTCCACATGATTACATGGCGAATTATTTTTACATCTTCTCTTGCGCTAATAAGCTGGCTACTTTACACTTTAATCGAGCGTTGTATGCAAGATACCTCGTGAATGATATGCAATTAAGTCTGATAAATACGCCGGACTAATAATTGATGTACATTACTTGGACTTACGGGCTGTAAAATCTATTTTGATCAGTACCTCCTTACTCCGTTTTTCTCTCGCCCATTAAAAGAGTAAATATGCGTTCAATGTTTTGCACGAGGGTTAAACTTGGCTGCCTGTTTCCACGCAAGTGAGGCTGACAATTTCGCGTGTCCCTGTCTGGCGAACGTTTTTGTTATGTCGAGAAATGCTACATTCAATGGTTTCAAGTTTCTCTCTGCATGCGTTTTGGCCGTCAGCAGCGCGAAAAAAGCAATTAACTGGAATTCCAAAGCAACACCTTGATCCTACTAAGGTGGGAACTAAGATCTTCAGTTACAGTTAATAATAAGCCATGGGTAGATTCAATCTACCCTTAGCCTAATTTGCATTTTTTTTTTTGTGGCAAAGCTCATCATGTTTTGTGAAAGTGTTTATTACAACACACAACAAACGTATTTGATCCCTGTTGTTAATGAGGCATGGGAGGCTGAAAGTAGACGCCAAATTGAAAAGCTTACTGGCAAGACAGTTGCAACAGTCCAGGACACTGCGCCAAATATGGCACCTACACACTAATGGATGACGACACTGGGGATGTAGTAGCATTCAGTGTTGTTCAGGTTTCAGAGGTAACATTATCTAATGCTATGGAAAAAGAAGGCTTTTCCAGATGCATAGAAATCCTGGAAAGTAAAGATGTCACCCATTAGTAGGATTCCAACAGACCACCATGTGTCCATCAGCAGTTCCACCAACAAGGATCACCCAAATATTAATCACCAGTATGATGTTTGGCACCTCTCTAAGTGGGTGGTAAAGAAGCTCACTAAGAAAGCTAAGCTAAAGGGTGAGGAACTGTCTCCATGATACAGTCTAATGCTAATTCACCTCTGGTGGTCTGCTACGAGAAAAATGGAAATCAGTGTTGGATCACACTTCCAACAAACATAAGTGGTCAAGGAACACCCATTTTCATGAACGCAGTCACAGGCGAATTTCAGAGAGTCTGCTGGCTCAAACCAGGTACCCCAGCTCACTTAGCTTTGGAGTGGTCCTGAACACTAAGCTTATAAAAGATCTGGCTAAGCTTACTGACTTCTGCCACACTGGCAGACTCGAGGTCTATAACTCAATGATGCAGAAGTACTGCTCAAAAAGGGAGCATTTTTTGTACCAGGGCATGGGTGCCAGGACTCAACTTGATGCACTTGACAACAATGCAAACACTGGCCACAATCAAGCTCGAGTACAGGTAGGAGAACATGCAGGCCAGGCACGCTACAAGATGTGTTTTCCAAAAGCCCCTAAGCAATGGGTTGTCAAGCCAATCAGCGAGAAGAAATCATACAATTATTTGTCATGTCTGATTTCAGAAGTTATCAAGCGGTGTGAGGAAGGGAATGCAGTTGCCCAGCCTGTGCCTGTTCAGCTACCAAAGAACATTGCTTCAGAGCCAGCACCACCTACATGTAAGGCAGACTTGATACAACAACATCGGTCAAGATTTAACTGAAGAAAATGTTCTTATATTGCTGTAGAATTAACAAATATTTTTTCTTCATAATTTTGAAAATCTTGATATTGAAGAATCATACTCATTGGTCTTTCAGTCTAACTGGTAAACATGAAACATGAAAACCCCTAAGTAATTTCTGGTATACATCAATGCCAATTATGATAAACAAAAGTAAACATTTCTAGGAAACAGTAGTCACATGTGATTTACAAATTTACTTGTGCTTGCTGTAATGCCTGCTATATCATATATCATTTTCCCCACATGTCCGTGAATATTCAGACAAGTCCTCACACATTTTCAAACATTTAAAAAGGTCAGAACGTTGTTGTCAATCTTGCTCTGCAGCTTGTTTCGAAATCCTTGATTCCACCCGCAGCTTAAACTTAAGGAGATTATTCCTATAAATTGGGAAAAGCCCATTTTAAATCAACAAGTTCATCACGTCAATTTGACACTTACGGTTTAGGCTTTATACACTTTCCAACACTTTGCAACTCACTCACTCACTACCAATTTTTGTCACTAGGTTAATTAGACTTTTAAAGGGATGGTGGCGCAAACTTGGAATGCTCGAACATATAGACATAGAAGTTATGGTTCATATTATATTAGCAACATGTGTCTTGCACAAATTTTGCTTTTTGCACGATGACTTTCATCAAGACTATTGCTTGGGTGACGATGGTGATGATGATAGTGATGGTGTTGGTATGGATGGTCATGCAATGGCATTGCATGATGGTTTAAAAGTACTAGCAGAGGCCAAGCAAATGGTGGTGAACAAAACACTGACCACCAGTCCATGCACTACCCTAAAATGGACTAATTCTTAAAAATATCATTTCAAATGAGTGCTATTGTAAGAACTGAATTGATTATAATAGTTACACTGCACATACCTTGACAATTTTCATCCATATGGCCATGGTTTCACTTCACTTACCATACATGAAGTAATCAGTCATCACAACAATAATAGAAAGCTAACCTTATTGAAATGGGTGCTTACACTTAAATACTGTTGAACAATGCTGTTTAAAATGGGTGTTGAGGCTTCAAGTAAGCATTATTTGAGATGCTGCTTACACATAGATCAACAGTACTCATTAAAAATAGTATTTTTAGGGTAGTCCATTTGGGTAGTCCATGGACTGGGGGTCAGTGTTTTGTCTACAACCCAAGCGAATCCAGCTCATGAATATCATATCTAAAAGAGTTTCATTTAAGGGCCCACAGACGGATTTTTCGAGCGTTGCTAGGGAAGTGAAATGTTACTTCCGCTCACTGACGTCATCATATAGTGAGCTGACCAGAAAACCCACTCACACGCCAAAATCACCGCACCAACTGTTGTTTGCATCGAAGGTTTTTCCTCGCCTTTGCTCGCTCTCATTCTCAGATCGACTGCGCATGCGTAAACGAACTGACTTCCGGTTTGCGAAAAACCTAAATTTCCAGCGGTCTTTAAATTGAATTAATGTTTTTTCATATGGCACGTTTCACCTCCAAATAGAGAATATAGGTAAGCATTGATTTTTTCAAATCATCTTTTTTGAAAAATTTATGGGTATTTCAGGATCGTTTATCTCTCTAAAAAGAACATTTTTCAAAATAAAAAGAAAACCATGCTTGGCTGGATGCAAAAACGAATACAAATTATGAAACCACTGATTAAATACCCAAATTGTGTAGCGTGTAGACAAATTTAGAGTTTTCTTTTATTGGTCATGTGACCATAGGCGTGGCATGATGACGTCATATTTAGGGTCATTGGTTTACAACAGTTGGAAACTGCAAAAATAATGCCAAAATCTCTCAAATTAGTTAACTATTACATCCTTAGCAACGCACCCCAAAAAATACGTCAGTAGGCCCTTAATGTTTCATGAAATTCGTGTAACAAAGGGCAGGGTGTTTTCTGCATTGCTGTAATCAAATACTGCAATAAAAGGTTCAAATTAACATGAACATGATTTTACATTATCGACTGAACACACTGAATAGTTAAACAAAAACAACATGACAAATTGCCAATCCTGAGATATAGGATGACATTTTGCAATGAAAAATTCATCTTTAATCAAATTAAATGACTACCTACAATATTAGACATATTTAGTTGGAACACTTAGCGAATGGTCCAGAATCATCGTGTTACTAGATCCTAGCTTATACCACATCCCCCTCTCCCCAATTCAATGTTGCGAAAGAATTTTTCAGGCGCCTACTAGTAGTTGTGAAAATCAGCATTGCAGGAGGGGGGAAATGGGGATGGGTGTTCCAACTAATGTGATGAGTATTGTATTTGTTTCAAGGAAATTTGCAAATCTGTAGAGGGTGTAGATCAGAAGTCAAGTCTATTCAGAAAAAAAGGAAACTTGTTACTAAGATAAACAGATTGTCTGTTCACATGCTTTGTATTTAAATAAAGCTCATTATCATTATCATTATCATTATCATTATCATTATTTAAAAGAGTGGGCATTTGGTCTGAATATGATGACAATCAATTAATACCGGTATGTGTTGGAGAGTTTTTAGAAGGCCAAATAATTATAAATACTATGTGGTGTATACGGGAATTCTTCAATACCCAGAAAAATACATGTTCAGGAGCTGTAATATATTTGCATAGCTATTCTGTCAATTAACGCTGACCACTGCCTGACCACCATGTCAGTCTGTTTGGGAATAGAGCATATTAAAGTGTTAGAGGACAAAAAGGTACTTATCACAAGGCACATATACTGCATTGCATAGCTTGATACCCACGCACGCCCCCAATTAAGAATGACTGCCTGTAAGAATCGAGAATCGTCAGTCAACAACCATTTTGGCGGATAGCTCATATTTTGCCCAAAGATACCCTTTAGTGAACTATTTTCAAAAACTACATTTAAAAGTTCCAGCGATTCTTGTTTTTTTAGTGCGGTTTTCAGTATAATAATAATAATAATAATAATAATAATAATAATAATAATAATAATAATAACTAAAATTTATAGAGCGCCTAAAACTATAAATACTTTAAGGCGCTATTTACAACAGCAAATGACAAATTGTCCAAAATTTGCTGCAAGAGCCAAGCAACGGTGAAATCTTAAAACGAATTCAATTGCCACCAAACTTGACTCAAAATAAGAACAACCATTCTTAGCCATTTCCACTTCGACACTTTTTACTGAAATGTTAAAATTGTGATTTTCTAAGCCCTTTAAAGAACATCCTCAAAGGCAGCATAACATGGCAACAGAAAATGGGTGATCTTTGACGCGATAAAAATGTGCCTGGTACCCCATTCTTAAATTTTTTTACTTCATATTCTTCAAATATTGCTATTTGTTACGAAAAACAGCATTGCGTGTCTAGCGTGACTTCCTAGACGCTTTGCGAGAGTTCGTAGTTTGTTTATTTTTAGGTTCATGCGTAAGCGTTTCTAAATCGGTGTGTTTTGTAATCTTTCTTTAATTAGAGTGACTACTATTTTAGAAAGTTCTAGAAGCTTATTATGAGAGTATATAAGTAGACGAGTCCTAGTGAAGTTTTTTCTAACTAGTTTTTCACAAAGAAAGAGAGTTGGCATTAGCCGTGTTTAGTCAAGTGTGACAGAAGCAGTGTTTATTCGAGTTGGCAGAGGCCGTGTAAGTTTATTGAGTACGTGTTGTTCAGAGTTTAGTTCGTGGAAACTACGTTCACTTTGGAATAAACCTTCTTGTTGTTGTTCCGACAACCCTGCGTTCAGTTTAGTTTGTAAACTACCTTTCCTCAAAACATTCGAACTCGTAACACTATTATTCATTTTAACGTTTTATGCTAAAACTTGGAACTCTTCTCTCCGAAATATCACAAATGTTTGTAACCTGAGCGAGCTAAGTGACGCAAAATTTGAAAGCAAACTGATGCTAATTATTCACGTCGAATCATCGAACTGACTAACTTTCGGCTTGTAGCTTGGAAACCTTTAAAAAATGCGAAGTTATCCTTCAGAAGTATTAAAAGCGACTGAAAATCGTATTTGAGGGCAAAAATCCGCAAGAGCACTATATATTACTCAATTCAAACACATTTTAATTCATATTGGTTTATGCAAGTGACTTTTCCATCACGATTTCAAGACTGAAATTTATACGATATTAAATATAAGAAACGATTTAGAAATACATGAAACAAGAAATATAAGTGACAGAAACCGACGTGTTGGTGCATCTTGCGCCATTATCAAGTTAGCCTTTTCACAAACCACATTTTATCTTTGTAACCTTGATAATAGCGCAAGATGCAACGAAACGTCGGTTTCTGTCACTTATATTTCTTGTCTCAGATATTAAATATGTTCAGTTTTCTGTGAAAGGAGATCGTGATTCACACGACAAGTTAATACTTTAGGTGCAAGAAATGTATTCCACTGTAATGCGAAAGGTATCAAGAGTTATTTTTGTAATTGTTTACATTACAAAACACACGCAGTGTCAGTTTCACTGAAATGCATGTACGACTTGATGGACTGTTACATTTCAAGAGAACACTTTTACAAGGTAGTAGTAGAGCAAAAATATGACAAAATTTCAAAGAATTTCAAACCAAATCAGTATACATATACTAAAAAACGAAAACTGAATGAGTGTCAATTGTGTGGTATCCGAAGACATAAATGATACAAATTGACTTAATGAAGGGTTACTACCAAAAGAAAGCTAGCAAAAGCGGTACATACTTGCATCTGAGTTCCAAGTTGAGTCCATAATGTTATCCATTTCATTGTGAACTCATTTTCGAGGCATGTAGCAGCTCTCGCAAGCTATGTGCTGATTGGCCAACACTGAATCCCCTTTCTGTTTTATACATATATAGAAAGATAAATAAAAATATCTTTGTATAATTGTTTTTTAACATTTGGTTTATGCTTGGAATACAAGTGGAATACAAGGAGGGAGATACGTAGACAGAGAGCCACTAAGCAGAGAGCCACTCATGATGCGTGATGTGATGTGTTATTCTCCTCTTACTGTGTGGTGATATTAGCCCTAATCCCGGCCCAACTTGGAAATTTCATTGTGGAGTTTGTCACAAACCAGTAAAATGTAATCAGAGGGGCATTCAGTGCGATGTATGTGACTCGTGGTGTCATTCTAGATGTCTGCAAATGAACAACATGGAATACGAAAGATTGGCGAACTCATCTTGTTCTTGGCTTAGTCCTGACTGCGATTCACCGAACTTCTCAAGTAATTTATTGGATTTCTTTTCAAGTCCATTGAAATTAACGAACTCGTTTGAACCATTACAGGACTGTTTTTCTCCTGTTTCTTCTCAATCAGCCCAATGTTCCCTTCCATCACAGCATTCCGTTAATCGTTGTAACCAATATTATGGGAAGAATCTCCGTAAACTTTGTGTGCTATCACTAAACGCTTGTAGCTTAAAAAGTCTCTCTAAACGTTTAGAATTCCAAACTATTGTTGATCAGTACAAGCCAGCCATTACAAATGTGAATGAAACTCACCTAGAGGACTCAGTTTGTTCCTCTGAAATTTTGGATAAAGCAAGCTACACAATCTTTCAAAGGGATAGAGGTGTATTATCAGCCTTTTCTAATGACTTGATAGTCACTTGTGAGCAACAACTTGTTAACAACTATGAAGGCATTTGGTCAAAAATTAACATTGCTGGCAGTAAACCCTTGTTTGTTGGATCAATATACAGACCACCTAGCTCTGATGTTGAACCTCTTGAGGCTCTTGATCATGCATTGTCATCTTACTCAAAAATCATTTCCAAATATATTAATTACGGGTGATTTCAACTTACCAAGCATTTCATGGTCAGATGATAATTACACCATTCAGTCAAATCCAACATATGGTACTTAGATCAACAATAAATTATTGGATATTGTCAACGATCACTCCTTGTCTCAACATGTTCATGAACCAACAAGAGGTAATAATATTCTAGATCTTGTTTTCACCACTAAACCTGATATGGTAACCAATATTAACGTTGAAAGTGGAATGAGTGACCATCACCTGGTTGTTTTCTATGTAAACCTGAAGCCGACAATCATTAAAAAACCACCCAGATGTGTCTATATGTTCACAAGAGGAAACATGAGTGCTGTAAGGAATGACCTAAAGAAATATTTTGACAACTATCTTTCTATGGTGGCCCCATCTAAATCTGTTGACGAAAATTATCAGTTTTTCAAAGAAACAATCCCTACAGTCATCAATGATCACATTCCGCAAAAGAAACTTAGCAGTAGGTGGAGTCTACCTTGGTTAAACAATTCTATCAAACGCATGATAAGGAAGAAACAAAGATTGTATAATAAAGCCAAAAGGACCGGAAATGCAACTGATTGGAGGAACTTCAAAATCATTAGGAAACAAATAAAGAGTCAGCTCACTACTGCTCATGATGAATATGTTGCTGATCTGCTCTCTTTTTCTAAAGATTACAGCACCAACAAACCAGTCCCAACTAAACGTTTCTGGTCTTACATCAAATCCAAGAAGTCACATGATGTGGGAATTGGTCCTCTTAAAGAAAATGGAGTTGAGATAACTGACAGTATTGGTAAAGCCAACTTATTGAGTCAACAATTTCAATCTGTATTTACACGAGAGTACTGTGAATATGCCAACTGTTGGATCTAGCAATTACCCTGACATTTCACCTACAGTGTTCTCTGTTCCAGGGATAGCTAAATTACTAGCCAATATTGACCCCAGGAAGGCTAACGGCCCCGACCTTATTCCGTGTCGCGTCCTTCAGGAAACTGCAGATGTAATTGCTCCTTTTCTTCAGTTTCTGTATACTCAATCTTTGGAGTCTGGCAAATTACCTAGTGACTGGCTGAAGGCAAATATTATTCCAGTTTTTAAGAAAGGCAGTAAGCATCTCCCTGCCAATTACCGTCCTATCTCTTTAACAGCTTTGCCCTGTAAGATCCTTAAACACATCATCTACCATGATATAATGGCCCACTTAGAGTCTCAAAAAATTTTGGTTAAACATCAACATGGGTTTCGTAAGAAGTTGTCCTGCGAAACTCAACTCATCACCATGATTGAGGCAATATCCAGATCGATTGACTGTGGGCAACAAACTGATCTTATCATCATGGACTTTTCAAAGGCTTTTGATGTGGTGCCTCATCAGAGATTAATTCATAAACATGATTATTATGGAATTCGAGGAAACCTCAAGAACTGGCTCTCAACTGTGGTAGTTAATGGTACCTCCTCCAATTCTGTTTACGTATCATCTGGTTGTGCCCCAAGGAACAGTGCTCGGGCCACTGATGTTTCTTTTATATATAAATGACATTGGGATAATTGCTCATCTTCAATACGCTCGTTTGCTGATGACACTATTCTTTATAGAGTCATAGAAAATATTGGATCAGCAAACTTACTCCAGTCTGATTTGTATGCTGTTGAGCAATGGGCTAACAAATGGTTAATGCAGTTTAATCCTAACAAATGCTCTGTTATATGAATAACTAGGAAAACTGAACCAGTTATTTATGATTACAAATTAATGGGTCAAACTTTAAAATCAGTTTTGCATCACCCGTATCTTGGTGTGGAATTGAGTAATACCTTGGACTGGGGTCATCACATTGATATCAAAGTTAATAAAGCTAATCAGACCCTAGGCTTTCTTAGACGTAACCTTGGAAATTGTTCTGAATTAATCAAAGATCTATCGTATAAGTCACTTGTGAGACCCAACCTGGAGTATGCTAGCACAGTCTGGGACCTTTGGAAAGTGAAACATATCAAACAGATTGAGGCTGTTCAAAGGCGCTCTGCACGTTTTGTGAAGAATTGCTGGGGATCGTAAAATAGGAACTGTAACAAATTTACTGAATGAGCTTGATTGGCCTTCTCCCTGGGATAGAAGAAAAGAATCTCGACTTGCTCTACTCCACAAAGTTATCCATGGGGAAGTTGATATGGAACTCCCAGTGTACGTCGAGAGAAAGAAAGGACAATTAAGACATAATCATCTAGACAAATTTATTGAACTGCAACCCAATACTGAAGCATATAGGAATTCTTTTTATTGTAAAACAATTAGGGATTGGAACTTATTTACTAACCATTTGTTAGAAATTGATAATTCTAGAAGTTTTAAGGAGGCTATAAGTAGAAATATTTAATGAGATTCTCCCTCTCCCTCTTATTTTATTTTCATTATATATATTTTATTAGTATTTTATATCATATTTATTTTAGTTGTATTTATATTTTTATATATTGTACATAGCGTTTCATTTGTTATTTTAGATTTCTGTTATAGTCTATCGGTGATGGGCCCTCCCTTTGATGGACTTTAATAAATGTAGATGTAGATGTAGAAGATACTAAGACAGATTTACAACAGATTAGCATGCAGGCAAAGAGACCTAAAGAGCCTCGGACAGAGATATACGAGATACGAGTATCAGGGATACTGGTGGATGGGGCAATGTCAAATCAAAGACTTGTTTTAAGGCTATGAAATGGTGAGAAAGACTAACCAGACCATCGAATGTATGGAAGCTATTGATGGCATCTAGATTATCAAAGGTAGCAAGGGTATTGAGGGTATCAAGGGTATTAAAAGTATAGAGGGTGGGAATCATGAGTATCAAGAGTACCAAGAGTATTAAAGGTATGAAAGGTATTGAAGGTGTCATGAGGATCGAGGGTATGAAGGGTATCGTGAGTATGAAGGGGATCAAAGGTAACGAGGGTATCACGAGTATCAAAGGTATCAAGGGTATCATGAGTATCAATGGTAGCAAAGGTATCAAGGGTATCATAAGTATCAACGGTAGCAAAGGTATCAAGGGTATCATGAGTATCAAGAGTTCAAAGGTATCAATGGTGTCAAGAACATTAAAGGTATCAAGGGTATCAAAGGTATCGAGGGTATAAAGGGTATCAAGGTATCGAGGGTATCAAGGGTATTGAACCCCATCAAAAGTATCAAGAGTACCAAGATTATCAAATCTTATAATCTGATAATCTTGATACAAAGTTGAGAGAGTTTCAATATAAAATCCTCAATAACATAGTCTTCACCAATGATAAACTGTACCGTTTTGGTTTAACACACTCTCCAAATTTTATGTTTTGTCAAGATGAACCAGAACCCATTGAACATTTCCTCTTCCTTTGCAGAGTTTCATTTGACTTATGGAAACACGTCTCGTCCTGGCTTAAAACCAACAATATTTGTGTTATGTCGTTAAATATAAGTGATTTAATTTTTGGTAAGTTTGAAATGGAAGATTTTCTCTTGGTCAATCACATTATTGATAGGTAAATATTATGTTTATTCAAGAAAATGTAATGGAAGTCTTCCTTCACTTGGTGGTTTTATTGCCAGGACAAGGCGTGTTCATAGAAATGAGCTACATATTGCCAGGGAGAGGGGGAACATAACATCACATTTAAGGAAATGGGAAAAGGTAATGAAAAGTTTGATGGAGTAATTGTTGATTGCTCTTTGTAACCTCGACCGGCTATTTTATTGTTGTTGTTGTCGTTGTCTGCTTATATGACCATAGTGCTTGTTTGTGTAAATGTAAGTATGTGTATAACAAAGATTATCAAAGGTAACAATCAAGGGTATCAAAGGTAACATGAGTATCGAGGGTATCAAGAGTATCAACAATATCAATAGATGATATTATCATTCGATGGATTTTGTCCTTCCTTTTCATTGGCCGAGAGCCCACAATGTGCCCTGCAAATAACTGCCTACAAATAAGTGTTCTGCTGCAAATAATATTCTGCCCATGCGCAA
>OX421447.1:24815389-24820389 GCA_949126865.1 Montipora capitata
AATTTAACCTCTTCAAGATAACTTTCGAGTGCAACTGAGGGTTGAAGTTGTGGTATCCAGTTTGATTTTACGTGATAAGGATGTGGTTTGCTATTTTGCCCATGAAAGATATATATTTCAGGCGCATTCTTCTCGCAAATTGCTCAAAATCCTGAAGAAGTTGACGCCTGATATGTTGTTCTTTTGTTAATGGTGTGGGTATAAATTTTAACCCTTTAGAGAGTAAATTTATTTCATGATCTGTGGTGTTTTGTCTGGATAAGTTCTTTATGTACCCCCTGTTTCTTTCTAGCTGTGTTCTTTTATAAGCTTGTGCTTTTGAGGTTTTGCGTTCTTTACGCTTTTTACTGCCCGATTTCGACAGTTTGTTGTTTTCCTGTGCACCCTTGTTATGTAAGTTGGACTCAGTAAGTAGACAGGCATACTTTTCACCACTTTTATTTGACATTGTGCTCATGAAGGTTTTAAACTCGTTGAACTTTTTAAAGAAGTTTTCAGCTATCTCTTTTACATTTTGCTCATGAGTGTTCTTATTGTCCTTTGATTTCTTGTTTACAGTTCCTTTCGGTCTCTTTTGCCGCTTGAGTGATTTTTTGCTTTCATCTATTCTCCTTTCATGGTACCTGATTAGGGCGTTCACCACCTCTTGTTCTGTTGTTTTTCTTATCCTTTTAATGTCTGTTTTAAAGGCTTCATCTGCCCTTATGCGTGCTCGTGCTTTGTATTGTAATGTCTTTGGGCATGTTCCTCTTTGGGAATGCCTATTCAGGGCTTTTAAAGCCTCCTCTGATTGTTCTATTATTCTTTCTTCCGACAGTGTTTCACTGTAGCGGCGTTTTCGGTTCTGATTTCTTTTCTGGTCCTGTGGTTGATATTTTTTGTCAGAGGTGGTTCCGCGTCTGTTCTCCTTCTTGTCTTTCTTCTTTTTAGCGTCTTTTGGAGATCTTTGGCTTGGTTCGGGGTCAGGTTCAGAAAGGTTGCTTTCTTCTTCGTCGTTTGTTTCGTCGACAACATTGACGCCATCTATTTCGCCAATGTCTAGAAGGTCATCGTTGGAGGTCGTTGGTTAGCAGTGGTTGGTCGCAGTTAGTTAGTTATATAACTAACTGCAGACAGTACTGTGTCGGCCTTCTGGGTCTCATCAGTGCAGTGCTGATGTCTGGGATGGAGGTTAAGCTTATAAAGCCACCCCAAATGTCCCACACATGTGGTACATCTAAGCCATGCCAGAGTGCTCAAACTAGCGAGCTAGTGAGCATGCGCAATTGCTAGCGGCAATGACTCATCCCAGTAGAGTGCTCAATTTGGACATGAAAGCAAAAGCTTTGTAATGCCAAAGAGCTATATATATATATATATATATATATATATATATATAAGCAAATACTGAGTGAAAATAGTGGGGTAAACTTCTAACTGGTCTGACTTGGTTTCACAACGTTTCGGCTATTCAGCCTTCTTCAGATGAAAGTTAAAATCTAAAAACTAAAAACTATTTACAATGGCTGCGTGTATTGAAAGTAAAGGCTTATATAGGCAACTTAATTAAAAAATACAAAGAGGTTTTAATTACAATAGTTAAAATAAAAGCAAGTGTCAAAAGTTACGCGACAAGCCAAACGTAACGAATTTCCCGCAGAAGGCCTCTAAATGTCTGATGGATCATAATGGGAGCCACAACAAGGTCCCAAAGCAAGGCCCTTAAACAATGCCGTAAAAAAAAAAAATAAATAAAAATAAAATAAAAAATAAAAAAAATAAAAATAGCAGAATACTCCAATGGGGCCCATGAACGCAGCAAGCAAGTCGCACAACAATTGACAAATGCATACAAAAGAAACTGGACAGGTCACAATCATTCACAAAGCAAGAACAGGTGAAAAGGTCAAATTAGTTGTGATAATTAATACGATTTTTGGAGCGAAATTCCCGCCTTTTGTTAAGGCCATGCGGATTGAATGTGAATAGCTGCATCATCCAATAGGCTTCTCTTGTGAGCAGTAACTGGTCTAAGTGTAGCGGATTTTGGAAGGATACAACTTGTTCAATAACGGTAAATCTCATTTGAGAAATATCATGTTGGGAACTATTATAATGTACCGCCAATTCACATGTTCTTCTATTATTAAGCATATTAGATTTATGGTTTCGGAATCTTACTTTGAACTCAGTTGATGTGGAACCTACGTATTGTAAATTACATTTTTGGATGAGCAGGATAATTTTTGTGGGATAGGATAATGCCTGCCCGTGGCCGAGCTTTGAAATTTAGAAGCTTGAAGCAGGAAATTCTTACACAAATCACACCTATTTTTATCACATTTAAAACAGCCACCCTCATTGAACATCTGATTAGCCGCAGAATTCTGTCAAAGTTTAGATGGTGCTAGGACTTCTTTAAGATTTTTGGTTCGGCGGTAAGCAGGGAAAACAGATTAAGATTCCGAAACCATAAATCTAATATGCTTAATAATAGAAGAACATGTGAATTGGCGGTACATTATAATAGTTCCCAACATGATATTTCTCAAATGAGATTTACCGTTATTGAACAAGTTGTATCCTTCCAAAATCCACTACACTTAGACCAGTTACTGCTCACAAGAGAAGCCTATTGGATGACGCAGCTATTCACATTCAATCCGCATGGCCTTAACAAAAGGCGGGAATTTCGCTCCAACAATCGTATTAATTATCACAACTAATTTGACCTTTTCACCTGTTCTTGCTTTGTGAATGATTGTGACCTGTCCAGTTTCTTTTGTATGCATTTGTCAATTGTTGTGCGACTTGCTTGCTGCGTTCATGGGCCCCATTGGAGTATTCTGCTATTTTTATTTTATTTATTTTTTATTTTATTTTTATTTTTTTTTTTTTTACGGCATTGTTTAAGGGCCTTGCTTTGGGACCTTGTTGTGGCTCCCATTATGATCCATCAGACATTTAGAGGCCTTCTGCGGGAAATTCGTTACGTTTGGCTTGTCGCATAACTTTTGACACTTGCTTTTATTTTAACTATTGTAATTAAAACCTCTTTGTATTTTTTAATTAAGTTGCCTATATAAGCCTTTACTTTCAATACACGCAGCCATTGTAGATAGTTTTTAGTTTTTAGATTTTAACTTTCATCTGAAGAAGGCTGAATAGCCGAAACGTTGTGAAACCAATTCAGACCAGTTAGAAGTTTACCCCACTATTTTCACTCAGTATTTGCTTATTTATTCACGTGGTGGTACTGTATCCTCTGGATCCTTCTGCTGTGAGTCCATTGTTGGTGTAAACCTTTATATTCTGCCTAAACATTTTGTACGTGGTTTACCGTGTATCGTTTAATCGATCCAATGGCTCTGTTGTCCGACATTCCTTCTTCTTTGTACAACTCTTGGAACAAACTGGCCCGTTACCAGCATCACAGTAATTTTTTGTTTCGCTGCGTGAAGAAGAACCGTATTCCACCAGGTCTTCAGTTATCATGTCGTCTCCAACTGGACAAAGACAATCATTCCTTGCAAGAATCCTGTAAACAGCATTTACAAACGGCCTCGTTTGGTATTTTGAAAAGTTTGTCCCATTCTACATGGCAAAAGACTAAAACTCTGCAAAACCAATTACAACTTGAACGCGAACGACTTTTTAGTAACTATGAGGAAAGCCACGCCAAAAGAATTTGGAGGAGAACTGGACGGCTAATTAGATTTCTTCAATACGTTCTTCTACGTACAGAACGTAGGAAATTTAAGAAGACAACACTCCACCTGATGATTTTCATCTCCCTATCGTTAACACCACTCGTAGTAGAAACAGGCACTTCTACCGCCGGCGCCGTGGAGTTCAGGACCGAGACAGTTCTATTACTGGAAACAATCAACCAGGCCAAAACACCCCAGACCTAAATCCAATCAATCTATCATCTACTGCTCTCACCAATGCAGAAACTACCCTTTTAACAAAGGGACCTGCTTTCTGTCCAATGCCTAAGGATGTCCATTAGCAGAAAGTCATCGACGATCTTGAAAACTTTGATAAACGTATCCGCCTTGCTGTATTTCACCACAACAAGGACAGAGACGAAGACAACCGAGAGGAAGAAAGTTGCTTCCCTGCCATCCGCTGTACAAGTAACTGGATGCCTCCTAAGTCTGCCTATCCTGAAGTTGAACTTTTCTTAAATAATGTGAGAAACGACGTTCTAGAGCCAGGGAACTTAAGGAAACCGAGAGACAATCTAACTAAGAAAGAAAGGTTAGCCTTACGTAATTTGAAACATAATGATAACATTATTAGGATTCAGGATAAGGGTTCAAGGTTTGTTATCCTGAACCGACAGGAGTACCACAACAAGATGTTAGGGCAACTCAACAATAGTCTGCATTATGATAAAGTAGATTTGGATCCTACACTTGATCATTTTGAGCAGGTTAAGAACTGGAGTCGCAAATGGCTCTCTGAAGGGCAGATAAGTCAGGAGATTGCCACATGGATTACCAATTTAGAGCCCAAACCAGGGGTAGCCTTCGGGAATGTTAAGACACACAAAAAGGACAATCCACTTCGTCTTATTACATCTTGCTGTGGAACTGCTATTGAAAGACTCTCTGCCTTTACAGAATTCTACCTTAAACCACTTTCCCAGAACCTTCCATCATTCATTAAGGATTCTACTGATTTAATCAACAAGATACAGGCTTTGAATGCAAAGGGTCCATTCCCAGTGGGTTCTCTGCTCGTTTCCTGGGATGTGGTTTCAATGTTCCCCAACATTGACAACAATTTAGGTACTACTGCCGTTAGAAAGGCCCTTGATTCTAGACTTTCTAAATTTCCCTCAACTGATTGCATAGCTGAGGCTGTTGAAATTTGCCTCCGTGTGAGCAATTGTCAATTTTCCCAACAAAATTTTGTACAAAAACATGGTACAGCTATGGGACCAAAAAATGCGTGTAGCTACACAGACTTAGCAATGGGTATAATCGATGAGAAGGCCAAATTTGAAGGTAGCT
>OX421447.1:24837889-24842889 GCA_949126865.1 Montipora capitata
GTCTTCCGAGTGATAGGTACTTGTTGTGTAACCAAGGAAACATTCAAAATATGTGTTATCGCAGGTGTAAGTTCCAGGGCACACTCCTTCCAGAACCAAAATGGCAAGTCATCTGGGCCAGTAGCAGTCCTTGTTATATGCAATAATGCCTTGAAAACAGATATCTCACGAATCACAGGAACTTCACGATGCTCCAAAATTTCCAACTTAACTGGTTCAACACTCTCATTTGGAGTGCGCCTCACTTGAATCCATTCTCCCTTGAGACCTACGTTTTCATTGCCGTCAACCCTTGCAGTTGCAAGAGAAGGATAAAAGGTACCTAGTACTCCTACCGATTCCCTTTAAAATGCCTGTGAAATAAGCCAAATAGTTATATGCCTAGTCGAAAGAGTTTTCAAAATAATGAAAAAATGGCCTTTACAGCTTTGAAGCACCTGTACTGTATTAGAGGAAACAGATGCCGCGCTTCCCAATGACCTCAGAAAGGAACAATTTCCCGCTGAACTTGTATCAACATGTATGTTTGCAAAAGAACTACACAAAATTTGGACAGAAATAAACTCTCTCCATAATAGATTTGCTCAGATCGATCAGCCAAACGCAGGTGATGTGAATAATATTACGCTTAACACCTTTCACCAAGAAAATAAAGATCTATCTCAGGAAATTAGCATATTGAAAGTGCGACTTCAAGAAGACAATAACACACTAAAAAAGATCACCGAAGAACGGGATTCTTATAGGAAAGCGCTTCAAAATTATGACCAAGGAGCTAAATACAGCGAACACCTTCCGCGAAGAACAGTAGTGACAACGATCAACTCCCTATCCGAATGAATAAACCACTCAGGAAGAACCCGATGCTATTCAAAGCGATGGAACTGCAAGCGTTGACAGCAATCAAGGGAGAATGGATTGAACTGAGGCGCACTCCAAAGCTGATCCAAGAAATTGACACACTTATTGTGGGCGATTCATTAAACCTAGCTGGATGTCGGCTTCAAATACCATTAGAAAGCAATGTCTTCGCGGTACAAAAGTGGAAGACTGTACATCTGAAGTCGATTTTGGTTGCTACAGATGTAATAAAGCTGTTGTTGTTCATCTTGGTACCAATAATATAACCACAGATGACTCGCCGAAGACCATACACCGAATTCATAAATGGTGGACGCACGTGAAAAAACTGGTATCTAGACATGAAAACGAGGCGTTTTAGGATAAATAACTTTCGTTTTACAACCTCTTTTGAAGGCATTTGGCACATTTCATAGTTTTGAAGCTCTTTTTAGCCAACGGGGTGTTTAGATCGTTTTTCGTGATCAATTTCGAAATTATTGAACTTATTATGAGTTCAAAGTCAAATATTTATTGTTGTGTGCCCGGTTGTTCACAGAAGGGAAATGTTGATCCGGAAGGGAACAGAGTTGGATTCTTGGTTTCCCGAAGGACCAAAATCTTCGACAAGAATGGCTGGTTAAAATACGGCGAGATGTTGGCCCGTATTTTAAACTCACAGAGGCTACAAAGGTATGCTCTTTGCATTTTCTCCCAATTCATGTGAACAAAGGAATTGGAGGCACAAAAATGGTTTTATGTAAAGGAGCTTGTCCCTCGAGGTGGCGAACTTCTCCTCGAAAGCGCCATCCACCAGTGCTAAGAACAACTGAAGCACCTCATAGTAAAAAACGACGTTTGGCAAAGCCAAGACAATGCGAAAGAAAGAGATCTCAGTGATTCATTTAGCGAATGTACACCGGAATGTACCAGTGCTTTGCCAATCAAACTGATCAAAGAATCACAAGATCTATCTAAATTATTAAAGCATCGACTACAACAGGCTGAGGCCGAAATAGCAAGGCTTAAGGAACAAAGCCAACTTCTAAGGGAAAATTTAGAAAAAATTAAAACTAGAGAATGAAGAATTAAAATCTCGCAGGTTCTGTTTGGAAAATATGACAGAGGATGACTCGATTTCATTCTACACTGGATTTCCAAACATGGAGACTTTCCAGGCAACCCCAACATACTTAAATCCAGGTAAACATGACTAAAACATTCCTTACTGGCTTTCGTCTGAATCTAAGGTTGAAAAAAGTCATTATGATGGAGATAATCACCAAAACACTATAAGCAAGCGTGGACGAAGTAGAACACTCAAACCAGAAGAAGAATTCTATTTGGTTATGTGTCGTCTCCGACAAGGGTTTCAAGAGCAACATTTGGCATTTTTATTTGGTATCTCGCAGTCTACAGTTAGCAGAATTTTTATTTCCAGGATAAATTTCATGTACCTTCGTTTTGGTACTATTAACATTTGGCCAACCCATGACAACATTGATAAAACCATGCCAGAAGATTTCAAAGCAAAATACCCCAATACAAGAGTCATCCTCGACTGTACAGAATTCAAAGGTCAAATGCCAAGTAGCCTGTTACTAAACACCAGGCCTTTAAGTTCATATAAAAGTCATACGACAGTCAAAGGTCTGGTAGGAATTGCACCTTCAGGGGCAATAACTTTCCTAAGTCAGTTGTATAGTGGAAGCATCTCAGACAGAGAAATCGTGGAAAGAAGTGGAGTCCTAGACTTGCCTTTTGATGATGGAGATGGTGTTATGGCCGACAAGGGCTTTACGATTGACAATTTACTTCCACTGGGCGTCTCATTGAATATCCCTCCATTTCTCGGCCATTATGATCAGATGCCACCAGAAGATGTAGTTGAAACGCAAGTTATTGCTTCTTTACGGATTCATGTTGAGCGAGCCATCAACAAAATAAAAAATGTCCACATTTGGGACCGAGTAACACCCCTTTCTCTATTTCCTATATTAAACCAAATGTGGACGGTTTGTGGGTTTTGTGTAATGTCCAAGATTCCATTTTATCATAAGAATGAATGCATCAGATTTTAATATCTTGTTCAAGTGATGCTCATGAGCCTTAAGGGTCATTTTTATTTTTTTTATTTTGGGATTAATACATAAGCCGAATGGGAGTTTGCCTGTACAAATTCACTCAGTTGTTGTATAACACTTAAATTTCAAAACACAAATCATAGCCCTTACCTAGAGCATTTCAGCAGCAGCAAAATCAATGAAATGTTCATAGTAGTAGAGCAGAAGCTTTCTTTCTAGATCATGCCAGTACTGGCGATCAAAGGCAATTCTTTCAACTGACAGGCCTTTCTTTGTGAAAACTACAAAGTCACACCACTCTGCCCCTGTGATTGCCATTTGCCCTTGCACGTGGGCATACATAGTACGGGTGGGTAACTTTCAATTTACACTTTCCATTACTGTTCTCACAACACAAGTTCGGATCAGAGCAAGCCTCCAATGGAGTTACAAGATACTTTGTCTCTGGGCATTTAACTTCAAGCAAACCAAATGGTTTTGTGCAGCCTCAATCGATGACTTTTCCATCTGGTGAGCAGGCCAGCACTGGTTCTTTTTGATAAACAATAAGACCGCTTCTGAACACTTGCACAGGCATTGATCTACTGTTCATTTGTTTCACATAGGCATGAATTGCTTCAGAGTCATATTTTATACCTTGACTGGTATGTCTTGATGCAAAAGACTTTGGATGCATTAAAGTGTTAGCAAAGGTCTCATGATTTCTTTGTCTGTGTGCAATTAAATGAAATTTGGAAGCTGTAAATCTGTATTTGCGTTCAGACTTGTGGCATGTTCTAATTCATTAATGTCATCTTCATCCAAATGCAATTTCCTGACAAAATCTTTTTTTCTCCTCATTGAGGTCACATTCTGTACTCTCTCCCTGGTATTGCTGAGGGAAGCGAGGAAAAGACTTTATTTCCTGAATGTTAGTGTCATGTCTAGCAACTGAATCACTGTTTATAGCAACATCAAAATTTGACTCTGTATGCGACAGCTGATAACTTGATAAAGAACCCACATGACTTTTCCCATACTTTGTGTCCACTAACTCACCATCCCTGCTAGAGACATTGGCCAGCCCCATTTTGGGGTTGATTTTCTTTAAAGTGTCCTTAAGGCCCACTGACATATTTTTTTGGGTGCGTTGCTAAGGATGTAATGGTTAAATAATTTGAGAGAATTTGGCATTATTTTGGTCAGTTTCCAACTTTTGTAAGCCAATGACCCTAAATATGACGTCATTATACCACGCCCATGGTCACGTGACCAATAAAAGAAAACTCTAAATTTGTCTCCGTGCAACGCAATTTGGGTATTTAATCGATGGTTTGATAATTTGTATTCGTTTTTGCATCCAGCCAAGCATGGTCTTCTTTTTATTTTGAAAAATGTTCTTTTTAAAGACTTAAACGATACTGAAATACCCATAACTTTTTAAAAAAATCAATGCTTAGCTATATTCTGTATTTGGGGGTGAAATGTGCTATGTAAAAAAAAAAAATTCAATTTAAAACTGCCGGAAATTTAGCTTTTTTCTCAAACCGGAAGCCAGTTCGTTTACGCATGCGCAGTTGATCTGAGAACGAGCGCGAGGAAGGGCAAGGAAAAACCTTTGATGGAAACAACAGTTTGTGCGGTGACTTTTGCTTCATGATATGATGACGTCAGTTACCGGAAGTCACATTTCACTTCCTTAGCAACGTGGGAAAAATCCGTCTCTGGGCCCTTAAAAGTTCTTTCTTCTGCTTCTTGAACGGTAACATTTTTTCTCGCCTCATAAAGAAGACAATTTATTCCCTCTCGCTGCTTTTCATTGTCACTCAATTTCGTTTTTTTAACAATTATATCCATAACAGGTTGAGGTACAATAGTATCACCCCTGCCCTTTCTGTGCCAGGTTTGAAGTCTACTAGTGCATGCCTCTTCAGGATTTTGGTCTGCATCATTGACCAAATCTAGTGTACTTTTACTTTCAAACAAGGAAAATTTACACATCTTAAGCATAAGAGCCAAGGACTGGTTACAATAACCAGTCTTACCTGCGACACATGAACAAGTAGATTCCACCACATCTCCAGACACAATACACAT
>OX421447.1:24855389-24870389 GCA_949126865.1 Montipora capitata
TTTGATTACTTTCAAGGTTAAAGAAACTTGTGAGATTAAGACCCATGATCAGTGAAGTATTACATACATAAAGCTGAGACCAGCTACATGTAGCTAACTTACAGCAAATGTGGACGCAAGGTTTCTGGTAATTCTCATGAGAGAGGTGAGTTGAGAGTTGCTTGAGAAACTCTCTTCTTGCCTCTGCTCTTGCATAAGTTACTTCTATATGTTTACAGTTGCTGGGCCTTGAAGTGTACTTCTTCACAGCTCTCTCAAATGCAAAACACCAAAAGTTGTCAGTACTGGAAAAGCCGTTTATATCCTCTGGTATTTGAAGCAAGTTGTGGTTTGTAACAACACACATGTTCAGTCCTTGATATTCTTCAACCAATATATTGAACCTCGCACTAAGTTTATAACTAGTAGATACTTCCTCATGTGACCATCCAAATCGTCCAGAGTAAAAATGCATTTCAGTTAACCGTGCAACATTGGTCCACCTATCAAACTCCTTATCAGAAAGCAGTCCATCAAGCAGTGCTTCTGAACCTGGGAAAGCAAACTTCATGTACTTCTCTGCTTTCCAATGTCCTCTACGTGTGTGAAATTCAACTGGTTGACGACCAGATGTAAACTCATGCGTTGTTCAACTTGTTTAGAGTTCAAAATTCCAGTTTCAACTAGTCTGTCAACTTGGTTTTTGATGACATTCAGTGGCAAGTTGTGGTGAATGTCATAAACCAGACCTCTAATGATACATGTATCAAACCCATAGAGAGGATGAAGTTCATGAAGTACAGAAAGTCCAGCGTAGCCAAGCTGGGATGACATTTTTTTGCGCACAGTTTTTTCTGGTTTCTGTTTGAATCTGTTCCATGATCAAAAGTCTGATTAACACTTTCTCAGGTTCAAATTCTTGTAAGCCACCCTTGTTTTCGACCTCATAAACATCAATAAAACCATCCTTGAGTTCTCTCACTAAAGGCCACAGAAAGGGATCAAGGGCATTAGGATTGTCTGTTGGCACTAAACTGCTTGGCACGAACCCAATGACACAGACTTCATCTACTTGACACCTTTCTTGTTTACTCATAGTTGCAACAGAAACTTCAGTGGTTCACATTTGTGATTTCCAGTTTTGTATGGTGACCAGCCGTCCGAGTGTCCAATGTATGCCAAATTGCGAGGGTCCCCTTTTGCATGTTTTACTTTGTGGCTATAAGTGTTATAGCATTTGGGGCATTCAAGGACTTTTTGGCCTGTTCCCTCTCTTAGTGAAGCAGTTTCTATGTTGTGAGAAGATACTACTCCATCACAACAGTTTTCAGGGCATTTTGCTGGTAAGATCTACTCGGCATCTGGATTCCAAAACCATGAGAGCTCTGAAAATCGATCACCATCACAAATTTCATTGTACAAGAAATCTTTTTCAGTGTTAATAGAATCCTGACCATGTTCTTTCTACAGCCAATGCTCTTTTCCCCGCCAATGAGCCATCATCTTCTGGCACATTTTCAAGTCACCAGTCCTAAATGATAGTATCTGATTTTGCCCTTCCTTCCACAATGTTTGCAAGTTTGTTTTTTTTTTCATCCATGATATCCCATTTTCCATTGTAGATATATTTCTTTCCCCTTTGCTTTCCTCCGGCAAAAGCAAACATAGTACTCCTTAGGGTTCTTGTATCCTGCTCTTTTCATTTATTTGAATTAGTGAGATTAGACCGGGGTAGTGTGGGAGTAACTGCTGGTGTGCTCAGATTTATGATCTATCTTCAATTATTAAGTTGGAGAGTTCAACGGATTTCAATTTTGAATATTAACCCTGTCACTCACAAGAGTGACTTATAGATTTACTCTGTCTAATGCCAGTCAGTTTTGCTCATTAAAGGAAGACTGCTTGCAGGAGTGGAAGGGTTAAAATAAACTCTCTGTCAGACTCTAAACCATGACCATTTTCCACACCTTGTAGCCTGACAAAAGAATGTCACTGAAAGGAAGTGAACCTGGTGAAGTGGAACCTCCCCTACCAATGATGGAAATGATTGATGATGACAAAGACAGAAACGGTGGCAAGAATTTTAGTAACAATGGTAGAAAAGCAAGAGGAAACACTGATTTTGGTTACTTTGATACCAACAGTGGAGGAGATACTGATATTCTCAGTCACACCAGTGATGATTCTAGTGTATCTGAGCTGGAATCAGGTCAGCTGGTACTGAAAAAGGCTACAACAGCAAAGAAGCAAAATGTTACTGAAAAAAAGAAACACAAGAAAGTATCTTTGCATTCCTGTGTTTCAAAGCCAGATCAAGAAGAGTTAGGTCGTGATAACTCCAGTGAATCTGATCTAGAAAGCAGTCAACCAGTCTTGAAAAAGGCAAAAGCAGCAAAGAAAAATGTTAGAGAAATAAATTATAAAAAAAACATCAGAAAATTCTAGTGTTTCAAAGGCTGATCAAGAAGTGTCAGCCATTAATTTGAGCAGCAAAAATGTCAAAGTCTTCATTTTGGCATATTCTGGTGAAACAGCCATAGAAAATATTAGCAGAGATTATTTGTATCAAGTCATAAACGACCTTGGAGGTAAAGTGTCTTTAGCCAAATCATTGAATACAGATGCTCTTTTCAAAGCGGTTGCGGTAAAACTGGTGAATCACAGTTGTACCAAGATAAAGAATCCAGCAAATCTGTCAAATCTCAAACGCTTTGAAATTGCTTTTTTCAAAAAATAATGCTGTTTGTCCATGTGCACCAAGATATACACTGTATGCATGGCTTGTATTGTTGAGTTTTGACATTAAATTTTGTCTTCAGATTATAAACATTTACATATGAAAATCAGAAGTGCACGATATTTTCCAAAGTCAAGTTTTATTTAACTTTGTATAAAAATACTGTGCAAGGTGAAGCATGTGGTAGGTAATATACGACCTCTACTATTTAATTAATTGATCAGTCTTCCATAACTCAAGATCAGAAACAACTTTATTTATATACCAATATGTGAACACGTCCTTAAAATAAAATAAGAATAATTAATCTAATATATACAGTTTGACCAATGTAATCTAGAATATATGGCTAACTACTGTTAGTTTGGATTCAGAAGTTTCACTGAAACGTATAGTTGCTGCTGTGATGTATGTTCATTCATTTAATTGAATGGAAATAAAAGTTTCATTTCAAGAAGAGTACTTGGATTTTGAAGACTTGGGCGTCTTATTAGAACACATTCTTATTATTATGAGTCCTTGTCTGATTGCTCCAGAAGGGTATTTGTTTGATGAAAAACCTACCTACCTTGGGTAAACTTCACCTGGCTGTGGGACTAAGTTGATGCTTTTAAACCCAATATAGTTTACCTACTTGGGATCACTTTGTGGTGCATTCAGGACTACTAAAACCCAAGGGTAACCCATAATTCGGGGTAACTTGGGGATCAAGTTGGGAATTTTATAAATCCCAATTTCATTCCAGTTTGGTACTGTATTGGGAAATGGTTCCTATTACCCAGTCTGGATTTTAGTTTGGGAATTATGTCATACCCAATATAGTCCCAGATTTGACCATAAATGATGCCAAGGTAAACCCAACGTAAATTCTTTGGGAATTTACCGATTTTTCCTGTGAGTGTGGAGATAGCAACACCAACTTTGTGTGCAGAACATGATTCACCAACAGGTTGGTCTGTATACCATGTTAGTCATTATCAGTGGAATACAAAATTAACACAGTAATGAATATTTCACATGTGAAACTAGTGCAGATATCTTCACTGCCAATTTGATCTTGATGATATCACACAACATTTGGCTTGGTATACCTTCAAAATCGTGATCTTAAATTGATTTTGACAGTGCCAACAGCTGCAGTCTTAGAAGGGACTATATCATCACCATCTTTAGGCCAAGGTATAGTATTGGCAAATTTAACTACAGTTGGGGTCACTGCAAACTCATCCTACCAAGATACACTTGAAACAGCAAAATTTTGGTGATCTTGATACAGAGGATTAGGTAAATTTAACAATTCCCAGTCAATCTTTTGCTTGGGTACCTTCAACATGGTATGACAAAAAACAATTAAAAACAGAGTGTTTAGATATAATACTTTCCTTTTGGTAATAATTAGTCGGCAAAATTGACTGTCATCTTCCCCAAGGGAGCCTATATTATTTGGCAAAGGAATTTTTGTCCCAAGAGCTAGTTATAAGGAATAAAGATAAACCTACTAAAGCTCGTTCAAGGGAGTAGAAGGATAAAAATTAAATTGCCCTTTTAGCCCTTTAAAAAATATAATTGTATTTATTTACACTTTGGGGTGATGAGCATTACAGATTGATTTCACCATTTTTCCACATAAGGGGGGCCAAGCAATGATAGATTCGTAATTGTAAAATCTTAAATGTATCTTCAGTGGGTATGTGTATTCTCTTAATTAATTCAATTTTGTTCCTTTTGTTAAGAAACAATACCCTGACTACATGTTTTGAAAATAGCTCTTATGTCCAGACGAAATAGAAACATTATCATAACAACAAGTCTTATTTATCTACTAATACTTCAGATACCACATCACGAAGGAGGTTAAGATTTCCAGATGGAACTACTGGAGTTTTCACTCGAGAAGGTGATCACTATAATTCAGTTCCTCATTTATGACCAGCTTAGCTGCAAGAGAACATAATACTGTAGCATACATGCAATGTTTATTAATGCTGGCTGTAAATAAAACTATTGTGGACACGTCATGAATAGAGGCTTTTATTAACAATGTATATGGAATGCAAGCCAATTAAGTTAACTGGTCTTTAAAGAATGATTTGCTCTGAAATGGAGAACACGGCCGGCATGATCGGGAGCAGGCTGAAACAAAGGTATCGTCTGAACTATTTTAATAATGCATACCATATCCTCAATACATATTTCAGCAAAAGCAAAGGCTAGTGACAGGGAAGTTTCCGAGTCACAGAGTTCTCAAAAATTATGTTCGTCCTGTGGGAAGAAAAGTCCCTACCAAAAAAGGAAATGGTCCAGGAACTCGATTCAATGTGACCATTGCTCAAAATGGTATCACCAGTGAGTATTTCATGTACACATTTCCCATTACCCAAATAACAAACACAACAGCATTTTTAGAGTAGAAATCTGAACAACAACAATGAATGGATTGTGACAGAAGGTCATGACCTTGAAGCATTTACCTCTTGTTCAGAGCTCGGTTTTTTTAGTTAAAAGTTTCCTTATTTGGATGTAATGTAGCTTGTGCATTTTCACATTCATGGCACTTTGATCTTAGTATTGTCCATATTTGGCCATAAAATTCCCACCTTTCTTCCAAGGAAAAGAGTTACAAGTTACACACATCAAGGTCATATGCTTCTGATTACTCTCTAGAGAGTAAAGGAACTTCCGACGTTAAATAACTTGTACCTTTACCTTTACTGTTACCATTGTGACCAATGTGCACTCCATTATTTTCACAAGCTGAAAACTCATATCATGTGACAATTCCTCACTTCTAAGCCTTTAAATACGACTCTTTTGCGTGATCGTTCACAACAGTAAATAACAGGAAATGTATTCCATCAACAGGGAATGTTTTAAGCTGACGAGGTTACCCAAGGAAAAAGACCAGAACATAACATGTCGATCGGAATCGATTATCGGAAAGGTAGTCGATAAGTCAATAGTGCTCGAAAATTGTCGATAATTGTCGATTGATTGGTTTAATTTGTCGATAAAAGTCGATAATCACAGAGTTCTCACGGCTGGCTATCGATTTGTATCGACTTTTATTGATTTCTATCGACATCAACATGTCAAGGGAAGCTCGATCAACTTTGTATGAGCATCGCGAGTGTAAAAAGTTGTATGGCGCTGATAATGGAAATAAAGCTGAATAAAGTTGCATTAAAACCTGAAAAAAGCAGATGTTATCCTGTTCAGTCTGCAAGCAAATGTTTACCTCAAGAAAGCTGAAGAAATGCGCCTTGGTTTGCACCACTCATGTGCAACATCACTTCTGTCTCTTCGCGACGCATCACAATTTTTTCCGGTCCTGCACCGCGATTGATTTGGTCAGCACCGATACACATGTATATTTGTTTGGAAGCTTTCAAAGGGCACTGAGATGGAGGGAAAATGCTACGATAAAGAAAACATGCGGACAATCGATAACGTATTCAGATGTAATTAACTTTTATTCAATTATTGCTGTTGTTCGCTGGATCCACCACTCAGCTGACCACTGTATTGTCCCGGCTTATACAGGTCCTGCTTGTTTTCTCCTTTGGTTGTTGAACCACTCTGTAATCTAAATAAATAAATAAATAAATAACTAAAAAACATTAGAAATACAGCTCCACATACCATCGCGTGACCCCATTGTGTAAAAAAAGGAAAATTTTAACTACTGCTGAATATAAGCTAAGGCTCGTTTGAAATAGTTATTAAAAAACAACGTATACAAAACAGTGACAACAAACATCTATTTATTCCGTGTTTTTTTCTGCCGCCAACCTGCATCTTTTCCAATTTCAGCACCATTGCTGTGGTTTCAATGACAGCTTTGGAAGGTCTCCCCTGAAAGCTGTCAAACACTGTGTCCAGGGTTGTCAGCTCTAAGTCGCTGAATCGCTTTCACAGGTTAACAGCTTTTTCCCCTCTTGGTGCATCACCCACTTTATTACTGGGTTTTGACCCTGAACAAAAGTGGCAAAATGAGAGACTTGAACACAATTATGTTACAACTGACTACGAAACTAATAAACTTTACTGGTGCTACCAGAAAGGTAATGACCATTTCAGCAATTAAAAGCCAAAGGTCGTATAAGGAAAAGAAAGGATGCCATTCAACACTCAATTTCAGAAACGGTTTGTGGCATGTAAGGATTCTTTCTGCCTGTGTTTCTTGTTAGTAACCGTTTTAGAATTTTATTTGTATTTGCTATTCTCAGTATTCGGTAAAGTTAAAGTGATTTTTGCCAAAGTGGAAAGCAATGGTGCTGTTCTTAAGCAATGATACATGATGTTATCAATATTGTCAATATCATCAAAACACAAACCAAAAAATTACATTATGTAATAATTACTTCTCTCTAGAAGTTCCTCTTGTTCTTCCTTACTCTCCAGAAACTCCTGAAAACGAATCCAAACTGATCTGCTGTGCATTTTTGGCATTTCTTGTAGGCGCCTTCTCAAATAATCTGAAAATGTGCCCTGTGATCTTTTCAATACTTTCTCCGCAAAAAACCGCTGTGGTATACCCTTAGTACTCAACAAATGAGAAATTTTCTTTGCTATTGCCTTTGGAGAAACGGTGCTTGGTTCTGAAGGGGTTACGTTTGCGACTTCGTTGTCAAGGCTCGACCCTTCCGGCAGAAACTGGTTTGGCGCATTCACACGTCCATGTGCAATCTCTGTCTCTTGCATTTTATCTGTAGGAGTTTTTGTATTCTTAGTGTCAGTTTCCTGGACAATACACTTTGTATTTTTGGACTAACTCTGTAAATCTATGAGACTTTTTGCGAATACAAAAGAATAACAAGAACAAACAGAGCAAATTAAATGCCGGGAAAGGAGAACAAAATTATTCAGGCCGGTAAGTAACAGCAGTAAGTAATCACGCAATTGTCTAACTGCACGCTAACTGACACTTAAGAGTAGATTTCTGTAAATGTCGACTGGGCCGGGAAATATGAAAAAATCGAAAAATACGAAAAAAATTCCCAAGATAGTCCTAAATGACCTATTCATGAAAATACAAATTTGAGCTCGATCAGATAAATGTTTTGGAAGTTATGCGACATTTTAGTTTGGACGGCTATATGCCTTCGTCCTGAGCTTTTTTCGGAGGCTTCGAGTTTGTTTTGTTTCTACGCTAAATACAATCCAGACTACTAATAGCTCATTTGATTAAGGATATCCTGAGCAACATTTTGATGTGTTTTGGGAGCAAAAGATTTTAATGTGAATTTTTGGCAGATTTTTCAATATTTTCGTAATTCGGATGTCATTTTAGGAGCGAATTTTCGCCCGAATTCAAGTGCTAAAAAACGCATCTGATACATGAGTTTTTGCAATTAAACTTATATCATGTGAAAGAGCATTCTTTGAAGGTCTTAAATCTAATTTCAAAACACAAGGCAACACCACTTTCTGATTTTAAGTGAAGCGAAATGCAAGTACCACTTGACTGAAATTTGACCTTTTCACCACGCGGTCATGCGACTGCCAGGCAATAACTCGAACAAAGATTCAATACAAATATAGTTTATTTTACCATTTCTATGGCTAACAACCAGATTGAAATACAATTAAGACTACCCTTTGCTGGTTTCTTAATTAAAATAAAAAATTGCAAGAGTATAAAACTTGATTCAGACCTCGGATTGCAGTACACTGTTTGTGTTGACATGGTCAAGTTTGACTCGAGTAATTATTTCCCCTATCAAATTTTTCTACAAAAACGTTTGAAACTATAACCAGACTACAAAATATTCATGTCTGTACCTTTAGCTACGTGCTCGGTGCCCTTGGTACCGGAGAACCTTTGGAATATAGGCGGAAACATGGCAATATATGGGCATCTTTTGCAAAGCAGTATGTCAAGGAATGAGCGTTACGTGACATAAGGACACAGGAAGTCCACATATACTTGGTGGTGTAAATTCTCACAAAGCAAACAAAAAGTAGGTACGATTTGTTTGTTTAACTCATTAACTACATCAAATACGGACATATTTGGCAATATATTCCAACCACTCGCAAAATATTGTGCAATGAACATTTTTTAGCTCACTCGCTAATTTTCGCTCAGATCTCTGTTCGCTCTTCGACATGGACGGCAACGCTTGTGAGTATGCAGCTCTGGTCGGAGGTAAATGCGGGCTTAGTGCCAAATATCCCACTAGTACGGAACACGTTCCTTTGGTGGAGTGTTGTAGGTCCATTGAAGACCTTAGAAGCAAGTTTCGTGAACTGCGGCATGCAAAATGAAGCACAACTTCTTCTAGCCAGTGAATGAAGGGGTAGTTTCTAAAGAAACTGTGGTGCTGCGTCGGTGGGGAAGTAGTATACAAAAATTTTGGTTTTATCAACAGAGTTGATAATGTAAATTGGCCACCGTACAGATTCTAAAAGCTGACGTTTCGAGCGTTAGCCCTTCATCAGAGCGAATCGAGGGATTATGGGTTATGTGTAGTTTTTATAGTAGAGTAGTGGTGGTGAGTACATCTCACCGATGTATAATTTATTGCATAACGTACAGGTTATGCAATAAATGACATTTGCGGAGGTACATGTGAAACGATCGGTGATCTTAACAGATCGCTTAGGTCCCGATATCTTGCTAGTGTTAACAATGAAAAGACAAGTTTTGCATCGTGAGCGCGCGCATTTGAAAGTGCCGGGTTGCTCGTTTCTTTTGAGCGCGCTTCTAACTAAAAAGTTGCATACGTTTTTGTCGCGTTTGAATGAAATAAGTGGAGGTTGCGAAATACCAGATCCCGAGACTGGTAGAATCTTGCAACATGTTACCAATCACGTTGCCATGTTACCACTGGTAGAATCTCCTACTCTACTATAAAAACTACACATAACCCATAATCCCTCGATTCGCTCTGACGAAGGGCTAACGCTCGAAACGTCAGCTTTTAGAATCTGTACAGTGGCCAATTTACATTATCAACTCCGTTGATAAAACCAAAATTTTTGTATATTTTTCTTCTAGCCAGGGCGGGTAAGTTTCAGTCTTTGTGCATATAATGAGGTTTTTGACAGTTCTAATAAAAAAAACCGTAAAAATAAGAGAGAACTTACTGACGCTTCAAATGCTAGTCCATGATAGGGGTAAAGAAAACTTAAAAAAGCGTGGTTAGATAGAGAAGAAGAAAGAAAAGAAACCACTATATCATGAACTTCTGACTATATCTAAGAGTGAATAAATGTGTTGCAGTTAACGCTATTGTTACTAAGTAATCTAGTTAACCTTGTTGGTTGAGCTTAGGTGATAGAGCAGATTTCGTATGACCGTGAAAAGGTAACATGGTTTGAGACACATGTGTGAATGATATTGAGTCACTAAGTTGGTTTGTTGTTTCTTTAATTCAAGGGCAATAGCGACAGGCCAAATTTGTGCCAAGCCATGGCTAATTTGTCTATCGCAGAGGCCAGTTTCTACGTTCCAGAAAGCACAGATCCAAGTAGTGGTGAACTGTCAAGCGACACACAAGTCCACAGTGCCAGTTTGCGACTACGTCGGGACAGACTCAACGACTTCTTGACAGCAAGTGAAAAACCAGTCTTGGCGGAACAAAAGAAGCCTTGGAAGGAACTGGGCTCGAAACAAAAACGGCAATATATCTGGACAACAAGGGACGCAGTTGTGTCGACGCTGGATGCGATAAGTCCGGAAGATAATGCAAGTCTGTGGGAGGCTCTTCTGCAGTCCGGTGAAGTCAAGAAATCCCTTGGACTGCCCGCGACAGTTACCCCTGCAGATCATAAGTACCTCCAGAACTTAGCCAACACTTACAGCAATCCATCTACTTGGGATACAAAGCGTCAGGTTCCCTCAATTATGGCAGACCTTGTACCGTTCAGGATACTACAGCGCTATCTACCTGATATAACAGAATATCGGGTAAAGGCTGCAAGGCATCATGCATTGCAATATGGTCGTGGAGTCACCAAGAGCTACCAAGAGCCCCCGTATGCGTGTCGATCGGCGCCAGCTAGATCATTTCCTCGCCTTTGTCACGAGTCCTCATGTGATTCAAGATCTTCCTTTTGGCCAAAAGGTGCTAACGCTGGCTGACGGTACTGTACTTGAGACACCTAATCTCAATAGAACCCTCATCCCTGAGCGTATCATGGCGCAGTACAGAGAATACTGCAAGGAGGTGGACTTCACGCCATTTAGCAGGTGTACAATGCTGCAAATACTCGACTGTTGCTCAGCCACTGTGCGCAAATCCCTCCAAGGCCTGGATTACCTTGCAGCGGACGGTGCTAAAGCATTCGATGACCTCATCACTATCCTCCCAAGACTGAGCTGTGACAGGGATTGGCTTGACCGCCTTCGGAGATCCCTGAAGGAGGGGAAACAATACATCAAGGCGGACTATAAGATTAGCTAGCTACTTTTAATTAGAACTAGGAAAGTAAGCATTTTGTTTTTCGTGCCCCGGCCCTCAAACGGATATATGTATGTGTATGTATGCAATACTTTACAATGACTATCTGATTGCTTTGTCTCGAGTATTGATGAGGGGTTGGAGTAAAACAAACACATTACATCACACCCTTGCTCGAGACAAAGCAATCACATAGTCATTGTAAAGTATTGTATCCGGTGCCATAGCAACTGTCATTGCCGTTTCATGGAAATACAAAAGATATATATAGATTGAAAATTTTGGATTTTGTAGAATTCTTTTGGATAGGTATATATATATGTATATGTATATATACATACGTCAGAGTACGTCATGGACCACAATATACAATACAAAACATATTCGTTACACGCTCTGTGTACTCATAACTTGGTTTTCAAGTCTGCAACAGAATTCAAGTTCATAGTTAGCTAACTAGAAGATTCTCCTAAAATCAAATGAATCTTTAAAAATGAATCGATTTTCAGTCCCTCGTTTTTCTGTAATCTAACATGAATTGTGGTTTGAACTTCGGAATTACGTGGCGGTAAAGTATTGTGAAAATGACTGTAAAACCCTAGTTGTGTAATCAGTGTATATTATTCATTCCAGGTCCATCTGTCTGCGGATGCAACAATACCCGACCACTGTACGGCATACGCCTTGAGTGATCCAAAGGTGAAAGCTCTCTCTATACACTGTGATCATCACCATGACGACAGGTGTCCGCGCTGTGAAGATCTCAAGTCTACGCTGAAGGAAATCGAAGAAGCCTTGACGAATGAGACATTGCTATCTCAGGATGAACGCGACGATCTTCTCTATTCCTTCCGTATTGCCAAGGAAGCGATAGCGGCATGGAAGGCCCCACCAATTGCGCTCATTCCAACAAGACCAGGCCCATACCGACGTACTTGACAGCCTTGACGAGTCATCTGTACTAATCACCCAAGACTGGGCCATGAAGTGGCTGCCGCAGAGGTACAGAGAAACCCAAGCTGACTGGTTTGGGAAACGCGGCATATCATGGCACATCAGCGTTGTCATGCGGAGGGTGGATGGCGATCTTCAACAGCAGACGTTTGTCCACATTGTAGAAGACTGCAATCAGGACGCGGGCAATGTAGTGGAGCTGCTGCGGCAAACGTGAAGGCCTTAAAGAAAGAGCACCCTGAGATCAAGACCGCTTCCCTTCGGCAGGACAACGCTGGGTGCTACCATAGCGCCTACATGTTATCCTCTTGTCGACTGATGGGCGACGATACTGGCATCAAAAGTAAACCGCGTCAACTTCAGCGATCTACAAGGGGGTAAAGGTGCATGCGATCGAAAGGCAGCGGCGATCAAGGCTCACGTACGTCGATACCTAAATGAGGGGCATAATGTGGCAACAGCAAGGGATTTCGAACAGTCCATGCTGTCCTACGGTGGCACCTCTGGGGTAAGGGTTGCCCTAGTCAGTGCTCAAGGCAGCACCAAACCGTCTCAAGAAAGTGCTACATGCTGGGAAGCCATTAATTCGTTGAACAACTTTGTCTACAGGGACAACAGTGAAGTGACCGTCTATAAGGCGTACAACACAGGAGATGGGCTATTGACACCTTGGTCGCAATTACAAGGTAAGCCTGATGGTAGCACGCGTAAATAAGGCGAACATATTTATCACTGAATCACATGACACACGACCACGGCGAGTGCAATTTGTGATCGTCGATTGGCAAATTTTTAATACCTTTTGGTCTCCAAAGATCTCCAAATTAAGCGTTTGATGATAGAAATATTGAAATATAAGGATGAATATTCTGAGTCATCCAGTCGAAATAATATAATGGTAAATGCAGTCAACTACTGAAGGCCGTGTGAGTCGGTCGCAACGTCGCTGTTAGCGTTGCAAATCATTATAAAACAGGAAATAATTACTAGCTTGATCAGTGTAGGCTGAAAATCACCAACCGCCCTGGTTGCGTGTCTTCTGATTCAGTATTAAGAAATGATTACAAATGAATGGTGTGCATGATAAATCCCCGAGCTTTTCATCGTGCTCTTTCATAGAAGTCGTATGTTTATAATATCCAGCGTTATGAATGAACCTTGAGTAAACGTATTATTAATTCTATGATACCGACCAATGACAAGAAATTTTTCTAAATTTCTTCATTCTTCTAGTTCCCAGCAGTCTGCCGTCAGAGACATATGACGCTGAATTCTCACATGGAGACTTTGCCCCGTGTTGGTCTGTGAAAAAGTCTAATGCGCAATCCAAAGGAAGCAAAGATAGTGATGGCAATGTTGAGGAGGACACTGATCACATGGCGGGGAGTGAGCTATTCTGTTGCCCAGTAGATGGCTGCGTCAAAGTGTTCAAGCTTCACTCCAACCTTGAGAACCATCTGACGTGTGGTAAATGCACTTTGCACCTCGAAAAAAAGCGTGGCCTGCTAGAGAGTCCAACAGGGAACCAGTATTCCAGAAACACAAGTCATGTGAAGCAATACATTAGAGAGGGAGATCCCACACTCCAACAAGGGTCAGACTCTGTGTCAACACCCCCCACACCCCAGCAGGAACTAGACCCTGTGCCATCACCTTACCAACCAACCGTACCAGAATCGACTGCCGGGCTGCTGGATAGAGGTGAGTGCCCCAATCTGCAGGAGAATGGTGGAGTGGCACCAGAACCATCAAGGAATCTGAGACCCCAGAGGACAAGGAGATTGCCAGAGAGATTAAGAGATTATGTTGTTAATTTTCTTTGGTGAACATGAACACTGATTCTCTCTCTTCAGAACTATATACAGTTTAAACATTTAAGTTTTAGAAGAAGAGACTTCATCGTTAGTATAGTTGACTTTATGGTTCGTGGAGATTTCTTTATTCTTGTAAGAGAGCATTTTTCTGAGGATAGGGGAGATGTAATGTATTGGGCCGCTAAGTATGTTGGGATAGGAAAAACCATGTGCTTTTGATAGCGGCGGCCATGTTACGTTTGCAATGAAATTGGTTGAGTTAAATCTGTTTGTTTGGATACTTTATTACTCTCGGGAATACTACAGAAATGATCTCAGATTTAAGTGCTTTCACAATCTCGCAGCAGTTATCACACGGCACTGTTTGTCTCTTTGGTTCCTCTCCATCAGGCTTTTTTATTTCTTGCTCTGGTTCCTGTTCTTCATTCGGACTGAAGAAACCACTTTCGTCTAAGGTGAGGTTCTGTACAGAGTCCATGCCATCCGACAAACCGTCTATGTCATTCAAAGATGACCTAATTAGGGACCTTGTTTCCCCAAGCGTGGCTATGGAAAGTGAGGGCAGTGGTGCTGAAACGATAGGAGTATGACTACCGGAACATGCCGAACAAGGATTAAGCAAGGCAGGTGAATCAAGGCAAGGTGGATTTTGCAAATGCACTTTGTCTTGAGAAGGTAGACATTGCAACGTTGCATTGTGTGACAGAAGGCTCTGCGAAGCCGTAGTTCGCTCTAAAAGTAGACTCTGCAGAGGTACATTTTGCGATCGTAAGGGCAGACTTTGAGAAGTATTTGACAAATGTTCCTTGAAAAAAGCCACAGCCTGAGCTTTTCCTGCCTCTATCTCCGCATTTTTCTTTTGTTTTAAGTCTGCTTTTTTGCTTATTTTGGGGGGCTTGTCTTTAGTACCTCTTGCTGTAGTTTTGGTTCCCTGGATTTCTTGTTGTTGTTGTTGCCCTTTTTTACGATGCTGATGTGGTTGCTGCTGTTTCTGTTGTTCTTTTCTTTGTTGCTGCTGTGGTTGTTTCTGCTTCTGCTGTTGTTCTTTTCTTTGTTGCCCCGGTTGTTCCCACTCTTGCTTGTTCATTTCACTTTCTTGTTGCTGGTTTTG
>OX421447.1:24880389-24907889 GCA_949126865.1 Montipora capitata
TTCCTCGGTCAGGCCATCTGGATTGACCACGTCAGGAAGTGTCGAAGGTGGCAGAGGAATAACGTTATTCTTCAACAACATAAATGACTGTTCTGGGCTAGAAACAAATTCATTGTAGAAGACCATGCCAGGGTTTTCGTTTGAAAATCGAAAATGACGAAACTTCTTAATGTTCGGCAACTTTTTGAAGTATTGCCCGAGAAACGTACTCCAATCGTACACAGGAACAACCACTCACCCGTCGTGTGTGCCAACAAGTTGTGCTTTGTTTAGTCCAGTAGTGCTGGAGGTCTCTACCAGTTGCACAAATTCGTAGAGCGACGAAACATACGTAACTTTGAAGGCCTTCTTCATCAATCCAAAAGAACAGTCCGAAGCAAACTTGGTGTGACCGGCAATAAGGAAAGAGTATGTGATGGGATGATGCAGTTTCATTAGAATTCTCCATGCCGAGTACCATAAAAAGTAATTGTTTTTATTTTGACCCACGTAGTTATCAGCATTAAGTTGTGCGTCTGTCTCTCCCAATCCATGGAGTTCAAAATAGTAGTGGACATAACTGATTGTTGCGTTTGCCCTTTTCCCAGCAGAAGTGGCCTCATCTATGAGGAAATTGACTTGTCTTGGTAGGCCGTCGCACATAACTCCGAATATTCCACACTCCTGAGGAGTTTTGAAGTAGATTGGCCTAGGTTGCATGGGATTGCTGGGGATGTGGACCTGCTGGGCGTAATCAAAGGAATAGTGTACCGTGACATTTAAAGAGCAAGCTTCCCGGCTTTCACGGTCAAGTACTGTTTCAGTGTCAATCGGCTCAAGAGCATTCTCGGAGTTCATACATGAGTTTCTGTAGCATTCTCTTTCAGACTGTGCACAGTTTAGATGATCCTGATGGGCTTTTACAAATTCTGACTTTTCTCTGTCGGAGAGGTTTGCAGCTCTTTGAAGTTTGTTTGTATTTTGCTGACAGGTAAAGCAGAGATCGGTTGCTGGTTTTGAAATGACCACGTCAGGATGAAACTGGTGCCACAGCTGTAAGAATTTCCTGTAGCTCACTGCTCGTACATCTGAAGCTGCGCACGCTGCTTCATAGACTCGCCAAACTCTGATCTTTGATTTGGATGATGACAGGACTTTGTGTCATCATTTTTGAAGCCGGGTATTCTTCCTGGGAGGGAGATTGCGTTTAACTCAACGTAGTTGGTCAGGAATGTGCGGACCCCCTTCTACCGTACACTGAGATAGTGTGTTTTCAGGTAATCATTTAGTGTTACCGTGAATTCTGGGACAAATACCATAAGTCTGATAGTGTTCCTTTAGCCGTCGAAATCGTGGATCACAGTCCGTATAAGTGAAGAAACATCTCCTTGCAGATAGGCACAGACTGAAAATAAAAGGTGCATCGAGGACTCCTGCTTCTTTTGATAACAGTCGACTCACAGTGAGTGAAAGCTTGCATGCTTGCGAGGACCACCAAATCAAGCTCGTCATTTGACAGTTCCAAGCAATTATTTAGGTTGAAAAGTACAACAGTTTCCGTAAACTGTCCAGAACATGGCCCGCCTTTTGCTCCAAGAGCACAACCACAACCTTCCTTCAGAAATTTCTTAACTTTTCAAAGGCTTTTTCGTTTTCCATTTCAGCTAGATCTGTCTCGGCAATAGCGCTGACTTAACTGTTTTAGTAATGACTGAAAAGCAAAGTTATGTCCAGCGTCACAACAGTTTGCCATCGTCATAGCAATCGAGAGATACCCGTGGAAAATTAGCATTTCAACGACCAGTGTTGTGTGACGACACACGAGCACAAGGCCTTGACATGTGATCAGTGCTTACTTCGTAGAGCATTATTTTTAAATACATTCGATGACCATTTTGGTGAGTTTTCTCCTTGTTTGTTTCATCCGTTTATGGCATTTGTAAGGTATTTTTAACTTTTGTATGTTCACGAAATTACAATGACAAATTGCAAGCTCTTGTAACAACTGAACTTGGCCGAAGAAATAATAAAACAGTTCATATAATGGCGATCTTTATTATGATTTTACATGTCGTTTCTTTTTTTGAAAACGGCAAACGTGTTTGAGTTTGGATCGTGTGTAATCATTATATTTATTGAATTTCATTCTAGTTGTATTTATCAATCATCAGGGCATCAAAATAATAGTCACCAAACTTCTCGTTGAAAGATAGCTATCTCTCATATTGGAAGACAAGAGCTGCTTTCGTTTCACGCTGTGTTAGGCGGCCACATTATACTCCAACGCGTGTCGTGCCATTCTAACGGAATCGTTACCCGCTTAACGGTTGCTAGTATTCTAACAGATCCAAACGGCTTCTCTAGCTGTGCTAACAGATACAGAGTTTTTGCTAACGATTATGTTTGTCCTGTGTAATGACCTGATGCTAACGGGTAACGGATACACGTCTTCGGCTAACGGTTGCACTTTCCTTTCTAATGGCCTCATCCTAACGTCTCACAGTTGACCCAACGCCTCTAACGTTTTTAAGAGAATTTTCTAATGGATGACTAACGGATGCTTAACGCTTTTGCCCGTTTAACGGATAAGCGTTAAGGTATGTTTTCCTGTGCACGGTCACAATTATAGACAAGTAATTGTCTGGGTTGCTTGCAGCTTTTTTTAATGTTTGTAGTATTTTTTTCATTCACCTCTGCAAGATATTGACAAATTATTCATCTGAGAGGGACTTATGCCCCCCCACTAGCCCCCACCGCCAAACCCCGGGACCGAAGGGTTGGACTTGTCCCGGGTATGCATCGCGCAGAATGGTGCGACATATCTGGGACTTTTCCATGAGATTAGTGGGCGGGTTTTAAACTTCCCTCGAGGGCTGTAATTAATGCATAGCCCGGCATCCTAAAACAATGGTGCACTCGAAGCGTTGAATGACCACTGAAATAAAGCGTGACCAAGAAAGTTGAGATAATCTTTTTCGATCTATAATCTTTATTTCCATGATCGTCATGCTGCGTGGTGCTTTTCCATGATTGATGTGAATGTTACATTACTTTTAAATAACGCACACTCATGACCGAACGAAAGGTGTTTTACCTCTAATAAACTTGACCTCGAGGATTTTTGGAAAAAAATTAAACTCTTTTATATGCTTTGTTCACATCAAAGTACTTTCATTCTAATAAGCATCTACTGAATCGGAAAATTCAAAAGCTCTTTCGATCATTTTCATCACATGCTTATCTTTGTTTTGCCGTGTCTTCCTTCAGAGAAATGCAGAGCACTGATGGGGATACCTTTTGAGAGCTCGTACATTCCCTGATTAATTAATCCTGCAATCCTTCCTATGTCTGCACGGTCAAGGAATGAGATCCAATGTTTAATCTTTAAATCAATGGAGAGGCACTTTGGCAGTTACGTCAAATTAGTGCATACCCCAAGAAAGACAGCAATGCAACCTGTTTATTGGTGTAGCGTTGCCCTTCATCCAGAGGAAATTGCCCCGGGGAAATTGCTCAAGAAGTCATTGATGATATGAAAAAGAAAGAGGAAGAACTAATCAAAGAAAATCACAAATTGAGACAGGGGATCGAAGGTAAAATACGAGATTAAGAGGTGAAACTCTTCTAGCAATTTTGTAAGCGTGTCTAGCGAGTGGCCAGTCTTTACTGTTATTTTTTAACTCGACATTGAGTGGGTGATAGAAGAATGTCAATGACAAAGAAAACAGTGATTACTTCATGTCAATGATACGACTTTGTCAGTAGCTGTGAAGAGGCCCATTGAATTGTGGAATGAAACATGGAATACATCATATCCATAAAGTAAAAAATACCTAAACATCTGCAAATTCACCTTTCCCCAATAATCTGAACGCCATTTAGTTTTTGACGTCATAAAAATAAATCGTGACAGTTAATACTGCCGAGAACCTGTCCGAGAGCTCTGGGACGAGGTCAGACCGGTTGTGACCGAGTGAGATATAGAGGATTAGTAGACAGGTCGCCTACACTTGAAGGGGAAGGATCACGAATGGTTAGATTGATAAACTGATGCATTGTATTCCATACATTCTCTCCTAACTATTTTCTCTGAGATTTGCCAGGGAGCAGCGGCTGGCGCAGTGGTGAGAGCACTCCCCTTCCACCATTGTGGCTCGGGATGGATTCCCGAATTCAGCGCCTTATGTGGGTTGAGTTTGTTGGTTTTCCTACGTCAGGTCCGAGAGGTTTTTCTCGGGGTACTCGGGTTTTGCCCTTTCCACAAAAACCAACATTTGATTTGATTTGTTCTGATTTCAGTTGATTTATAGTCTCCCTAATTAGAAGAGGACTTGTGCTCTGCTAAATAATTGTAATCCATGATTCTCAGCAGCTCACATTCACAGACGACAAGGTTAAAGACTTCTTAGAGGAAATGGGGTCATATCTAGAGGAGCATTTAGCCGAAGTAGATGCTGGAAGTATTATTCAGTTGTATGAACAATATCAATGGCAAGCTTGCACGCTTACGAAACAGTTTATCATCCTCAGCTAAGTACGCAAATAAATGTTGATCTTTAGTGAGCTGTCTTTTACTAAGCCAATTTAAAAACTGATTTTTTTCCAATAATATATTTTTATCAGGATATGACGTCTCTTTAGTTCCATTTTTAGCACTACCAACAGTCGTCGTCGTCGTCGTCCTCCGTCCATGTCGACAGATGATGGCTGCACGCTGTTGGGTCACGTCCGGGTGCTGCACTTCCTCTGATGGCTGTACAGCCCTATTCTGAAATGGCAGTCTCTGGAGCAGGTGGGGCAGGTGAAGGGTGATGCTGTTGTGTCCTGCGTGGATCTCGCCCTGCGCTCAGCCCTCTTCTGCTGCAGTGTGGTGGTGCGTTCTTCCTTGGCTCTCTCCACCCCGCTGCAAACAGCCGATCTCCACGCCCCAGGGTTCTCAGCAAGACTCTCCCATGTTTCCAAGTCGATACCTGTGCCTTTCAAGTCACGTTTGCACGAGTCCTTGTACCTCAGGGAGGGGTGCCCACGGGACCTGGCTCCATCCGCAAGCTCACCATACAGTAGGTCTTTCGGGATGCGGCTGTCGTCCATGCGGCATACATGTCCGAGCCACCTCAGTCGACGCTGGGCCAGGAGGGCGAAGATGGATGGCAGTCCTGCCCGCTCGAGCACCTCGGTGTTGGGAACCAAGTCTTGCCGATGTGGATGGAGGGAGGAGACTCAGTTCCCTGGGACATCACCTCTGTCTTCTCGAGGCTGATGGTGAGGCCAAATTCTCTGCACGCATGTGCTAAGCGGTCCACCAGTCTTTGCAGAGCTGCTTCGGTGTGGGTCGGCAGTGCTGCATCATCGGCAAAGAGGGACTCCCTGATGGTGACGCTGCGGACCTTTGTTTTCGCGCGGAGTCTGGCCAGATTGAAGAGGCGCCCATCGGACCTTGTGTGAAGGTACACACCGTCATCGTTGTTCTGGAAGGCATAGGACAGGAGCATGGAGAAGAAGATCCCGAACAGTGTCGGAGCGAGCACACATCCCTGCTTCATGGTTCGTACAACTTCAAAGAAACAAAATTCAAGGACTTTTCAAGGACTTTTCAAGGACAAAACCTAGTTTTCAAGGACTCAGTTTTATTCACTAAATCGACATTCTTGGTACCCCTTTTAACACTTAAAACACTCAATTCAGTCATAACCTATTTACGGTATGTAAATAGCTCAGCCATGGTTGATGACGTTAGTCCCTGAAATGACATTTTGGAAAGTGAGGTACAGAAATAATTTGTAATACAGAAATACAATAATTTTAGTTCAACATAAATGATACCAAAATGTTTCAGCAGCGTTTTAGAGCTTCCAACTTTCCATTTAGTTTGTCCTCAACGTCTTCCAGTTGAGGAGTCTTATCTTTGGCTGCCTTTCTAAGAGCATTGGACTTAGTCACAAGAGTCATCAACCCAGTTTCGTCAGCTTTGACACTGAAATCATCTGCTGACTTTACCAGCGAGTCTATATCCAGTTTCATCCTTTTCTTCTTCTCCTTGAGCTCCTCAATCTCATCCAGGACGTGTTTTCTCTTTCTCTGTTCTTCATCTGTCTTCATTTTGTCCCTTTGGTCCTGTAGATGCTTCTCATATTTCTGCCGTGATGAAGCTGCTGCAGCAAGGAGTTTCTTTGTAATTGGCACATTGCGAACTCCACCAACTGCCTTTAGATGATCACAAATGATACGCTGAGCTACCAGAGAGTGCTCATGCAAGTTCTCTACCTCAATTTCTTTGTTGACAGAAAACCCCCTCTCCACAGATGCCTGACCGTGTGAAAGGACTAGCAAAATTTTCACTATACCAAACAATGCTGCATAGCTATTACCGGTCATGTGGGTAGAAAAAAAATCATCAACTCTATGAACATTTGGGTTGAAAGATGAAAACATATCAGAGCCAATGATTGGAACACTGTCCAAAAAGTTTGAATATTCTTGAAAAACACTGTCGCAGTTCTCACCCATCAATTTGTTTGAATTGACAAGCACAGTTAGGATCCTTTTGAATTTCGCTCTGCAGATGTTTGGGTTTACAACCATTTCTCTGGGATCTAGAACCACCATGTTGCGAACAAGGGAGTAAAAAAGTGGGCACTTCAGAATCAATTTCATAACAACTGCAATGAGGAAGCTCTTACATTCCAGCCTGAAAGCCACGAGCTCTTTGTCACTTATGGAGCATCCTGCTTTTTGGGCTTTTGTAAGAGCATCTTTTAGTGCATTTTCTGTGAAGAAGCCAATTTCAATCTTCTTGTAGCTCTTGTGGTTACTCTTCTCCACTGTGGTTCCTTCAGACGGCACATCATCTTTGATGAATCTTCTCATAAGGCTTCTTAGAACAGTACTCAGGTCAGTTGCCAAGAAACAAACCATGGGCTTGTCAGTTTGATAATTGGCTAGAAACGGCTGTAAGTGACTAGCAGTGCACTTAGAGAAATGTAGTTTGGCAAGAGTGAGTTTGTCATCCACTGCCTATTTAATTACTTGAAATGACTTGTTTCATGTACACGCTCACGTGTTACACCGGCCATTAATTTTCCTGCATGTATTGCCGTTGCTATGACATGAAAGTATTAGATATTAGGAGTCAATGGACAAATTTTCTTAGCAAAATCATTTAACTTTCAGAAAAGTGATGGCATAAACAAATTACTAAATTTCAAGGACTTTTCAAGACCTACTAAAGAAATCAAGTACTTTTCAAGGACTTAACCAAATTCAAGGACTTTTCAAGACGGCTACTAAAATTCAAGACCTTTTCAAGATTGTACGAACCATGCTGCTTGACACCACTGCTGATTGGGAATGGCTCGGACGTTGCTCCGTTGTAACACACTGTGCTCTGCATGTCTGTGTGAAAGGACTCTACCATGGCGAGCAGTCTTGGAGGGCAGCCGACCTTCTTCAAGATGTGAAACAGTCTGCTCCTTCTGACAAGGTCAAAGGCCTTCGTGAGATCAATGAAGGCGAGGTAGAGGGGCTTGTTCTGTTCACGGCATTTCTCTTGTAGCTGTCGAACAGAGAAAATCATGTCGATTGTGAACCCACACTGTGATTCCCGGTAGATGCGTGCCGCGAGCACCTGTAGTCGAGCCAAGACAACTTTTGCAAACACTTTGCCCCAATGCTGAGGAGGGATATACCCCTGTAGCTGTTGCAGTCACTGCAGTCGCCCTTGTTTTTATACAGTGTCACTATCTTCGCGTCGCACATGTCCTTCGGCACTGAGCCCTCTCTCCAGCATAGGCGGAGCAGCTCAAGCAGGTCGCCAAACAGTGCGTCCTTTCCTCTCTAGATGACCTTGGCAGGAATGCCGTCCCCTCCTGGGGCCTTTCCTGTGGACAGACAGTCGATGGCCTCAGTCGGCTCAGAATCTAGCTCATCCAACACTGGCAGCTCCTCGATGGCGTTGAGCGCAGCGTCTGTCACAACATTCTGTATGGCGTAGAGCTCCAGATAATGCTCCACCCAGCGCACCATCTGTTGCCGTTGGTCAGTAATGGGCTCTCCTGTCTTGGTCTTGAGGGGGACGCTCTTGGTGGCACTAGGACCGGTGGCCTCCCTTATGCTGGCATACATGCTGCCTGTGTTGCCCGTGTCTGCTGCAGACCGGATCCTCCTGCTGAGCTGGAGCCAGTAATCATTGGCGCATCGCTGGGCAGTCTGCTGGCACTTGCTGCGGGCGGCTCTCAATGCGTCTCTTGAGGCGGGGCAAGGGTTGTCGGCTTGTGCTAGGCGTGCTTTTTGCTTGGCTTCCACAACTGGCTCCATCTCTTGCCAGTTGGCCTCAAACCAATGAATATTGAGAGGTCCTAAATTAAGCCCACAAGCATACAATTTGTATGAGATTCATAAAAGGTTTCTTTAATTTGAGTTTGGTGTGATGACCACTACACTATCAAGACAACCATGCTGTCAACATGGCTGATTAGTCACTATTGTGGGGTATCGTTGGTCTCCTTAGGGTCAGTTTTTCATAGGATGACGCTAGATTAACATGTAATCAGGGGCACCCAAAGACAACTTTCGGTATACATCAGGGGCCGGTTGTTTGAAAGCCGATTAACGCTAATCCCAGATTAAAAAGTAACCAAGGACTTTATTTCCCTACTCCCAAATGCTTTTCACCGCTGATATTTGGCAAAACTTTACATTAGAAGAAGTCAATCTTGAAAAACAAAAATAAGCAAAAGAAACTTTCACCAAAAAGTTGAAAACATAAAACAAAAGTTTGCGCTAATCCTGGATTAAGTTAATCAGCTTTCGAACAACTGGGCCCTGTTCACCGTAGGTTCTCGGCGTCGTTCAAAGAATGCACGCGGATTTTCGTAACTGAAACCTGGCCTAAAAGATTCGCAGTGGGGAAATAATAGCCCCTAACGTGCTCGAAACAGTCATATTTCCTGCTTTTGGCAATCAAAAACGTCAGCTTGCATTGCATTTCGTGGATGGTTCATTTCAGCTAGAAATTTCTCAAAGGAAGATCTTGTTCCCTACTATTTTCAGGCAATTAAAAGTTCAGCTAAGAAATCCAAACATCAATTTCTTCCAGCTGATGAAAACATCACTTTAAACAGAATTCAAACACCGGCGGGCACATATTATAAAAAATGCCTTTTTAGCCCTTGGTTCTCGTGGATTCACAAGGTATTTCGATGGTTGGTCAGAAATGTCACAGATAGCGAGTAACAAAAGAAACATGAAAGCCAATAAAGCCTTAAAGTTTCGTTCTGTCGGTAGCTCGTCAAGAATTTTAGCAACTACCTTGATAACAATTAAAAATTAACCGGCCTGAGGAAATTATCAGTCATGAGCCCGGATACAGATTTCTTTATCTTGATTAATTTGAACGTTTACTTGATCTAATAACAGCGGATGTGTTAATGATTTTGGGAATAGTGACACATGTTATATCCTGGTATCCCTGTGTATCGCAGGCCAGGCTGCAAAGCTGAGGAACGTTTTAGGAACGTTTTGGTAACATGTGTTCTGGACGAACTGTGTGTATCTCTTAGTCTGTTTAGTCATGATTAAAGTTACTTGCGATACTACAAATAGGCGATGAGGATAAACAACAATCGGATAACATATCAAGATGAGTTTTGTAAGGTTTTCGTTGTCTCCAGTGAATTTAGAGACGACAAACTTGGCAGATGAGTGGAAGTCTTGGCTCAATGCCTTTCACAACTACCGAATTGCTACAAAATTAGATAAAGAAAGCGACGAAGTTCAAACAGCTACTCTTCTACATCTTGCTGGGACAGGAGTCCAACATTTGTTCTCAGGTTTGCCTGGAGAGAAAAAGAAATTAGAGAAAGTTAAACAAGCGTTGAGTGCACACTTTCAGCCTAAAAGAAACAAGTGGGTAGAGAGGTACAAGTTTCGAAAACGTGCTCAACTTCAACATGAATCATTGGATACCTTCATTGCAGAATTACGTATGCGTATGCTGAGTTTAACATGCAACTTTGGGGAAGCCGCTGATGATAATATCCTTGGTCAAGTATAGAGAAATGTTCTGAGGGATATCTACGAGAAAAACTACAGCAACAAGGAGAGACTCTTACTCTGGAAAAAGCCCAGACGCTCGGGAGAGCAATTGAATCTGCAAAGAAGGATACGCAGCTACTTGGGGGACAGGAAGCCCGAAATTTGCCAGAAAAATCTGATGTTAATGCAGTAAAATCTTCAGTAAATAAAGCAAAAGAAAAAGCCTGCTTTCGATGTGGAAGAGTGGATCATCTTGCTAATGACGGAAGATGCGCAGCTAGGAACGCACAGTGGAGAAAATGTAAGAAGACTGGTCACTGCTGGAAGTATTTGCAGATCGAACAAGAGGCAATGGCTGTGCTGTTCGGATTGCAGAAGATGCATACCTACATTTATGGTCGCCATGCAGACAAGGTAAAGGCAATTGCACATGCACCAGTACCTCATGATCAAGCTGAGCTGAGATCATTTCTAGGAAGTATTACATACCTTACACAGTTTGTTCCCAACCTTGCAACAGTTATCACTCCTTTGCGACAGCTTACGCAGAAGGGTGTGGTGTGGAAATGGAGTAAAACAGCATCCAAAGCATTTGAGGAAGTTAAAAGAGCTTCTGATTAAAGCACCATGCCTCGCACACTACTCCTTGAAAGCAGAGACCAAACTTGTAGTAGATGCCAGCCCAGTTGGTCTTGGGTGTGTCTTGCTGCAAAATGTTGACAGCCGTTGGCAGCCCGTATCTTATGGTTCCAGAAGTTTAACTGCTACAGCAAAGAGGTATTTTCGCAGATCGAAGGAGAGGCAATGGCGATGCTGGTCGGATTGCAGAAGAAGCATACCTATATTTATGGTCGCCACGTTGTCGTCTCGACTGATCATAAACCACTGCTTGGCGTATTCAATAAAAACACTCAATCATTCTGCCCTGAACGAATTGCTCTCAGATGTCAGGACTACGACTTTACACTCACTTATCAACCGGGATCGGAGAACATTGCAGATGGACTATCAAGGTTACCTTTGAACACTACTGGTACGGGAACAAGTTTTGTTGAGGAGCATGTACGCTTTGTCAAAAGTGCTGATGCTTTGCTCTCACTTGATGAAATAAAAGAGGCTGGAGAGTCTGACCCAGAATTACTAGAGGTGCTGAAGGTATTTGAGAATCTGGACAAAAAGAGTGAAAGAAACGGCAACACGAAATGGACACGAAAACCTTTTGAATTGTTGCAACGTTTCTGGGCCAAGTTGAATCAAACTATCCCAGAAGAAAGCAGAAGCTTCATTTTTCTCGTCAGATTGCATTCTAGTTAATATCCCATTAACTCTTAAGCCCAGTTGTCGAATAACAATAATGGGAAGATTTCATTAATTTTATTCTGTCACTTAAAGGGTAGCACATTTTCGAAGACTAAAGGAAAGGAAGTGGATGAGGAAGATGAGGATACAGATCTGGTTTGTGATTTTGCATTTCGACTGCATTTTCATCCTGTAAATAATGGTATACTCCTTTCTGAGGTTGACAGTTCTGTGTAAGAAATGATTGTAGATTTTTTTTCTCACATCTTGTTGCCGTTGATGGGTCATTTACATATCAATCAAATGGATCAAACAAAATTTCATAACTCATAAAACGATACATCTCCTTATGGTTGTCACCTCTTCCAGGACAACCCATCCACAAGTAAAGCAAATAATAAGAACGATGATGATCTCAGAGGAAAGCGGGAAGTCACAGAACTGGTTAGTGAGCCTTTAAAGTCTTACTTGGCACGTAAGCTGGCCTTTTCGTCGCTGATAATGATTATTGATTTTTGAATGAAATTCTTTAAAGCAAAAACTACATTAGGCAGTTTAGACGCCATTGCTGGGCACTGATAATTATAAATTGAAGTGTGACATGACATGATACAGTCCCAAGAACATCAAATTGAAAATGGTTTTTATTGTAACTGAAAACTACTATTTTTAGTAGCGATTTCTTACAGGCTGTTTTCTAAGTACCGTAGAATCCCTAAAAATGGAACAATTGGGCCGAAAAATCTGGATTTCCCAAACTTGACGATAAATATCTACTAATTCTCTTTGCCAATGGAGTAAAATATTGATTAAAAATGATCGGGAGGTTCGAGAAAGCAAGGATATGACTGAAAATTCGGGACTGCACTACGATCTTGGCATACATGTTAAAACTTGGTGGGCTTCTTTGTAAGGCTTATTTGTCCTAAATATTCATAAAGGTGTCATGTTATGAGGTCCACACACGATAAAATAGCACCTTGTTTTAAGATGCATGTTGTCACACTTTTTTCTTCTTTTTCTTTTTGACGCATAGGCGAGCAAACCCTCACACCGGGTAAAAGAGGAAAAACAGAGAAGTTGCTTGATAATGGCGGTTAAGGTTAAAACTAATTTGCTTTCCAGACAGCGAATGCTGAGGTCCTCTGATTAACTCTCGTGTGTTCTTTTGTTACGAAGGTCAACGGAAAAGATGCTCAACTATTGCTAGAGGATGTGCAGTGTCTTGAATAAAGTGATGACAAAGTACGACTGATAAACAGTACTATTCTAATTTGGAGGAAACTACGTTCTACAAATGAAGTTAGTCTAACAAAAGCTTATAAAGAGATTATACTGTCTAAAGAAAAATTCGTTCGCCCAAGCATATATTTGCGGTCATGTTGTTTTCTCACACCTTAACTGCCCCATGTTTCTGGACTTTAACCACGCTGCGTAATCACCATTTTCTCTTCATTTTATTGATTTCGTTTCTGTTTTCATCACTTCCAGGTCAAAGAAGTGGTTCTCCTGAAGTGCAAAGAATTTAAGCAGGAGGACTCATATCTTGTTAGTACAACTCTACATTTTAAAATTAAAGTTCCTGGTTCTATTTGGCAGCAGGAAAGGTAATGAGAACATTCCTTCGTCGCATGCTTCATACTCTCAAACACTTCATTTTTTATTGCATAGGAAGACGAAACCGAAGAAATACGAGATGAAGGACTTCAAAACAGAGAAAACGACCAGGTTATCAGTCAACATGTGTCGATATCACTGGTTGCATTTATGACGATTTTTTCTAAGATTGTGTGCTATGCATGGAAGACTGCTTTCACTTTTATTTACCAGAAACCTGGGGCGTATACCATTTGCACGGAAAATCCGGTTGGAAGGAAACGGTCGTAATGGTACAGGATTTTCCAGGTGTGGCGTTTTGCCAGGACCGAGTCCCTCCTAAGTAGAAGAAAATAATGACAAATCAAAACAGCGGCTGCATCTGCAGTGTCGAAAGGCAGGAAAGATGCCAAAGTGAACAGGGTCAAGTGGGAGTTTACAAATGGTACATGATTTTTCCTGTCATTTCGGTTGGAACGGGAAAGGAGGAATACGTCTGAGGATCTCCATCTTTTTCAGAAACCTTCCGGTGGAATGGGCTGTACCATTTGAATTTCCAACCGGAATTTTCGGTTTTTGTTGCCAAATGGTAAACACTCCTGTTCAAGTTAGACTTTGGCCATGGCGATTTAAGGGGCCGTGTACCTTTCATGAACTTGTTCTTTGCAAATTTCAGTCTTATCCAAGATCCACGTCACCAAATTATTGAATATCAAGAATTTCAGTGATATGTGGGAATAAATTAATTTTTTGGTCTTCATCACTTCCAGGTCAAAACTGACGTTCTCCCGGATGAATGTAAATTCGCCGAATTGAAGCAGGAGGACTCAGATTTTGTAAGTATACCTTGAATACAGAGATTACTTCGCTGAAGAAGTGGTCTGCTCTTGATTTTTCCGTTTCTTTGCTTCTTGCTCAAATGAAAGTGTAAAACTACCAAGGCCCTATTAGTAGTGCGCAGACATTCCAATATCATTTTGTTTACAATCTCCTGATAAAAAGGCCATGTGCTTGTGGGTTATCATTAGCAATTGGAACACCAAGGTGGCTTTAAAGTCAGACATCGGACAGTTATGCCCTTTATTCTGCCGGGAAAGGTAATTAGAATTTTCGTAGTTGCTATGTGTTGAACTATTACATGTTATATTTAATTGAATAGGAAGACGAAACTGAGAAAATACAAAGTAAGGGACAAAGAAACACAGAACCCGACCAGGTAACGAGTGTTAAATGTTCACACTCACTCCTTGTCTTTATATGGCGTTCTCTTCCTTGCTTTAGAATTTTAATGCGCCTTTTTTTTGTAAGAACATCGGGGCTGAAATTAACCCAGATGCACATACGTCAAAAGAATTTGATACTGATTCAGCTCACAATTTTCTTCTTTAAGTTTCCTGGTAATGTCCTTATCTCTTTTCGGAAATACAGTCAAGTAACTTTTACAGTAAGAACATGCTACGAACTTTTTTCGGGTTAAAGAGAACATTTAAATTTTACTTCATGTTTTTTGTATTATATTTTTGTATAGCCCTTACTTGATGAGGATGAAAATCTTGAACCACTGATCAGATATATTGTATCTCTAACAGGAATTTAAGGACTTGGAAATCTCGGAATGGGTGGCAGTATTTTACCCCCACAAATTTTATGTGGGCCGCGTTATAGAGCTGCCTGAAAACGATAACCAGACCATGAAATTTCTCGACCGGCACCCTGGAGAAGTTTTCGTATATCGTAGTGATACGGAAACAGTAGAACAAGAATGGATATTTTGCAGAGGACTATGAGTTGGGCTGAAAGAGAAGAAAGGGTTTCTGTGGAACACTAAGGCACCATAGAAAAAAAGTACAAAGAGTATAAGAAGAAGTATCTTCTTAAAGGAAAGGTGCAGATTTCATGTAGTAGAATGTGAGATTCAGTAATGTAACTATATAGATGAAATTTCCGCAGATTCTTTCTTCACTTGAAGTTATAATTACAGGATTTATTGTTTCGCCTGATTTTATAAACCTGTGAAAATGGTCTGGGCGTGCTTTGTTTTGATGAAAATGAAATCTCAATTTTAAACCTGCAGAGAAAAAGGCTAGTGTGACCTATCATGGAGTTATAAATGGATAAAACAAATTGATGTTTCATAGCAAGCGGAATAGAAATAAGATGAAACTAAACAAGATATACTCATTCTTAAGTATTTGGGTTTTTTTTCGTCCCCTTATTACCACAATTCCAGCAATGGTAAAATAAGAGAAGTACACAAAAAAAAAAACATGCATGTAAGCAGTTTTTGCCAGGTTCGTATAGTAAAAGTGCTTTTTGAATTATTGGGCTTATCGCCTTACATGGAGCCTTAAAAACTTTACGTAAACTTTTCCTCTTCAGGTGGATTCTGCATGGAACCTAGAAAAAATTAACTAACAGGAAATAGTTGCTGAAGTTGGCAACATTAAAACCAGTGTTGCTGATTTCAAAACAATTCAGCCACGCGTATCGAGAGAAGACCACAAGAAGATGTGCCGTCTTAGCAAAGACAACGGTGGCGATGGCGTCTTTCAAGTCGTTTGCCTGAATGACCAGGTACGTATACACAAGAGACTAAAATGCACCAAAAACGTAAAGGCTCAGTAATTTTGTGGGTGGTTCCTGCTTCAATTGAAAACATTCTCCTTTTACAGTTGTAATGTCCCTCGTTTTGTTTGTATTTGACAATTAACAGACAAGTAAAATGACTTAAAGAATTTTATCTTTAAAGGTTATTAATGCTTTGTTTCGAATCATGCAAATTAGTTAGCTAGCTTTACTGCCACCCTACGCCAGTGTTGTTTTCGTATCATTTTTAACTACATCTACTAGCCTTGCTCGGTGTCAAATTTGTATTATAAACTTGTGTCGTTATCCATTTATATTTAAGTTTCAAAGTGAGCTAAGTGTAACCAACTCAGGCGAAAACAGCTGCAAAAACGAAAAGTCGTATATTTGTCCATAGTCAACAGTTTTTACACACTCCTGTAGTACACATGAAACAAAAACACTTCAAATTTCAGTTATTCTTGATTGATGTGGCGCATGTATATATCTGAAATTATTATTCAACACATTGTGACAATGTCCAAAATGGTCATAGCACGCTCAATAATCGTCGTGCGTACTCAAGAGATATCCAGCGATATACGAAATTTTTGTGTCGTGGAGAAAAATGGTAGTTTTTCCAGCTTTTTTTCCAATAAACTTAGTTGACCTAAAATTCAAAAAGACAAATTAAGCTTAAATACAAATCGTCAGAAATAATGAGTGGAAATAAACCAGACACTTTTCCTCTTTTTACAAAATTCGAAGTGAACGTTTTGTGATTAAAAAATAAAGAGAGAGAAAAATTAAAATCTGCACTTACCGCAAAAGAAATGTCAGAAGTCTGGTCGCCTACAACCACTCGCTAGTTGAAACTTCTCCAGTAATGATGATCGACAAAGGTTGAGATATATTTGTATGGCAAGATGATAAACATAAATGATTGAAAGAAAAAGCCGAGAATTGATAAAGCAGGAGATTTAAGGCCAGTTTACACGGTGCGACTTGTCGTCCCAATTTTTGGCGGTGACATAAAAAATCGGCCAGACGTAAAAAATCTGTCGCAGTGAAATATATTTTTTATGTCGGGCCAATTTTTTTCAAAGCCACCGCCAAAACTCGGGCCGACAAGTCGCACCGTGTAAACCAGCCTTTGAGCTGAAACGCAATGAGTAGACGAGAAGCAGTCAAATGCAAATACCTTTGAGCTCTGTGATTGGTTCGATACCCTCAATACCTTGAAGGACAAATTGACCAATCAGAATCCACCTTATGAGAGCTGCTACAGTACTGTCATTTTCTGGAGGCATTGACATACAAGATGTTGTTAACTTGAACTTTTGACCTTCAAACCTGGTAAATATTTAAGTCACGCAAAGTAACGAAAAGTTTCTTTTGTTCCATTCATTTCGTGTAATCGTATCGTTATTGTTGCATGAGAAGTGTTGTTTCGTTCTTGTTGTTTCTTTTTGAAGAAAATTGCATCCTCACTTACATACGTATGTTACAAAAATAGGCTACCAAGGAAGATGGTGAGTTGATGGTGTTATGCCACATATTGTAATAACTGACACAAAATGTAATAGTAACGCAAAATGTAATAATTCTTGCCACAAAATGCAATAGTAACAAATAGAAAAAAATAATAATAACTTTCGACGCAAAATGTAATAATATTCTGGGCGGTTCGTGTTTCTAGAAATATAAGTGCCTGTGTCAGTGAGGGACGAACTCCTCGAAGGTTTTTCAAGAGGCTTCTATTTTTCAGCGAAAAACCCGCAAATAGACGAATTAAGACAAAATGCATGGAAATAACAGATGAATTTGTTTTATTTTCTAAACGTTTGTATATAGCAGCGAAGTTCACCGATAGTGCTTTAACGGCAACCTGCATATCCTCTACTATGTGATTCTTCTTTAATTTGCACTAATGAACTTCTTGTTATATCAAGCTATTAGTTACTTAACTTGTTCTTTTCAATAAAAATTACGATGGAAAATTAACTAAAAATTTATTTGACAAAATGATAAATAGACTCAAAAATGCACCAAATTTGCCTGGGTGGGTATCTTAATTGCTCGCTTATTGATTGGTTTGTTGGTTGATTGATTCACTGATTTTAAATCTTATTTTACCATAAACTGTACCCAAACTGTAACTCTGAAGAAAAGTGAACTAAATCAGTTGTCTCTTAATTGCGGGTTCTCCAGTAAATCTTGGAGATACCATACCATCCATAACCATAGGCTACGAGGCTAACCCACGCATTTGTCCAGTCCTTTGCGTTAATTATATTCATATTTATTATTTTCTGTACACTAAGACGGCGTATATTGGCAACCTTTGCTAACTCTGGAATATAAATTTGTGGAAGTGGAAAGGTGTTGACAAAGCGTTTGAAAAATCTGGAAACAGCTCGCAACATCTGTCGAATTTGTGGATATTTCCCCACTGTTGTTTTAATAATGTTCTCTAACATATCAGGATAAGGTGAGAACCATAGTCTGTGTTACACCCATTAAGCTGAGTTGCATTGTCTGTTCCCCGCCTTTCGTATTGTGCAGTCGAAACTCCTGATACGTCATCTTTCCTAAAAGGCTTTTGCCCATAATAAACTTCAAATGGACATTTCCAAGAAAGCTCCTCCTTAACTTCTTAATTTAAGGTTCTTGCATATTCTGGCAAACATTTTGCCCAGTTTACTCCCGTTTTTCTCATAGTTAAAGGATCGTACGTAATCTTTTTCTTAAACGATCTGTGGGCCCGTTCAATTTTTCCTTGTGATTGTGGGTGGTATGGACGTCCCTTAACTACTTTTATTCCAAGCTTCTTGCACAGTTTATTGACAGCACCGTTGAATTCTCGCCCTTGGTTTTGCTGAAGGACACAAGGAGGCCCATGCTCTTTGTAAATTGTTGATAGCGTCGCTGCAATTGCACCACTTTTCTTTCTTTCCAGTGGAATAAGTCAAGGGTACCAGCTACTAAACGCAGTTGATTGTGGATTTGAACTGATCCAGCGCTTACTGGTTTTAAAGCAGCTTTCTTTTGGAATGGAATGTTTAGCCGTTGATTTAAGCGAGACTTACCAAGCACAGCATCTTTCTCCCACGCCATTACAGACATCTTTCAAATGGTGATAGAGTTTCCTCACACCTGATCCTTTTGTTTCCTTACATGCTTTCGCTACAATGTCCAATACAACTGATTTTCTCAATACAGGCTTCCCATCGTACCAGAGCGGACTTCTGCTTAGCGTTTCTTTGCTTTATAGCGACGTTAAATTTCAACAAAAGTATCGTGCATCTCATCGTCGAGTGATGAAATAGAGGATATTTCAAACACATTGCTGGAAATCGTTAGCAGTAGAAACAAAAACCCTAACATGGTGTTCATGGTCAACTAAAATGTGGACGTGACCAGCATGGAAATAGTCAAGTTAAACGACAGAGGAATGTGTCACTTTGGTTTTAGATTTCCAAAGATGAAACAGAAACCCCCAGTTGGTTAACCCCCTACTGCCTCACATTCCTCTATGAAAAACCAATTTGTCATAAGAGACGTAATAATTATATATCGATGGAAAGTTGCATTTCCTGTCACATAAAAGGTAATAGAGATGTTGCCAACAGATATATTTTGAATTTTACATACCTGGCCCAAATTAAATGAAATGCCTTACTGAGGATCGAAGTGAATACTTTGTCACAAAATTAAATCAAATCCCTATCTTTTGGTGTATACGTCAGCTTTCAAATTAATATATCGTGCCTTAAACTGAAGAAACACGAACCACCCAGAATATTGTTACATTTTTTGCTATTACATTTTGTGGCAAAAGTTATTACGTTTTGCGTTACTATTACATTTTGTGTCAGTTATTACAATATGTGGCATAACAGATGGTTTGAAGCGCGCAATTCGTTGTTTAAGAAATAGAAAAAATGTACCATGTTTCTATCCAGTTATAGAAACACGAGTGAAAGTTTGGAAGAACGAGAAATGCTGTGGGAACAGGAGCCGCAGGCGAGTGTTTCCACAGCTTTTTTGAGTTCTCCCAAACTTTCACTCGTGTTTCTATAACTCGATAGAAACACGGAGTACGTTTTCTATTTCTTTTAGAAAACAACTTGTTAACTCTAATTATCAAAATGTAAATTATCTTTGTTAGTGCAATCACTACGTCAACAGCTTGCGCTAGTTCTGTCTCCATCGAGTTATAGAAACATGATTTTAACCAATCAGCGTGCGTATTTTCTTGGGACTGTTTTCTAAAATAATCTACAACACTACTAATACCTGCTAACACCAGTCAAGATCAGAGGAAAAATGCACTGGCAAGAACCACAACTAAGATTGGTAAAAAATCTGCAAGTAGACGTCATTGAAAAAATACGTATAACCTGCAAGTAAAAAAAAAGGTTGCAGACTGAATACTCCCCCTTTCGTCATTTTTCTAATGGTAGGCTCCAAAAGGGGCGGTGAATTTTTTTACTGGCTTGTCCTCAGTAATCTCGTAAAAGTTATTGGGATGATCGCAAAACAAATGGGAGGCCAAACGGGTGAAAAAAGGGTAATGAAGAAAAAAAGAAAATCCTGTTACGCACATGTATTAAAAATAAAATGAGCATTAACATAAGATTGGATGCGAGTAAGCCCTTCAGTATCCCTCTTCCACACTCTCCCGTCCAGGCCAAATTAACAGGAAAGGAAGTGACCAAATTACAAGCAAGTACATTTGCTAGTAATGCCTTTGAACAGTGCCAGGTATGGGGCCTTTTTCCACATGGGTAACACTTTTTATGTGTGCCAGCCTGCTGATTGCCTCATAAGTTTGTGATTGGATGCTGTTTGAGGCTGGCACTTGACTGGCACAGGTGAAAAGTGTTATGCATCTCGACCACTTGGAAGGTATGGGATTTTTAATTTCTTCAAGGGCAACCTCTGGGCCGTTTGGATGAATGAGCGAGAAGTACAATGTCACTAGTAGGGAACTTAAGCATCGACGACGTTGCAGGTCACAGACGTTCGATTGCTCGCAGAAGGGGGAACCTGGGAACGACGTTGTTGCCACCGGAGTTCATGACATGATTGCGTTAAGCAAAACAATTAGGCTAATTTACGGACGTTGTCGGTCGACCGTGAAAATGTAAACACATACTTTACATGTTCTTGATGATGTCCAGTTTAAAGGAAGCTCAAGAAATGCTTTCTCTAGCATGGAGTCATCATTTTATTTCCGAAGAAGAATTTTTGTTGTTGTATGATGCTAGTTTCTCCAAAAATCAATCGTTTCCTCACACTGACTACGATCGTTTTGATCTTGATTCTATGGACAAAGCAGAGTGCTTTCATGAGTTTCGAGTAAGAAAAATTGACATTGTTAGACTCGCTGATGCCTTTGGATTGTCTGAGAGTCTATGCTGCCACCAACGAACTAAGGCCGCCCGCATAGAGAGACTGTGCATGGTGCTAAAAAGATTTTCATACCCATGTCGTTTGGGTGACATGATCCACAGATTTGGATGGGCAGTGCCAGAGATAAGTATGATCGCGACAAGGTTTTGAGAAGTGGATTTTCGACAATCATCACGCCAAGGTCATTGAGTGGAATGACCAACTCCTCAGCAGAGACAAACTGCAAGTGTATGCTGATGCCGTAGCTGACAAAGGGGCAGCGCTGTCTAACTGCTTTGAATTTGTCAATGACACAGTGCTGCCTATTTGAAGGCCAGGCAAAGACCAAAAAATATTTTACGATGGCCATAAGTGTGTACATGCTAATGCATAATTATAATGTATATACTGGTATGAATAAATTGAGGATTTACACTTCTTTTTTTCAATTTTTCTTTTCTAATATTGCAATAAGCATCTTATACTGCTGTTGAGCCATGTAGGCTTGCATTTCCAGAAACTGCTGCTGTTGTTGTTGCTGGAACTGTTGTTGTTGTTGCTGCTGCTGCTGTTGTAACAGCAGTTCCATCAGGCTGTTATGCTGCTTGTCAAGCAATTGCTGCCTCTCAGGCTCTTTCTCCAGTTGCACAGATCTTATTTCTATATCTGTCTCCTTTCGCCTGTTCTCTTCAGTTGCCCGCTCCTTCAAATAGGCTACCATTTCAGTTCCATCAGAAACCCATAAGGGTTGAAACGTGTAACGCACGTTCACAGCTTCCGAATATTCAGTGCGAACTGATTGGTTGAATGTTTCAGTGCAAAGTACCACATTTGGAAACCCCTAGCTCTTGTTGTTCCAAATATGGTACTTAGCAAATTGAATATTCAGAAGCTTGTTTCCCAGCACACAAGGGGCAGTTACACGTTTCAACCCTTATGAGTTTCTGGTTCCATTGGATCGCCTCTTTTTGGCATTGTTTTGATTTTCACCATCCCCATCTGAAAGTGACCGTTTCTTCGTTTCGCTCAACGACTCCTGATATCCTTAGCTTGCTCTTGTTCTTTCACTTTTTTCTCTCTTGTGTTGTCATCCTCCTCATCTCTTGACTGATCACAGGCCTCGGCTCTCTCTATAATTTCTTCGAGTAGCCTCTCCAGCTCGGTTGGCTCAGGACTGATGCCACTGGCTTTTAACTCTTGTGAAGTCTTCTTTTTAAATTTTTCAACAAGGACCATATAATGGTCTCTTACAGACCTCTTGTTAACTCTAAAGTCTGCTCTTTTGTTGAGGTTGTTGGCAATTTTTTCCCATGCCTGTGCCCTGCCCACAGTCTTCTCTGTTGCCCTGTATGGCTCAACCTGCAAGACTTCATGGCATGGGAGAATGTCTTTCTTTTCACTCCATTCCATTTTACCGCTGTTTTATAAAAATGCATGCTGGAATTTCAGCCTTTGAAAGATAACTAATACAAGTATCCATTAGCTTGCATGAACATCATGCCCAGTTGATCAGATATGATTTTAAAATGCAGTGTTAAACTTCTCTATGGCATATGTAACTTGCAGTTTTCAACCGTACACTATTTTTGGTAAAATTCTATATTTTTCATTCCCAGGCTGAAAATGCTTCGTTTCCCAGCAATATCAGGCTGTTCTAGACAGAGGATAGTATGGCAGTAAAATAATTAGTATGTATTGTACCAGTGAGCCAACATATAGCATGGCCGGTATATAAATAACCACTACAGTTGCAAACTGTCTTGAATTCTCCCAACCAACCTCGTGTTTAGATAAAGCTATGTAAACACGGAAAAAGTGCTCTATTACTTAAGCGTAAGCTTATCAGATGCAACAGACATTTTATTTTAAAACCAATTTGGGCAGTATCACGGCTACCTATATTCTCTAATGTCCGCCAATCTCAGGTATTCCTTTAAGAAAGATAGCCAGAGAAAAAAGTGTGCACATTTGCATAGATGTCGCACTTTGAGCCGAGCTGGACAAAAGGTAAACAAAATAAAAACTGCTGACTGCTTGTTGCATAAAACTAAGGGACAACTTTTGATATTTATTTGTTGTGGCAAAGTTAACTTTAACCTAAGGCTAATAATTTTTTTCTCAAAGTACGCCTTATGCTAAGTTACTTGCAAGACTTCACAGACTTTCGTCCAAATAAAATTAAAGCCGACAACTGTCCTCGAGGATCTGCTGGGACCAGTGTAATTTCCTCCTTCACCGGGAACTTGCAAGCTTGACATGACTACAAGTACAACAGCCGAGAAAATTTAATGAATTTATCGCCGTGAATGGCATCAAAATATCCTCAAAGAAGGGCAATTTCAACCTCAATTCCACCTTTATTTCTGCATTTTCTCTAGGACGTCAAACTATGCGATCCTGCGTTGTCAACGTGACCTTTCATCAGGGACGGACGGTGTATCCATAGCAACAGCTGATGACAGAAGAAAAATCACTTCCGGCGAACGTCCCTGACTTCCAACGTCGTCAATGCTTAAGGACCCTAGTGAAATCTCTGCCTCATCCAGTGAGAAGCTAAACCTGTCAAGAAAAAAGTTCTTGATAAGAAGAAAGAAGACCATGTCTGCTTTGAGGGAAATACATGTAAGTGGATCAGCAGTTAAAGAGAAGGTGTCATGTGAGGACAATAGTCCAGTACTTGATGGTTTGTGATCAACATTGATTTGCACTGCTTCAAAATCTGAAATGGCTAATTTCATCAATAAATCATCTCAATGTATGTATGACCTAATTCCAAAATAAAAGAGTATGACAAGAGCAAGGAAAATCGGGTCAAAAGTATGCATGTGCTGTATGAAGAAGGCCTTATTAGCAAAAGGAAGTACACAAGCATCAGAAACAGTTCAGATGTAGTAAAAGAAACTGGGAAGAAGAGGAAGAATGTGAAAACAGAGTTTATGACTGGATGTTAGGTTCCTACAATTTTGCCTTACAAAGCTCTCATGGCCTTTATCAGAAGTATTGACATTGGTGAGGTACTTTCCTTAGAGAACCTAGCTGCCAAGTATTGTGTGGAGGCATTCCCTGGTGTATGTAGGCCACTGAAACCATTTTTGCTGAAGCTCGCAGACTTTTACCTGGTGATAGATAGCAAAGGCCCCTGTCTTCACTGGTTTAATGGAGAAAAGGTTATATGTAGCTTTTAAGGCAGATGGTGCTCCATTTGGAAAGGACGACACTGCAACTGCCTACCTGGTGAGCGTTCTGAACATCCTGAATAGAGTGCAAAGTTGCCATGACAACCATATCCTAACAGGAGCAAACTGTGCTGAAGATACCCAACTGGTGAAAAAGTACAGTGAGCATTTAAGGAGAGAAATGGAAGAAATAGAGGGAAAGAAGTTAACAACTGCACAGGGAAACCAGGTGGAGTTTCGTTTGGAACTTATTCCAGCTGACATGAAATGGGTCTCTTGTATGTCTAGAGAATTAAATAACTGTGCAGTTTATTTCTCTTCATTTGCTAATGTCAACCAGACTGACAAAACTACAATTGGTGGCTCAATCGGTGGATCAGATGCAACCTGGCAACCCTGGGACTACAAGACTTGAAACTGCAAAGAAGGTTGAAATGTGGAAATCTAAACTTCGACATCCAAATGTAAAACAGAGAAGTGAGGTTACTAAATTCATTGCTAAAGAAAAGTCAAGACAGGAATTTGTACCTCCAGTTTTCAAAGGTAGTTTAGTGAGAAAAGAAAGAGAGGAATTCAGTTTTCTTACAGATTCACTGGACTTGAATTAAAAAAGATTTCATGGAACTTTGCCTCCCTTATCCCGGAGGTTTTGAAAATAGCTAATCTCTCTATGAACTCCATTGTGAAACTGCATACTTTGGCTGCTATTTATTTGAAGGTGGAGGTAAACAAACAACAGACTGAAAATTTGAAGATCACATGTCAACACAACTTCACAAAAAACTGCTTGCTGCTAAGTGGTGTAAATCCTACAGTGTGGACCATAGTATATGCTATTCCTTATCACACTGCACAGTTGCTTGAAAAAATTGGCTTTGGGCTTGGCTTAAATTCTATGCAGGTACGAGAAGCTAAACATGTCAAGTTAGCCAAAAATGTCGAGAACACTTGCAATGCGAAGAAGAGCATGAGGTGGTAGATAGTGTTTTGTCATGAGTTTGTCTGTCTCTTGTGGCTTAGAGAGATGGACCCCTTCAGTGTATCCTACCGTCAAGAGAAAAGAAATGTCTGTGAATCATACATTCCAAAGAGGGTAAAAGACAGCGATGACAGGTTTTGCTATTGTGGCCTGCAAAAGACAAGTCCAAATGATAATGGTTGCATAATCTGCACAAGTAATAATTGATGCAACTAATAAAACAAAGTGTTGTCTCTGGAAAAGTCAAACCAGAGCTTAAGCAGCTTCTTTCATAAGATGTAACATGTATTTTTTTTTTAAAGAAACCCAGATGCAGCCGGATTTCATAACATTAATTCAACATTGATGTTAAGGACAATCAAATGAAACTCAACTTGAATTTATTGTCACTGGATCATACTGTCAATATGTAGTAATGATCATTAGGGAATAAAAATATCATGTCAAATGTAAGAATAGTTAATATATTAAGCTGTTCTATAAATGTCATGCACATTTTAGGTGATCGTATAGAAAAAGTATGTGATATCTAAGCATGCACAAATGGTTTATTTAGAAAGCTGCTTATGAACTTTATAATAAGAAATCATAACTTGTAGTTACTAAATAATACACTGATATACCTCTGGTAAAAAGAAATGAGAATAATATGTTAATCAATATAATGGTAATCAACAGTAATGGACTTGGTAATCAAAATATTACTTTATCTCATATAGACTTTCAAACACAATATATTATTAGTCCAAGTCGTATACGTTTTTTATACACACAACCGTATGATCAGGAGTACATATAGCAAACATACACTGCAAACATCCATATGTATCCATTGATAGTTATCTTGAATCATTGTTGTTTTATTTTTCAAATATATACTTTGATGTATTCATGTGTGGTATCATTTGAATGTTATTAGTATTAATAGCAAGGATATAATTCCCTACAAACTGCATTCACAGTATCTTTACACAAGATACAACTGATGACGATGCCCCTTTAAACCCTAATATCAGTTTGTGGAGTCTCCACATTGTTCTCCATGCATTGTCTGTGGAACTTGCTCTCAACTGTGTGGCTTCATAGCTCAGTTGGTAAGAGAACTGCACCGGCATTGCAGAAGTCGTGGGGTCAAATCCTGCTAAGTCACCTGAAAATTTTTTGGGTGCATATGAGACATTTGCTTACATTGTCCAGCAAGCGCAAGGATTATCTCTTCATTTGATTTCTAACAACGCACTTAGCAAAAATTTCTTTCACATGTGGACCATGTTGGTATAATAATGATAATAATCAACAACAGAAGTTTGGAAAAAACGTTTATAATAAGAATATTTTTTGCCAGACTAGTGCTGTGGGATACCGTTTATGCTCCAGTAACCATAATAAAACCTCATTTGTTTAGCCCATCTAAGAGGTGGCTGAAGAACCTGGGAAAACTTGGCCGCCATCTTGGATTAGATTTAGAATTTGCAGTCATCTTAAATTTTACCCAATATTCACCTCAGGCTCTTCCGATGACCCATTTGAGGGATGGTTTGGCCCCACCGTGATGACAGCCATCGTAACATACAGTTCCGGTCACTTCGTTGTAGTTGGGAGTGGCCATATGGCAACATGATATAGTGGCAGCGGTAAAAGAGTGATAATGGAACAATTCAAGCCCCCAAGCCTTCGAGTTTGGAAGGAAATACTATTCTCACTGCATAATTAATTAGCTCATTGCAAAACACGCCGTTATTCCATCACATTCCCCCATTTCCACCCATGCTGATAGCGTCAGTGATGCTTTGCGCCATTTCGAGTTTAAATTTGGTCTCTCCGCTTGGAGCGTGGTCTTTTCGTCCTGTACTCCACAAAGACAGTCGTCCTTTGCTATTAACCTTCCGCTTGGTCAACCACCACCAGCCTGCCGTTTCCATGGCAGATCAACTTAAGAGGCCCTGACTCAGAAAGGGTGTCAGACCTTGGAAATGGGGGTTGGCCAAATTCAACGAAACTTGGTGAGGACATTGTCCTTGATGAGTTATTATTAAATCCGGTTTTATTTTTCTTCGTTCTATCTTCCTTTCAATTTTTTCAGGGGGGTCCCATTTTGGGGTCTCAGAGTACAAAAATAACACCCTTATAAGGGTTAACTTTGGAGTACCATTACAATACATGTAGAAAGCTCACAGAATATATAATGGTATGGGATGTTTCTACTAAGAACCTACTTAAATACGGTTGATGACTTTGGGGGATATAATTATTGGGAAGAGATAGGCATGGCACTAAATGTATGCAAATTTCGACCTCCCCGAAAATATGAAAAATAGGCCAACTTCAGGAAACCATAATTGTTACCTGTAATCCTATTACGAATGAAGACACACGTCATGAGTTACCTAAGGATATCTATAATCCAAATCAGGATTGAAAAATTTGGGTCCTTAAGCTTTGCTGCTTTCCTGGCATCATTATTACTCAACACTTGT
>OX421447.1:24912889-24917889 GCA_949126865.1 Montipora capitata
TGATGTGGAAGGTGACTGAACACTTGTTACTCTTAGAGCTGCTGCCCCATTACTGAATTCGTATCTCACTGCTATTTCTTCTGTCAAAATACTGCTGCTTTCATATAAGAAGGCAGGCTGGCCCTGATACCCTGGACTAACATCCTATCCAGACCAGGTTACCGGGACTGATGAAAAAGGTTTGAAATATGCAAGCATTTTCCTAAAAGAGCAGCGGGAGGTTGATTATGTGTTTTTTCTCTGATTTTTTAAATCAATTTGACCCTGTTGTTTAAGATTTAAAACCTTTCAGAAATAAAACAATCGGAAATACGAGCCACGGATACCTTCCAATACGCCATGCCTTTCTGATAACTTGTGATTGCGTCACTAAATGTTCTACCCGATAATCAAGCTAAACCCGATTTCCCAAAAAAAAGTGGTCAAAATTCGTCTCGCTAAACGGGCCAACTTACTAGGCTGGTTTCTGGGCTCATTTGAATCGGCCGTAAGTACTGCTTTGCTTCTTTTTATTCCGAAAGCTGAGGTAGCTACTATCGCCGAGTGGGAACTCATTCTCAACCGTGCAGGAATTCCCTTTGGCAGTAATGACGTTATAAAGTTGACCATATGTCCCAAACATCGTGCCAAGTACACTACTATGTACCAAGTGAAGGTAATGAACCAAACAAATGCTGATTATTGTTGAACCAGCTTTGTTCAAAGATACGCCGGATTGAAAGCCAAAAAATACATACATGTATATATTTTTTCTACTAGGCTAACTGTTGTCATCCTAACCACCCCGATGTGGAATCCTCAAGACTAAAGAGAATCGCAAGCAAGCTAAAGAAAAACCCTCGTCGCATAAACAAAGAGATGGCGTGTAAAATATACGAGCAGACACGTGTTACTGTTGCAATTGGCTCAGGTAATAATAAGTCAACCCATAGCCTGCAATCAATCTATCTACTCGAGTCAATAAAAAAGAGAAACTGGAGAAAGGTGCAGAGATTGCTTGTGGGGTATTTTTCAAGGCTTTGTACGTAATCAGTAGACAAAAGGGATTCATGTTAAGTCATAATCTTTCAGGTGGTCACTTTGCACTTTTCGAAGTTTAGTAAGAACGCAAAGCCCCATGAATTGCCACTTACAGGGTCAACATTCAAATCTGTTCCCAGACAATCTCGAGTGAGGAGACAGGAAGCCTGTGATACCCGTGTATCCTTGGATTCGCTCGTTTCAGCAAGAAGCATTTCATCCCAAGAAGAAAACGTCAGTGTCTACTTGCCAGAGGGTGAACTTCAACGCAAACATCTTGCAATCTTGAATAATGCTCTTACTAGCATTTCAGAGGGCAGTTTCCAACCTTTTTGCAGTACATTGATTACGATTGGAATGAAACGTCTGAGAAAACAGAGAGACAGTACACAAAGAAAGTAGAGGAAGCTATTACTCTTGTTTTGCGTAGGGTCGCACCTTCACAAGAAGGACCTCTGTGGCAATCAGTTATCAACTATCACCTGTCACACGAGAGACCTAAGAATACTTTAGTCCTTGATGCTGGGGTAGAAGCCATAGAAGCGGCATACAACAAGTCTGAAAATAGATCTACACGGATTCAAATACTTTCACTTAAATGTGACAAGTACAGCCAAACAGAACTTCAGGAACTTATCCCTGACATCTCCAGACGACAAATACAAAATGCCAGAAAGCATGCCAGCGAAATAGGTGGTGGTGAAACAAAGGTGCCCGAGAAGCTGTTTCGATGCCGTCTAGACATGGACAAAGTCAGGGAATTCATTCTTTTTATTTCAAGATTTACATTTCTACAAGATGTTGCCTTTGGTACTAAAAAGCTGAAGCTGAACTCTGGAGTAACTCTACCCATACCAGCAGTTGTGCAAACGATGACAACAACCAAAAACATTCATTTGTATCAACAAGAATGCAAACAGGAAGGCAAAGAACCCCTAAACGAGTGCACTTGTTTTAGAATCATGGAATGTTGCAGTGCTTCAAGGCAAAAGTCCCTCCAAGGTCTGGACATACATCGACAGCTGGGATTGAGGCCTTTGAAACACTAGAGACGCTTGCTGAAACGCTAGCAACTAATGGTGCGGAAGCTACTTGGGGAAGAGAAACTGCCCAACGACTAAGAGCAGGAAAGAAATACCTTAAATGTGATTATAACTGTAATTTGGGTCCCGATGAACATTGTCCTGATCACTGCATCCAGTTTGCCCTTGCAACCATGAGCACGACCTGGTATGTTTACAATGCCAAAGCATTAAAGAAATCCTGAATAGCATTAAAGAGAAAGTGGAGAACAACGACATACGTTTGACAGAAGAGCAAAGGGAAAGAGCAAGGTGGGAATGGGAACATGCTGTAACAGAAATTGAGGCGTGGAAATCCCATTTGCTTCGAACATTTCAGCAAGATATCGCAAGGCAGGATGCTTTGAATGCTCTGAATAGTGAAACCATTTTAGTCATCAATGACTGGGCCATGAAGCTTCTTCCTATGAAATACAGAGAAACACAGTCAGAGTTTTTTGGCAAGAGAGGAATGAATTGGCATTTTTCAGCATTTGTTCATTCATCTGACCACCCCGATTGCAAGCCAACAGAATGCGAATACCAAATCCACGCTTACATAGCTGTAATTGACAGTTGTAAACAGGATTGGTTTTCTGTTTCTCGTATTCTTGAAGAGGTTCTAAGCACCGTCAAAGAAACGCATCCTTCCGTGAAAAGAGCAATACTAAGAAGTGACAATGCAGGATGCTATCACAATTCCGCCCTGTTGTCCACAATACATTCCACCAGTAAGCGTAGTGGAATAGAGGTTGTGAGGTACGATTTTTCTGATCCACAGGCGGGCAAAGATCTATGTGACCGACGAATAGCTCCGTGCAAGCAGCGTCTCAGGAATTATGTGGCAGAGAATAACGACATACAGACAGCCCAAGGTGTAAAGAATGCACTTGAATCACCCCCCAGCATCACAGGAACTCGAGTAGCAGTGTGCACAGTAGATCCCTCCCAGATGTCTACAAAAGTTGCTTCTAACAAGATTCCAAATATCACAAAGTACAACAACTTCTCCTTTGAGAGAGACATTATCACAGTCTGGCAAGCCTATGGCATTGGGGCAGGTCAAAAGATACCTAATTCAAGTTTTATGTATACACAATATACAGGGCTGAGGAGAGTGGGTGAATGGTTACAAGAATCCATTATTACAACGCAGAGAAGACAGGCAGGGGCTGGAACTAAAGATCCTCTTAACCCGGTCGCCACGTTCCCATGTATGGAGCCAGCATGCATCCAAACGTTTAGCCACTACAAAAGGCTGATGATCACATGGATACCGAGCGTCATGTCCTGCTACAAGAGAAAGAATCCGTGTATGACACGATCTGCCGACAGTGGGCGTCAATTGCCACGTCTGTAAAGGGTCAGAGCCAAAAACCTATCTAACCTGATTACCAATCCGATGCAGCAATTGCTGGTGGTCTTCAAGGAACCCCTGGTGAGGCACAACTGGGATGGGCTCTAAAAAAGACAAAAGCCAACGTTAGAATCTTGCCAGCAGTCAAGGAATTCTTAACGAATGTTTTCGATGAGGGCAAAGCAGATGGGAAGCAAAAAGATAACCCAACAGAAATTGCTGAAGAAATCAAACAGAACTTTAAGAGAAACGAATGGCTCGAGACGCAAACAGTCAAAGGATTTTTCTCTCGACTAGCTGCAAGACAAAGAGGGCAAGAAATCGGCAGTCAACAAGATCACGATCAAGATTTGGCCCTAGAAAGGGAAGTATTCTTGCAAAATTTGGAGCAGCAAGTAAACAGAGAGGTTGGCCTTGGTCACCCGGTCGAATATGAAGACGTTAACCTGTGTCAGCTGTACCATCAGGGTAGATTTGAACAATTTTTGACAAAGCTGAAAATAAGTGACTTAAGGTTGATGTGTAACCAATTTAACGTCGCTTTGAAGGGCCCGCTCTCACGAAAGGCAACTTTTATTCAAGCACTCCAAGAGCTCGTTACTTCATGCAGCTGTCTTTGCGATGATCATCGAGTTGCTGCTGGTATCCAGGGTATGAGACCAAACAAAATATTTAACCTTCATTAAAGACAGAAGAAGTTAAGTATAATATGTTGTCTTATATAAGGTACAATAAAGCAATCGAGTTTTCTATTTTATGGTCGTAGATGCTTAGAAATATTGCAACATTTGGTGTCCCATAACGTACATAAACGACAAACTTCTTTACTAGAATGCTGAAACCATTGTTATACCTTTAATCCATTGTCATAACAGGTTACCATAGCGACAGTTCAGCTGTTAAAACTGAACACCCTTAATGTTGGCTTTAAGTGCTTGCAACTAAAAAAACAGCTTGGTGACCTTAATTTTCTATTATCGAATTTTGATCAACACGCAAAGTTTAAAGATATTCTATCAAAATGGTACTGCGGCAATTTAAATTTGGAAAATTTAAGGTAGCTCTGACCCCTGTGATGGAACATTTTTAAGCTTTCCAGAAAGTTGTAGCTTAATGTGTTGATCACAATTCGATGATAAACAATGAGGGTCACCTCGTTTTTGAGTTGTAAGCACTTGAAGCTAAAATTAAGGGTGTTTTAACAGGTTATACTGTTGCTATGGTAACCCTTTTATGTAAAGAGATTGACCACAACTTGTTCAACAATTGGGCATTCCTTTGATACAGTTTTTATTGCATCAACTGATAAAGAGAGGTAGTATTGTGACGGAACGAATGTTGTTACATTATGTGTTGTGAAATTACCACGTGGTTGTAATAAGATCTCTGTCTTAGAGAAGTCAGAAAGCAGAAGAGTGAATAAAAGCCGTGCATATGTTTTGTGAGGAAAATTGTTGTTTCATTCGGCTCTTTACAGTATTAACCCACCAAAATATAAGTGCTGGGAAGTGCTAGGAACTTTTCTAGCCACCTTAAAATCCAAAATATGGATTAGCCAGGAG
>OX421447.1:24957889-24962889 GCA_949126865.1 Montipora capitata
AATTGCGTGACCTAGCCCCTTTAAGTCACATTCCAACGAAATGTACCACTGAAAGAAATGAATTCAATTGTTTACAACAACTAAATCTGTGCATGATTTAAATCAACCTACAAATGAAAACATATGCTTTTTTATCTACCACTGCACATGCTGGTGTCTACAATCAATTAGCCTGAATCTGACCAGCAATTTTCAATGATTATGAAAATTAAAAAAAAGCTGTTCAAAAAAACCTTTCGTCACAAAGTGGGTAAAGCCAAGTACATTGTATATGACTGAAATCCCATAATTTTCTACAGCAATGCGTAGCTCTGGTGACCAGCACGTAAGAAAAGATGCTCAAGGTGCTTTATGGGCTAAACATTAAAATAGAAGAGAAACAAATATGAAAGTCGCAAATTGAAAATCCAACTGATAGCAGGGAGGCCAGTTAGCAAGTAGAAATTTTCAAGCTTGGGGCAAGGGGTTGAATTTAGGTCTATTAAGAAAGAACGTCTGGTAGTGGTGGAAGTGGCGCTTAAAAAGGACCTCCAGATTCACAATAAAAAAAACAAAGTCAAACAACTAAGAAAGAAAGAAAGTCATACCGTCCAGTTTTATACCCATCCTCCCTCCCCTCTGCTCATCATACATTTTGCAAATTATAGAATTATAACCCATTTTGAACCAATAAAACTGCCTTTAAGCAGAGCACTTCTTCTAAATGATATTTTATCCTGTCATTAACTTTCGTAACAAAAAATACATAAATCATTCATGTTATATTCGATAAACAAATATTTAGAGCAAACCCCTTAATAAATTGAACTACATGTACATGCACATGTACTGTAGCTGGGTACCAATTACCTCAAAATTAAAAGCGACAAGGAAAGCTATACATAGGAGTTTAAAACTGCACATTTGACAAATTCAAATTTGATCAAACAGTTTCAGTGCCCCGTTTGACCCTGGCAAGATTGCACAATAAACCAACGATTAGGGTAATATTCGAGTTCCAAATCCCTCACAACCTGCAAACTTAACACACCTAGCAAACATTATACCGTGCAAACTTAAGGGATGCAGATGGACGGAGCATGCAGTCACCTGTTCAGCTTTCGAGAAGCATGTAAAAAGAGACTGGGTGGACAAATCCTCGACAAAAGGTAATGTTTACTTTATCGGCTTTAATTATGCAAGATAAAATGATAAACATAAGGTATAACATCAAAACTTGAGCTTACTTGTTATTCCTCGATTCGTTTTTTGCCGAAGATTCCATACTGATAGTTGAGACCTAGGTAGAAACGAAAGTAAATCCAAATTATTCACTTTCTTGTGTATTTTCATAGAGTGTTTCGCCTTGCAGACGTTGCAGGTCATCCAGTTCTTCGGGTAAGCTCTTATCGCCTCAAAATGAAGAGCCAAACTTAGCAGAAAAAGTAGTTTCTCCTAATAAAAATGAACTCAAAGGCTTCCTAAAATGATTTTTAAGTCTAGAATATTAACCTGTAAGGAAAACGAAGATCTGAAGAAGACAAAATATGATCTGTAGTGAAGACTACGCAATCTTAGCCGAATACTTACCGTAGCAGAAATACGACGGTAACACTCAAGAAATGGAGCGTGCGCACAACATCTCGTCCCATTCCACTCCGAGAAAAACACGTAGTCGTAGTCCGTAGTCGTCGAATCTTAAATTCCCTACTGTCATGGAAGAATACTGTGGGACAGAAGAATTGTTTGTTTGGTCAAGCACTGGGACAGATACCGAAACAGAGGATGTTGAATGGAGGTCGCACAAGGAATCCACAGAAACAGATTCTTCTGAGGATGATGAGACTGAGGAGGATCTTGCTGATGAAGATTTAGAGAAGGAAATCAGGTGGAAACTTTTTCAATTGTATGACAACAATCTAAACTTTCAAGAGACAGCTCTGCTTCATTTTCCTTTTTCAAGTCATACTTGAAAGTATCACAGAATAGCTTGAATTTAACACATTAAAATCATGCATGTAGAGTAATACATTTTGTTGCTTTTGTAAAATATACTATATGGATTCAAAAGTAGTTTATCAGGCTAGGCAGTGTATGATTCAAATGACTCCTATGTTTTGTATTTTGCAGAGTTGATTCTGGCACCCCTGGATATAATGAACCAAAGTTAATCTTGTGTCTGTTTCAATTGTAAGCAGAATAATCCAAAAGCTAGGATGAGGCAGTGTGGAACCATGGTCACAGTGACTCAGAGTTGTTCGAGTTGTTCCAAACAGTACTCCTGGAAATCGCAGCCAACTGTACTTGGAAAATACCCTGCTCGCAATATCTTTGCGGTCCTGATGGCTGGGGCAACTATAAGCAAGGTATTGCTGGTTTTCTGTCATATTGGGCTGTGTGCTTATTCTGGCCGTACCTATTTTAGGCATCAAAAGGCGTTCCTCTTCCCTGCTGTTCTCCACTACTGGGAACCATATCAGGCAACTCTGATAGAAAAGATTAAAAAGTTGAAAAATGTGGCTTGGACTGGAGATGGAAGATTTGACTCAATGGGGCATTCTGCCAAATACGGAGTGTACACAATGTTCTCTACCACCACCTTGAAAGTTGTCCACTTTGAATTAGTTCAAGTAAGTATCCTTTCATATTGGTAATTGTTTTTATGATGTAAATTGTGGGTTTATTTGTGGTGGGATGGTCTCAGAAAGAATGCCTGTGCAAAAACAATGGTGATAATAATATTACTGTCATAATAACAACTGATAACATCAAAGAACAACCAAATTATCATTGTACTACTACTACTACTACTACTACTACTACTACTACTACTACTACTACTACTACTACTAATAATAATAATAATAATAATAATCATTGTCAATGAAAAGTGGTATGAACATGTACCTGAGCCAGTGCTAGAGAATGAGAGATGTTGAGGAGAAAGAAGTCGAGAAGGTAGTGAAATACCAGGATCTAGCAAGAGAATTGAAGAAGTTATGGAAAATGAATTCAATGGTAATTCCTATTGTAATCGGAACATTTGGAACAGTTCCAAAGGATTTAAAGAGGAGACTAGAGAATATTGGTATAGAAACCAAGATAGACGAGCTTCAGAAAAGTGTTATTCTGAACACGGCAAGGATTCTTAGGAAGGTCCTAGAAGTTTGAGGAGACTTGTTGTCACCAAGCTTCCTGGAGTATTGAAGTTCCATTGGAAATCCAATGTGCAAAAACAAGATAATAATAATAATAATAATAATTAGAACCCAATGATGATCCATATGGCACTTTCCAGTGCATTATTAATTTTTTGATTTTCTTGTTTGTCCTCTTCTTTCTCAGGCAAATGAGACTGGAGGCAGTCAACAGACTGAACTGGAAGGAGCAAAGAGATGCTTCTCTTATTTGCAGCATCTTGGCTTGTGTATTGCTATTTTTGTATCTGACAGACACAGAGGTATCGCTAAGTGGATCAGGGAGAACTGTGTCAACACTAAGCACTATTTTGAGATCTGGCATGTGGCAAGATCACTAGGAAAGAAGTTGTTGGCTTTGAGTAGAGAGAAAGGGTGTCAAGTAGTTAAGGACTGGATGAAAGGAATATGAAGGCATCTCTACTGGTGTGCAACCTCGACACAAGCTGGGTTTGAACGCCTTATCCTTGCCAAACGGAATTCATTTTTGCGTCATGTCAGCAACAAACACAGTAATCAGCGAGATGCACTTTATAAGCAGTGTAATCATGGACAGCTTGAACCCAGAAAGTGGATAAGAGCTGGAATGGAAAAAAAAACTTCTGGTGCTTTTGCCTCCATCTCTTCAATTGATGAACTATTATCTTGTTTTCTTTTAAATCTCATGTATTTTGTTCAAATTCTTCTTTGGTTTAAAATTTTTCAAAGTACCGTAGTTTGATTGATATTTCTTCTCTCTTGCATGTCAAACTAGTTCAAAAAAATTTAAAACAAGGAATAATTGGAACCAAATTATATGTCACAAACCAACATTGTAACAGATTGCACATTTTCAATGAAATGCGTTACACTGTAATCCACCAATGTCAACAATGTAGACTTAATAAGTTCAATGACTCAAAATAGGTGTTATCATGTTTACTGTTAACAGGAACTGAAGCATTTGACAAACTGAAGCTGCTGTTGACCAAGGAAATGTTACTGAATGACATCAAAAAGCTTTCACCAGATGCTCAGACAAGTTGCCTTGAAGGTTTCCATGCAACCTTGGACTACTGGCATCCTAAGATGACTTGTTTTCCCTGGCTGGGAGCTCTGAGCAGGTATACATGTCACTCAAATTTTATTGTTCGAATGAATTGAATCTTTTAGTTTTCATGGTGTCACATGTTTAATTTTCATTTTGTGTATCTTACCTGATTGGAATACATGTATCAACTTTTTGTCCTGTCCTTTCTCTTCTCAAATTAACTTTGTTTTAATAGGCACACACTTGCAAGTTTGCATTTCAATGAGAACCTCCAGAGGGAAACCCAAATGACAAATGATGGAAAAGAGTACTTTCGAGTCACTTACCCAAAATTTAAAATGGGAGAGGAAGTTGTGCGAGAAGTGGCATGCCCACCTACATATGGTATTGATAATTCTCATAATAATTTTATTGACTACAGTGAATAAACTGTCATTTATGTGAAAACATCGTACAGGTTTTAATAGATGTTTGAATACTTTGTTTCACTTGTCACATTTTTGCTTTTGCATGTAAAACCCTGATCTCTCTTGAAGAGTATTACCTCCAGGTTTGACATACCATGAATTAGTTATCTATAATCACAACAATTGACTATAGCCGAGTTTGCAAAAAAATAATAGCCTGGAAATGGGTCATTGTTTTAAGTTTCTCCTGCCAAAATTTTAAGGGGAAAAAACAAAAAAAAGATTATTATGGTATCTCAGGTCCAGGTTTTTTTCAGGTTATGTTGATGCCTTGAGACATCTAATTTTCAATTTTCCAAAAGAAAAGAGGGAGGAAGTAACCAAGAG
>OX421447.1:24972889-24975389 GCA_949126865.1 Montipora capitata
ATTCGACGACTAATAGATACCGTAGTTATTTGGTTATAAGGCCCACGGTTTTTTCAAGAAAAATCTGTCTTTGGGTGGCAAGTTAGTGCTAAAATTGGGGTGCGTCTTATAGCCAAGTATTTTCGCGCAACAAAATCTTAAGATCACAATTTGAGAAGAACTTGCAGTTTAAACAACACAAGAAAAGGACACTAGTTGTCTATTAAAAAAGAATAGTGCTCTTAGAAACCTTTAGAACACTAAACGACTTCAAGAGAAAAGCAAACACACGGAAATTTGCATACGTCCTTAAGAGCACATGCTCAGTAACGTGATACCCGTGACAACAACACAATCGTTCGAACCTTGTTTCGAATATTCCAAGAATCGTGTTTGTCGCTCGCATGCAAAGTTTCTTCTCTGAACAAACAGTGCAGAGATAAAACATACCTTCTTCATTCATCCAGGCTTTCTTGTGCACTGAAATTTGCATCCTTGGTGGCGTGTCGATATTCAGCTGTCGAACACCTTTGAATGACTTTCCGTGGGAGTTTTTGCGCTGTTCGCTTTCGCTTGAAGTCTGAACTCTGACTATTTATTAAGTCGGAAGGTTCAAATAAACATGTATGCGTTGTATGTTTATCATTTCAGGTGTGAACTTCTAGCTTTTGTTTTTACGTATATCATTAAATGCGTGCCTTTTTCACTCTGTTTATGTTAACAAAAAGAGTTCGCATGCCAATTGTGTAAGAATAATTGTTCTCAAATTCATCACATCCTTTTGATAACTCTCAATTTTTTGGTGCATCTTATAACCGAGTATTTTCGCGTAATTTTCAGTTTGAGAACTTAGCTTGATTAAATTGCTAAGTTTGGGGTGCGTCTTATAACCGAGTGCACCTTATAACCGAATAACTACGGTAAGTCAGTAACACATTGTTTTCCTGCATTTGATCCAAACACAGGTTCATTACCTAGATTAAGGTGTCCATGAACTGTATGAGTAGGATCAACTAATTCGTTAAAATTGATAGAACCTTCATGCTTGTTCAGATCACTGCCTTGGGTAATATCTGCACTAACTGCTTTTGCTGGATCAAACACTCTAGGCCCAGGGTTCTCCTCGACATTCTCTCACAAACAGTGCGTGAATATTGTAGCACACTATTTTAGTTAACCATACAGTCACTTCATTCACACATCTATACCGCTGTGTCAAGCATTTTAATGTTGGTAAATTGAATACACTGAGGTAAAAATATGTCATACATACCAATTCTGGCTCCATACTGTTCATTTGTCACACCCATTTTCAAGTTGCTGCTGTTTAATTTTCCTACTACACAATACTAAGTACAGTATTGGAGTACAAAATTATCAATAAACTGCAGTGCTAGCTTCACAATAAACAAAATGGCTCTTAACATAATTTTGAGTGTAATTAAAATAAAAATGCAGTTTAACTATTATTTGACACACTATTTTGTAATGGCATGTTCATAGCAACAAAATCGCCTTTGAGATAAATTTTCACTGTAATGCAAGTCAGGTTTCGTTGGTTCTCTTCACCATTTATTTAGCTTAATACATGCTAAAATCATCAATTCACCGATCAATAGTTCAAGCTGATTGCTGTCTGTATGCAGTGCCACAAAGCTTACCTAGGTGGCGGCGATGACAGACCACTTATGTAGATTTTATATACATCTTACCTATTAAACGAACTAGCCTGGCATGGGTATCTTAATACAGTTCAGTGTTAGCATTCAACTTTCTTTAACTTCAAGCTGATTTTACTGAATAAAGGATAGAGCTACATTAGGCTGTTAATCAGGTAATGCTATCCCTTTTTTACTTAAGTGCTCGAATTATGCGGGTCTCAGAGCAAACAGAAATGTTGTCTGCCTCCAAGCAAATGAAGATTAAAGGGGCACTGCCAAGGCCATTCACAAGGCAAGGGGAAGCTTCTACGGTACTTTCACAGACGAGGAGACCAGAAAGGAGGAAACTGAGCAATAAGATATTAGTATTAGTTTATTTAGTTTATTTGAGAGCTGAAGTACTGATGACTTCAACAGTAACAAAAACGTCATTTCAAAATATAACTTCTCGTTTTTGTACTAAATTAAAGTCTTAAATGCTTTCACAATTATTCCAAATTGTTTACCTTGGAAAATACTGGGAAGTGTCAAGGGACTAAATTGATATGAATGACATCAAAGAAATGCACTAAAATGTAAAACGCACGTACTGAGCCTGTTTTGTGACATTTGATCACATAGCCGTTGTCCTTATGTCATAAACAGACGGACTTCCCTTTTAACCCAGCGTTCCAGTTTTGCGTTCCATTGTGCTCTTAATGGACTCGGCATTTTGTGCTAAAAAAAAATCTGAAGGTTTTCTTTGGCTTAAAATGTTATTTGATTTAGGAATGCTCGTCGGAAAAACAATGTAAATCAATTTGAAGAACTGAAATGAAAGCCAATGGAAGAAACTTGTTTGCAGATCAACAATTGGTTGT
>OX421447.1:24982889-25005389 GCA_949126865.1 Montipora capitata
GTATAAAAAGATGATTACATATGAAAAGAAGAGAAGATCTTTTGCCGAAATTATTAAAACCAAGAAGAACATCAATGAACTGAAGCTTCAAATAAAGACTAAACGTCGAAGTGACCGAGTTACTCAAAGTCCATACAGTAGATACAAATCAATACAACAACCACAAACTATAGCAACAACATCAGCCTCTACATGTGATACAAATGAAGAAATTTGATTTGTTTGACTTTCAGTTGTTAATTTTGTAGTGACCGTATGCATAACTTGTCACACCATTATTGTGAATATAGCGCTTATCATCGAAGCAGGACAATGATACTTTATTAAGCTCATAGCTTCCAAGTTGATGCAAGTTGCTTCTGATCGTTTTCATGGTGTGATGCATTTGTTCATTATTAAACAGTACGTTTTTATAATTTTCATGAGTGATGTTCTTTTTGATGATATTCTTTTTGATTCCCTTTGCTGTCTTTCCGCCTTTGCTATTGTCTTTCATATATGAATACATTTTCAATCTCAATCCGGCGAATTCGGTTATCGGTATGCCTGCCGCTTCATCTTTGAATTTACCGATCACTTTTTTATTTGTCTTGTCGAAATATTGTGAATCTTTGGGATAATCACTGTTATCGAATTTGTCTTTATCATTCCAGAAATCCCTATAGACGTCTTCGGTTTCAATTTCATAGGTCAAGCTGTCTGTGTCTGTGAATAATAATTTAGCTTTGCTGTCATATTCTTGTTTTATATAGTTATAATGAAAATCATACATTAGTGTCTTACTAAGATCTAAGATACACATACCCACATATGCTGGTCTGTTAAGGGTTAGTGTTTCCTTAATCTTATGAACAGCTACTAAATTTTCATTAAAGATCTTGCTACTAACATATGTTGGTTTAGCAGCCATTTTTAATAGTTTGTTTTCATCAGTTACTAATCTGACATCTACTCGCTTTCTAATATTTTCCATTGTTTTTCCAAATACACTGTTATTCATAAGCTTGAAGAAGTCTTTCTCAAAAGCATTTTTGGCATTGGTTCTCTTCTGTGTGTTGAAATCAATGTATTCTTTCAACCATGGTGACTGATTGAACTCCAACACTCGATGGACTTTAGTTATTTTTAAACCAAGATCTGTGTATAATTGAAGGTTTCTGTAATGGAGTACGTATTTTTCTTTATTGCTTAATGTAGGTATTAATTTATGAACTAAACCAGTCGATATTTTGTATTTCTTCGCAATGTTTTTGCAATATTCTGATAGCATATTTTCAGTTACTTTTACCTTTTCAGGTGCTAGTGGGTAGTCATTATGCAAATCATGTAGTTCTTTTGGATATGCTAGGTCTACTTCTAATATTAATCCTTTTTTGCTGTTCTCGCTGTATTTAGACAAATTTATGTTGTTGATTTGCTTTTCTGTCATCCATCTAAAACCACCATTTGGTAGGTATTGTGACATAGCCCAACCATATAGATTGTTAGCGTCTAGATACATTATGTACTTTGAGGGTGTCTTATTATCATATGTTTTCATGTATCTATTATTAGCTTCACCATATCGGTTGGCGATGTAGCTTGTCCCGCCTCGCATGCCCTTTTCGATGAATTGAAACATATCGATGTCAGTCATTAGTTCCAATTGCATTTTAGTCATTTTTAACATTGCATCCCAGGAGAGACCAGGACTGGTGAAATAATGACATGGATCCAGTTTGTAGTATTGCAGACAGGTCTTTCTGAAGTTTTCGAATACATCAGCTTACAGAAGGATGTCTGATTTAAGGTACAGGTCATGATACTCACCCATATTTTTGAGAGAGAATGCATTCCACACATTCTGGGCATGTGTATAGTCTTCATCACTTATATGTTCATCATTCAATATACTGTAAAATTCGTCTTTTGGTGGTAGCTTTTCATTGAATTTTTCAAAGCTGTCCATGAAGTCATATGGGTAGACTCCCTTCTTGCTCATTAAATTAATCTTTTCGTTTTTGAATATTTGAGAGGTGTATTTTAATGATTCTTTTGGTAGATTACTCACTAGTTTTTCCAAACTAGAGCTCATGAATTGGAAACTGTCAATGAACGTAAGATGATTACCAAGCATGAAAGCCATATACTTTTCCATGTTGTTTGGTATGGCATTGATATTCATTTGATACTTTTCACCTTTCTTGTTTGTATATGTATGCTTATTAACAACAGCTCCGATCTCTTGCATTATAAAATGACTGTCATACCCACAGAGATTGTGAAATATAACTGGTATTTTCTCAGTCAATCTGAAATTTAGGTTACAATCTTGATGAGCGGATCCTCTGTACTGACCAGTCACATGGCAGTGATCTCTTACTCTCACATCAGTTTTATTGTATTTTTTCTGACATATATGGCATTTGTCAGCTTTTTGGAATTTGTCTTCATCATCTTTAGTCATTTTCAATGGTTTATCGAAATATTTTTTCATAACATTTTTACAATATTTGACTTCTTCTAACATTTTTTCCATGAATTTGTAAACGGCTTTTTCACCTCTGTAGATTTGTACTGGTTTTGTGTATTTATCATCATAACAACAAACAACCTTGTATCCATAACCACAGTCTGTATGCTTCTGATAAGCTTCAGTAAATGATTTGTCATTATTGGGTTGACATCCATGTATTTTTTCAGTTATGGCTTCGAAGTCTGCATATATGACAAATGGAACTGTTAGTTGTTTATGGAAATTATTGAATTTTAGTCTGTTTTTATCTTTTGTTGGCATTTTAATCGCCTGTGTTCCATTGACCTGAAGACAGTTTTCTTTATGATCAGTTAATACTCTTTCAGAACTGAAACACTGAAGACAATGCATGCAAAAATGTTTCCTCTCTTTGTGCTTTGTTTGATTGTACATAAACTTGTTGAAATTTTTGATTAATACATAGTGCTTGTTTTCATTTTCTGTTATGAGAAGCAGATTCATACAATCTTCATACTTTTCTTTTGATACATAAATGGGAAATTTTTGTTTTTCTTCATAACCAAATACATTGATGTTGATCTCATTATGTTTTTCTATTTTGTTGTACTGTTTGGTAGTCACTGGGAATTCAATTCCTGAATAATTTAAATTTTCAATGAACGCTTTATCTGATTTTTTTATTCTTTGGGGATTTCTGTCTTGGGGATTAAGATGTCGAATATGACACCATCTAAAACATTCATTGTCACTGTTTTTTATGTTTATTAAACTTTGAGAACTGTTTCTGAGTTCACGTGGTAGTTTAATGTAAGAAGATCCTTTCATTGGTTCATATTTTACGATATTGAGATAATGGTTTTCAACTGATTCAACAGTCCAACCAGATCCCTCTGAAATCCAAACTGCAATCGTATTTAGTATGCCTTGTTTTGATAAAGACAAAGCTGGTTCAATTTGTGTGTCATTTGTTATTGTTTGGGGTTGACTGTTGAAATAAGCTGTTTTAACAACTCTTTCTTCATGACCTGTTTTCTTTTCAAATGTCACCCTCAGTGTTTCAACAAACTTGAGCCCTTTCATTGATATTAATATGTTTTCAATATGGTTAGCAACAGCCTTTCGTGTATTTTGCAGTTGCATAAGTGGGTCTTTGTTGTTTTTGATATTTATCTCAAAAGACTTTGTGTAACCTTTTAATGCTTTTGCTGTTTGCTCTATTATAGTCCTTGGTAATGGAACTGGTTTTTTAGTCCTTGGTAATGGAACTGGTTTTTTAGTCCTTGGTAATGGAACTGGTTTGTATCCATCTCTGAACTCTATTGGCGGAAGAATTATGTTGTTTTCATAATCTTGGACCATTTGATTTACACTCTTTCTTGGTTTTGGGATTGGTCTGATTTGTTTCACAGTCCTTGGTGCTGGCACTGGTTTTTTATCTTTCTTGAGAAGCAATTTGATTAGTTCAGATTTACTGAGCTTTTTGAGATATTTTTTATTCATACTATAATGTGACATATTATTATTCATATATACTTACTATAGATAATATTTCTTTAAGTGTCTATAGATGTGCGTTTAAAATTTAAAACATCCAGGACAATGAATGTTTTAAACTGTCAAAACACAAATTGTTCAGTTATTGCAATTGTATGCCAAAGCATTTTGATAATGTTTCTTTGTTCTGAGATGACAATGTTTGCCAGCAAGGGTGTAATCCTTATTGTTGTTACAAATGTCACAGAACCAAGGCGTGTGAAGCATGTAATCGGTTTTTCGTTGTTTTCTTTCTTCAGCTGTGTAAAATCTCGGTCTACCTCTGGGTTTCTCGTTTTGATTTTCCATATAATATACCTATATATTTTTATTTTTAAATAAATATTTATGCGCTATTTTCTGTTTTTTCAATTTGCTCTTCAGGTTGGCTATCACAGTCACATTCACTTTCTTGTGATGATGGATACCAATCGGAATCTGACAAATGGGAATCTTGAGAGCTTTCATAATAGAAACCAACTTTTTCTTCATTTTGAAACTTGTCCATATAATACACTATTATATAATTTTTATTTTTTTAAACCATGTGCGTTTACCACAATAAGTTGTAGCTCCAAAAATTAGGACTGGTTCTATCCAAATAAGTCTTTTCACCTTTTTCGTTTCTTATTTCTCTGGCTCGTTTTCTGTATCTCTCTCTTCTTTCTTCATCTTCATGTAAAGTGTAATCTGAATACCTTCTATCACCGAAATGAATTTTTTGGCCATCTTGCAATGTGACCACATATTTCTTGTTTTTTCTTTTGCTGGGTTCTAAATTCCTGGCTCCATATTTGTTTATGGCATTGTGCAGTAATTCATCAAAATTCAAATACAAAAAGTTCAACTTTTTTGTCAACATATGTTAATGAGGTATATAAATAGCCAGAAACAAATGAATATTTTTGGCTACGAATAGCAAATAAACAGTATGTACCGTAATTGAGTTGATATTTTACACATATCTGTTTATATATTTTTAACATCTTTCAATGGTATCCAACTGTTGAATTCATCACTGTATCCCTTCCATTTCACCAGAGCTTGTTTCTTTTTATAATCTCTTCTAATCACTTTATCAATACGGAAAACATCCTGTACTGCTTTTAATAATTCAGGTTCATAAAAACTGCCTTGTATCTCTTCACCTCTGAGATCTTTTAGTTTGTATGTTATTGGATTAGTGTATTGGATCTTATCGACTGTAAACACTTCTTCTGTCCAATTTGGTGTGTAACCCTTGTCAAACACATTCCGTTTATACTTGGATATTCGAACCTTATCACCTGTTTTGAATTTAGGTTTCTGTTTCAATGTTTCTGTATCACCATATAGATTAAAGTAAACAGTTCCTTCATTCCTCTTGTTAGATGCTTCAACGGGTGTCATCTTTATGCTTGAATGTTTTGTGTTGTTGTACTTTTTCAATATTTTTGGTAGCATTTCTAGATACATTGTATTACCTTGAACAGTGAACTGTTTCCACATTTTGGATTTAATTGTTCTATTCCACCTTTCAACCACCGAGGATTTCTCCTCATTTTCAGTGGAGTACATAAGTATCCCATTTTTGTCTAACAAGTCCTTCAAGTGTTTGTTATAGAACTCTTTACCTTTGTCAACCCATAGATATTGCGGTTTTCTACCTTCCTTAAATATTTCACTGAATGCTTCAGTGACAGATTCACCTTTCTTGTCCTTCAATGGTACGATCCAACCGTATTTGCTGAAGACATCAATAACCATTAGAAGATATCGGTAACCCTTATTCCATTTACTAAACTGTTGCATTTCAACTAGATCACTTGCCCATATTTCATCAATATGATTTACGATTACACGCTGTCGAGTAAAGTTGCGTCTTATGGATGCATGTAATTCATCTGCTAATTTTTCTTGCCAGTTTTCTTCACTCGACGGCTTTTTCCGTTTTTTGAAACTCCGAGACCTAGTTTCTGCTTTGTATTGATAACATTTCTTGCCAACCAATGCCCCCATTGTCTTTCATTATACGGTACGTTGTCTAAAGCTTGAACCATTTTTCTATCTGCTTTATTTTTACATTTCCTATCATCCTTGCAGACGGAATAATCAACATCGTGTTGCATTGCTATTGCATCAGTTCTGCCAGTTGGCATATCATATATTTCTAGTATTTCACCAGTTTTTGGGTCATACTTCAGTTGATTTTCCAAATCATTGTAAGGTCCTGTGTAATGATGCCCAGGAAGCGTCCATCCGCTTTTTGGTTTTGGTAATTTACCAATAGCTTTGTGAATGTCAAGAGCACCACCATCAAGATCTTTTCTGTTTGTTGTGTATTTTTTCTTGGGTCTTATTTTTGTTGACAATTGATCAAGGGCTTCAGATCCGACTTTATGAAGTAGAGGATTCATTTTTCTCAAACCATAATCGATTGCTTTTTTCTGCAACTTTGGATCTCTCATTAATTCAGAACCATAATATCTACCCATTTCAACTGCTTTTTTGCCAAGATAAGGTACTCCTTTGGTTAAAAATAATTCTGTTCCTGTATTGGCAATATCACCTAGTAAGCCCGCCCCTTGGTGCGGGCTATACCGTTTCCCTGTTGCCTTTTTACGAACTTTGTCTTTGTAATACCACATTCAGCACAAGTGCATTTTAACATAGTTCTGCCATTTTTTGCCAGTTCATATCTTTCACTACCAGGCACACATTCAGTGACCTTCTTCTGCTTAACACAATATGATTTCATATATTATATATGTTAGATATTTCTAAAATAACTTTCAATTAATCTCTCATTTTTAGTTGTATCATGTATGTCAAACACTTTCAGCAGATCATAATATGTGCTCCCTTTATTCAGTTCATTTAAAAAGTACAAACAGAAGTAGCCGCAAGTTGTTGTTTGTATGTTTTGTATCTGATTGTTTTGATGTAATAGAGTCAGATTTTTCTTTTTAGCATGATTTACAATCTCTTGAAATGGGGGCATACCAAACGAATCAAAATAATTGATTATGTTATCTTTTACATAAGTGGCTACCCAGTGAGATCCTGACATATAAGCTGGTTCAAGATTGTAGATGAATAACGCCTGTTTATGGTTATGTGGAACATTTTCATCTCTTGACAGTACATCATTGATTGGTATATTCAAATATTTACACCATTTTATTAGATCATGGTTACTCAAAGGGGTGTTTTTATAAAATTTTGGTTTTACAATATTGCCCCCAAAATGGGTATGCCATTGAATGGACTGTTTTTGCCTAGGAGAAGGCCTTTTCCTGATTTTTTTTTGGTCGAGGATGTTTTTTTTTTTACCATTACCAGTCACATATGGCGGATAACTGTAAAATGGAGGGGGCATCCCCATTCTAGGGGCTCCATTACCTCTTCTAGTCCAAGGAGGTGGTATACCTATCCTCGGTGCTCCTTTTCCAGTCATCTTTTTCACAAGATCTAAAGCCAAAGGAATTCCAATGCTAGCTAACAGAGTGCCTAAAAATCCACCTGATTGTGTCTCGGTCGGTTTTATTTTGACCCCAGATCCTGTTTGAAGGGCATTCGATATGTCTCTTTGCTGTTTTGTTGTAAACATCTTCAAATATGGAATTAGTTGATTGATTGCATTGAAAGGTATCATCATGGGTAATGGTAAAGCACCGCCTTTTTGGCCAGATCCAATCAATTTTTTAGCTCCGGCTTCTGCTAAACCACCAAGAGCACTCAACCCAAGGGTTTTACCAATTGCTGGTAATGCTCTCATACCAAGTGACAATACGGTACTCAAAAGACTTCCACCAACTTGTTTCCTGATATTCGTTTTTGCTAATTTGATGTCCATTCCTTTGTTTAATTTACGATTTTTTTGTAATCTTTTTTTTACCATTGCTGGAACATAAAGAGTGTCGTTTCCATTAAGAGAATCATTTGTTAGTCTTAGAACAATTGTTTCCCTTTTATGGTAAGCATTACTCAGATTCTTTTTCTGATTGTCAGACAATTTGACATTAATTTCAAAAAGTTCAGTCATATAATATATGTTATATAAATTCATGGTTCACAAAACATATGTAAGATAAGTAGTGTCATTGTTTATGACATGTTCAAAAATATAAAAACTCATTTACACTATAACCAGTTCATTTCCGATTTTGTCAATGACGACTGTTTCTTCGTATAAAACGACAGCATGTACACTGAAAGGACTGTCGCCAGCACTATTAGCATTTAGTTTATACCTAAAAATCAACTGTTTGGGATCTCTTGTCACTTTCTCTGCCTGATATGATAGATCGAAATAGATCAGAGGATAAAGAGAGTTGTAATTAGCTAGATTGAGCTGGGTTCCGGTGTTGTAATCATTTTTTCTCATTGCATAAGACATTAAATCGTTGAAGATTCTTACTTTACTTTCAGAATCATATTCAGCTTCGGGATAAAAGACACCATTCCCATATTCCAATCTGCATGTTGTCAAATAACTACCATTTGCACGATCGGCATTTATATTAAAGGTGTCAAATTCATATGGATTTGCCGCTTCATTCCTTGTTTTAGCTCGTTGTAGGTATACAAAAATTGCTTTGACATTGTCGATACTAGAAGAAATCTGGAAGAATCCACTACCATTCCTCGGACTTGACATTTGATACATTTCTCTGAGATACGTCCATTTGTCCTGTTTCAAAATAGAACTGACGAACTTGTCATATAGACTGTCTTTTGGAGTCAGTTTTGGAACCCATAGTAGAAATCTGTTGATGACAACCCTTCCATCATCAACTGCATCAAGTTTTTGAAGTAGTTCGTTATCATCCGGTAGCTTTAAAGTAAATTCAAGCTGCATTGGTACCAGCATCTTACCCTCCAACTCTTCAAAAAAACTGTAACGACTAAGAGGTATGATTCTATTGACATCAGAATTCCCGGTCGTTAAAAGTCGTCTAGCCTCAAATCCTGCATTCTGATTAGCATTAGCTATGAGATGATTTGTATCTAAATACCAAAGACTATTCTTGGCTACACTTCTTGAGTAATCATCAGAATATTCCAGTAAATTCTTAACAAAAACTACCTTGTGCAAATTATCAGTATCGTACACAATTTTACCAGCGCTTTTAATCATCATATGAGAAATCAATGAATGAGATCCATTAATAACTGTTATACGTTCTCCACCATAGGCTGCACCATCAGCCAATTTTTGTACCTGGAACTGCACCTCGAAATAAGCATTGTACCAATCATAAAAACTCGATCGATCATTGATCGTAAATGTATATCCATTTTTCTCCTGATGTTGGCCATTGGCTGGGGCCCTAATTACATCATCAAGTTGGAAACGCACCAACTCATTTCTTTGTAAAAATTCACTTGTTCTAAAAGCCATTTATACTATTATATTATATAATTTTGCTATCATGTCATTTATTCGAAGACTCTACGCCTTCTTCCAGATCCTGATATCAATCTATTGAGGATCATATCAGTACTTTCATCTTGCTGTTTAATGGGTAAGGATGGAATATTTGCCCTTTGTGTTGTAGCTCCTTTTCTCAAATTTGCCAATTTTTTCATTATTAGGTCTCCTGACTTTTCTGCCACCGTCTTACCCAGTCTATCACCTGCATGTGAAACCCCTGATTCTAATGCCTTCTTTGCTATTGGCTTAGCAAATTTCTTGAAAACAGATGATGCCACACTCTTTAGTGTTTAAAAATATTATCAACGATAAGTCCAGACCCTTTATGTCGAAAAACAAATCTACCAAGTTTTGGATGATAAAACCTCTTGAATTCATACGGTTTCATTTATACTTTTATGTTATATTATTCCATGCTTTTTAAAATTAGTGAAAAAGCTGTCTCCGCCCCATTTAGATCCACTAATCTTCTTTTTCCATCGGTTATCCAGATTCTGATTGACGAAATTGTGATTTTATTAATTGGATTAAATGTAACTCGTCGTGGTTCGAGGGTGAATGAGTAACTTGGAGTTAGTACACTGGTTGAGAATGAATAAATGATGTCTGTTTCTTTACCGTCTACAAGCGATTTGTTAATTAAATCACAATGAATATTGAGTATGTCTGTGTCTTGACTGAGATTTGGCACTCTTAGTCCAATATGCGTTCCACTTGCCAATATCTTTTTGTCGAAACCGATTAGTTCATTGAAATTGCTTGCTCTTAAATCAAGTTGGTAATTTTCAGCTAATGTAACCGTGACCCTGAATGTTGTATCATCGAATTTAAGAGTTATCGGATACGTATCACCAGTTTTTGTTATATTTGTTATGTATTTGTTGAAATCTGTATAGTTCCATACACCGGCTGGAAATGTAATGTTTTTAAAAGTTGAACCATTATCTGAGCTATATTTAATTAATTGATTTTTGTATCCAGCATTGACATTGAACCAAGTGAATGACATGTTAATGACTCTGTTAAGACCAATAACATATTGCTTATTATTGTCTAGAATTATAGGTCTGGTAAAATTTGTTGTGAAATCTTCTGGTTTGTTATCCCCTTGATTTTTTACACTATAAGATGATAAAACTATCTCTCGTTGCATTATATAATGAAGTTACATTAAATTTTGAAATATTGTTTGTATAATTTACCATATTGTGATCTATTGATTGTCGACATTTTTAATAACGTGCCCAATATAGAAACACCCATATTTCGCATGTCAATGCTAGTATTACCTGCCAATATCTCACCAACAATTAAATCTAATTTTTTTATAAGTTCTTTCGGTTTGTTGAAAAATATAACATTACCACCTTTTTGTTTTTTCCTACCAGAACCTTTGATTGTTTCGATTTTATTTTCATAATGTTTGATATATGAATTTAATGCAGATCTAGCGTTATCTATTCTTTTGTTTTCCTGTTGCTTCATAGCTTCAGAAATTAAACCACTATTGAATTGTTTAGTTATAGAAGTCTTATAACCTTTTAATTGATTTCTTTTTGTTTTAGCTTCATTGATAATCTTATTGAGATATTTTTTGTTTTTTTGTTGAGTCATTTCTTGTTGATTTATTACCTTTTCAACAGAATCATAATTTTGAAGACCAAGATCATCCAATATCTCATTATCCAAATCTTCATCCTGTAATCCATAATCTATCTCCTCGTCTTCATCATATTCTGGTGGTAATTTTGGTTCTTCAGGAAAGTACTTAGGATCAACATAAATCTCCTTTTTTCCTTCCAGAATATCTTGTAAAGATTCTTCATATGTTGGTGGTTTTGGCACCATTTGTTTTTCTTGCTGTGGCAAAACAGGTTGTTCAAATAATTCGCCAAGATTCATATCTGGAACTTCATCCTCTATATCAATGCCGTAATCAGGAACTTCTCCTTTCTTCAGTGGTCGTTTTTTCCTTGGCAACCTCAAAGCCTGATTACTATCAATAACATCATCCAATTTACTTGTAATTGGTTTGAATACTTTTGAAAATCCCTGTTGACTGGTCTGCTGATCAATATCATGTTTTGTAATTGCATTATGGACATAATTGATCTTGTTCCCTAATTCAGATTTAATCTTTGCGAGTTCTTTCCACTTAAGTAAACTCATTTTTGTTATATTATTACGTTACATAAAATGGAAATTTATATATAAAAAATAACGTTTAACTCCATGTTGAACACCGTTTTATACACCATGTTATTGAAATAATATACCCATATAATATAAAAATGAAAATACCGAATTATGATACTGACGATAAAGTCACATCCAATTTCAAACAATTATATGATTTTATGCCTGATCGATGCTTCCGAATGCTCATTTGCGGACCTTCTGGTTCGGGAAAAACAAACACACTGATGCATATGATTTACAATTTCTTGTACTTTGATAAAATATACCTTTATGCAAAAAACTTAGAGCAGCCAAAGTATCAGGATCTCATGGATAAGTTCGAACCAATGAGTGATGAAGCTGGTTATGATGTTATTGAAGCAAGCAATGATCAAATTATTCCTGTAAATGATCTTGGTAGTGGAAATCAGAAAATTGTAATATTCGACGATTTTGTATGTGATAGAAACCAAAAGCCATTAGTTGACTATTTTATACAGGGGAGACATAAAAACTGCTGTGTTATATATTTGAGTCAATCATATTATAAAACTCCAAAAGATATCAGATTAAACTGCTCACATTTTGCTATTTATGAATTTCCAAGCAACAACGAAAAATCGCTTATTTGCAGAGAAAACAATGTATCAAAACAATTATACGAAAAATCAACTGGTGACCCTTACAGCTTCATATATATTGACAAATCAAAGAAACAAGTAAAGAAGAATTTTGATGAAAAAATATAAATCAATTATATAACTCAATTGTATATGAGTTACTCAAATGGTAAATTACCTGAAGAAACAATATCGCATCGTAAAATTATTGAAATAGTAAAAGGATTGCCTGGTGTTGGTTTTAAACTTACTGATGATGGTGATTATGATATTCAAAATAAAAAACTAAGGAATGTTGCTTCACCAGAAACAAATAACGATGTAACCACTAAGAGTTATGTCGATAATAAGGCATTACTAGTTGACGGTAGTAATAAGATGTTAGGAGCCCTCAATATGGATAACCGGCGTGTAGAAAATTTAGCCCCTGCGAGGCATGGGTATAGCGATGCTATTAGCAGTTTACATCTACATACCTTTTTCTTCGATTTAAATACGAATGACGGTAAAATAGAAGCCCAAAATCCTATTGATATGAAAAATCAACAAATCTCAGGAGTAAAAGATCCAACATTACATTCAGATGCTTCCAATAAATTTTACGTTGACAGCTCTTTGAATTTCAAAGCCAATAAAACGGAGCTGGCTAATTATTTGAAAAAAGATGGAAGTATTTCCGTAACTAGTGATTTTGACTTTGGAAACAATAAAATCAGCAATCTTGCTGAAGGCACTGGCAATTCTGACGCTGTCACAAAACACCAATTACAAACTGGTTTATCAACCAAACCCAATACAAATCAGGTTGTGCTCCGTGATGGTTCGCAGGACATGACTGGAAATTTGAATATGTCACAAAAAAAGATTGTCAATCTTGCTGATCCGACCGGTAGAAATGATGCCACTGGGAAAGGTTACGTTGATCGATTATTTTTAGATGCACTTCGTTTAGACGGATCCTCTAAAATGACTGGAAATTTGGATATGTCTTTGAATAAAATAATAAATTGTGGACAACCAACCGGTGCCAGAGATGTGACTAACAAAGCTTATGTCGATTCCGAGGTTGGAAAAACATTGAAATTGGATGGAAGCGGTGTAATGACTTCTGTTCTAGACATGAACAATCAACGAATAATAAATCTCGGAAACGCCACACATAATCAAGATGCCATAACTTTGAAGCAAGTGAATGACGGTATCGCAACTGTTTCTACCGAAAATAATAAATATACAGACCAAAAAATATTAGAGAGTCGTATAAGCACACATGCAAACCGAAAAAATGTGTTAAGCTATGCAATGGATGATGGAGAATTTACAGAAGATTTTGGTATCCAAGATGTCACTTTAATCGATTTTGATGACATGCCTCATAAAACGAACAAAAAAGCGTTTTCAATGAAGGTTCAGAGAACTACCGATGGTTCCAATGAATATAAAGGTCGTTTCGATTTCAACCTTTTCAAAATGTACAGAGACAACAAATCTGACAAATACACAGTCTGCGTTGAAACATATTTTCAAAAATCTCCTTTTCACGGTTACGAATTTGAAAGTACATTACTTGGATTCGAAAAACTGAACATGAACATTGATTTAGGAACAACCATAAAAGTGAATTCAGAATACAAATATCTCAGAACGATCCTGAATCTCAGTCCTGATGGTACTTCTCCATCGATTCAAAGACGATTATATGTAAATTTCAAAAGCAATTTTGACAATGATAGCCCAAATCTATTGCCAGTTTTTGTTTTGATATATGGCATTAAAGGCGAAGCTAAATCGGATCTTGACATGACAATATATGATTACGAAAAAGCTACTGAAGTTGTGGATAATAATTTTCAATTTCATGTTCCTGTGAATATGAATGACCACAAAATCACAGGGTTGGCACCTGCTACAAAAGACACTGATGCTATAAGCAAAAAATTCTTCATCGACAATCTCATACAACCCCGTATCACATATGTCACAACCAGAAACCCAGGAAGCAAATGGACGATGAAATACGGACATTTAAATGATCGAGGACAAAATTTGCGATTTCCTAAAATTCGCATAAATGCAGTCACCATTTCATACCATGCTATACCGCAAGGAACTTATAGATTGGCAATATCTTTTGGAACAGGACAAACCACTTTTTTCCGATTCCCCTACAAAGGTACAGGTTCCAATTACATTTCGATCAACAGAACTTTTGTCAATGTCACAGAAATGAGCATCAGAACCCCACCTGATCAACACACTGCTGGTTATGTTATACATTTCCATGGAGACATAGAATTCAATCCAGGTGCTTAAAATTATATAGCATATGATATATATGTCATTGTACGCATTGAATGAAGATGGGACTGATTTCATTGACGAAAATGGTAAAAAAATAGAATACACCGTTGAGGACATTTTATTCACTCACGACCTCAAACTTTTTTTAAATAAAGATGGCCATGCTGAAACTGACAGAAATCTCATAGTAAAACCAGCTACAAATGATAACCACGTAGTAATAAAATCACAGGTTAGTGACATAGTGAGAGATGCATTTCTGGATCTCTGGGTTAGTGAATATCTCAGAATGTATTCTAGTTGCACTTATCAAATGGACAGAGCAGATGGCCAGACTGTTGAAATGGATTTGAGCAGAAAAGCAGAAACAATATATGACAAAAGCAATGAAGAAAGTGATGCTACACAAACTGATGCATCAAAGAGACCCACAGTATGTACAAAAGCTGAAAAACATAACGGAAGATATTTCTTAAAATTCAGTGGCTCACAAAAAATGGTGTCACAAGTCAATTTGAATAATGATTGTGTCAATGTTTTCGTCGTTTACAAAATGACTTCTAGGATCTCACCTAATATTTTTTGGAATAATGGTTTGTTTGGCCATGATAACACAGGATATGACAAATTTGTAGCTCACAGACAGTCAAATTGGTTATTTCTGGAGCTGCAAGTCCTCATAATTGTGTTTATATCGGAAATTCTGCAAGTTTAGACACTTTTATGCAATTGGATGATTACACTGAGAATGATCTTGGTGAATTGAATAAATGGCATTGCTTGTCAGTTCACTGGGACAATAAATCGTCTCCTAAGACAGAAAAAAGCAAGATATATTGGAACAGAAAGCATATGGGTGATTTTACCGCTGACAATAGAACAGGAAATAACAAAACAGTTTTTGGTGGATTAGATCCTACAACCGACGTAGCTCCTTTGAATGGAAATATAGCTTTTTTCTGTGTGTATCTGGATTTCATGTTAGATGAAAGGACAATTCTAGATCATCACACTGTTCTCATGCAAAGATACAATATAACATAATTATATAAATGTTTATCAGATTATTACTCGAATATGTGAGATACAATTTCAAAAGTACAAAAGAACAATTTCCAGATATAAATGACAAAACATTGAAATCAGCGATTGTTTACCGATATGTGCATTTTTATTATCTTGAGAGAGACATATCCATATATGAAATTCTTGAAATCGAGGGTTCTGATTCTTTGGGTCTTATCGGACCAGGAAGCGGCAGACTAACTCGTTTATTGGAATTCATGTTCGGCTGGTCTAATGTATTTTCCAATCACGCTATACTTCATGATGCATTTGGTAGGTTTTACACTAGATTCCATGACGGCAATGGTTACACATATTGCATTGATAGGCATGTGCCTGATTTTGTCAAAAAAAGTCCGTTATTTGGTCATTTGACAGGACTCATTTATTGTGCGTTCAAACGATTAACAATCTAAACTATGTATATGGCAGATCGAAAAAAGATAATATTCAGCTGGAACCATATTTCAGACAGATTGACAAAAGATCAGGTTGACGAACTAAAGAGCTATTATAAGGCATACCATAGAAAGTGTTGGGCCTACAAACAGGCTGTTAAACGCTTCAAAAAATTCAAACTTCTTGGTAATACTATTTCTGTCATAACTGGTACTGGTGGAATTATTAGTGCTGTTGTAACTGGCGGTATAGCCCTGGTAGCAATAAGCACTTGTGCTTTGTTAATCAAGTCTTACATGGATTTCCAATCACTGGATCTCAAAATACAAAATTGTACATACGCATACCAAAGTTATCAGCATCTTTTGAATTCAATAAAAGACATGTTGAGAAGCGGTGATTTTCGACCATCGTTTCACACAGAATTAAAAAATGTAGATGATTTTGTGACTGATGTTTGTCCTAGTGTTGATAAGTTCTACGCTAAATATAATGACAAATTCATTCCTTAACTATTACATCGATTTTATCAAATGTCAATGACAGGATGTCTTTCCAAAATAGTTCATATGAAGTGTCTTTCTGGATTTACTCGTCTTGACCTTTTCAAAAGGAAGATCAAGCATTTTAAATATTTGTTTCAAAATGAAATTTATGTTAATCATACGCTTTCTGTCTATATTCACAGATTTTACGGCCTTACCAATTTCATCAAAAATTCTCAATATCTTATCTCTATTTTTCACGGTTATCTGAAAACCATTTTTTACAGCTATATTATTCATTATGTTTTTTATATGATATTTTCTTTGGTAAACACTTTTACGATGGAATCTGTGTTTATTCTGATAAAAATCAACATATTCTATTAAAGGTGTATAACCTTGAACTGTTCCGCATTTTTTTGCAAACTATAGTGTTATCTTTCACTATCTCTGGCTGATCACAACATTGATCTGTTTTTTTTGATTGCTTGCTTATTTGTTTATCACAAAATGGACAAATTACTTCTTCCATATTAATTAACTCTTCATGAAGTTCTTTACAACTCATTATACTATTGTATTACACATAATTTCTAAAATGCTTTTCTGCTTTTCTTAGGTATAAAACCGCAAAATACGGGAAAACCCCCTTTCTTTATTTCCGAGAATTCCATGCTAATGATTTTTCTAAGAAAGCCACACATTTTAAATAACATATAGATTTTCAAAATACGAGATCAAAAATACGAGACCAAAAATACGAAGCCATTATATGGAAAGTAGTATGGAGTTGGGTTGGTATGAGCACATTTTTTGCAAAAAATGTGCTCGTACCCCCAACTCCTACACTACTTATGTTTAATTATCTACTTCCTTGCTATTATTGTAATAAAAGTAAGCTTCATGTCACTTGGTAATGTTCACATTTCTACCTTACTAAAAATTTGTTGGAGTATGTTATCAATAAAGGACATTACATGTGGTAAGTTTCTGTTTATCTGTGCCAATACAAACGTACTGAATAAAACGGTTCAATTAGCATGTTTCCCAACAAAATGCTTATGCATATAGAAATTAGGGACATTTTCATGATAATTAGCAAAAAGATGTAGTTTTGGACAAAAATACGGGAGTGCAAAAATGCATTTTGGCAGTTATACTTGTTATTAGTGTTACTGCATTTAGCAGACATCATCTTCATCATTATACTTCAACATGCTAAAAGGCGGAATGCCCTGCCCGGTTTTCTATGAACCTTTTTAGTTTTCACCGATGTCACGCAATATCCACAATTTTTCTTTTGAATGAGAATATTGGAATAGTGTGACATGGATTAAAAGAATTCATTCATAATTGAAGGGCTGGATGCAAAAACCTAGTAAGTGACAATTTCGGTCGATTTTCAGTTTTACTCAAAACTAGCCCAAATTTTGCAAGTTGACTGGAAATGAACTTAAGAACATTGCCCTGGTATTTTTTTTAGCGATATGAGCTTTATTTTCGAGAAATAAGCTATGCAAAAACACTATCGGCTTCGCGTTTGAAAACAATGGAATCAGCGAAGCCACACTTACCGTTCATTGTTCGATATATACATATCAATAAAGTGTCACTACATCGGTAGCGCAATCGATTAAAGGCAAAGATACGAATTCACAAGGCGATGGTTCGACGCGCCAAGGGAATTTTTTCTTCGTTTGCACAGAGCTGTTTTTTTGTTTTTTTCTTTCCTTGTTTTTCGTGATGATCTCATCGATCTTCGTGAAATTCAAGTTACATGAGTTCTGCGCGATGCGCGAAGCTCCAGGCACGAGTGGTTTAAAGTTGAATTTGTTGAGGTGGCTCGTTTGCTCGGCAGTTGTCTTAAATCTTAACGTCCAAGTGGCTCACTTTTATAAGAACATTACCATGGTATTTTTTTAACCGATTTAAGCTTTATTTTTGAGAAATAAGCTATGCAAAAACACTATCGGCGAAGCGACACTCGGTCTTTATTATTTAACCGAACAGGTTAAAATACCGTTTGCATCGGTAGTTCAATCGAATGATGCGAGATTAGCGCGAGAGAAAAGCAAGTACAAGTCGGTGGTTCGAGACACCTGGCGAGTTTTTTTTTTTTTTCGTTCGCACAGAGTTGTTTCTTTGTTTTTTATATTCTTGTTTTTCGCGGCGATCTGATCGATCTTCGTGAAATTCAAGTTACATGAGATATGCGCGATGCGTGAAGCTCCAGGCACGAATGGTTTGATACAAAATCTAAGGTGAATTTGTTGAGGTGGCTCGTTTGCTCAGCAGTCATTAATGTCCAAGTGGCTCACCTTTATAAGAACATTACAGACTGATATTGTTATTGCTCATTCTTTCATTGATTGCCGAACTAAACGAGCCTGCTCTTATTTTCGATTCGAATCTCGCCCTGTGTTCTGTAGTTGCTTTTAGTTTTGCCCATTGTAGCTGAAAACTACGAAGCTTTGAAGGGTCTGTTCGACGTTCACCTGAGCGTACCAATAGAACGACAAGGGTGGAAAGCTCGATTTCGGATCTGTCCGTCATCAAGCCGATTTTCACCAACAAATACCCATCGTGCAGGTTTCAAATCACGCACCAGACAAGCTCAAACCCAGAGGTTTCCCATTATACCATTACATTGAAAATCCGTCCAAAACTCGAAGCGCAAGACCTCAAATAATATCGAAAAATCCAGCATTCGAAGCTCTCAAGGATTCGTATGCCAGCCGCCATTTGCTCCTCTCTGATTGGATGATTGTTTCTTGTCAGCCAATCAGAGAGCAGCAAACGACGGCCGACACATGAAAATCCAGCTGCGTATCCTTGGAGCTTCGAATCCTGGACGGATTTCAGGTACTAGCCCTGCACGACGGCGTAGTTTAAAGGCCCACCTTCAACCGACAGACTTTTAGACTGTTTGTTTTTGTTATGGAAATTCGCATTGCTTATCACAGCGATCTGATTGGATAAATTTCAGCTTTGGCTGGATTTTCATGTATGAAAATTTTTCTACGGCACACAAAGCCTGTCGGTTGAAGTTCAAATTCCACATTTCACAAACATGGTTTTTTTTCCTTAATGAAGGAAAACCCGTGTTGCGCTGAAAGCCGCTCAAATCAAACAAGTGGTGTGGCTTTTAAGATCACTTACACATTTCAGACATTCACTATAATAAATACAGGTTCAACTTTGAAGTCAATACCCTTTCGTTTACAAAGTTGACTCTGAGGCTTAAGAAGTTGGCTTAATTCATGTTGAACGCATTCTTCTTATTGAACTTTGGGCAAACATCGCAATACATGAAGTGCTTTTTCTTCATCGTACCTGAGCCATCCGTATGTTTTTAGCCAGCCAGGGATAAATTTTCTTTTTTCCTTGTGTGTACTACCATTGTCGACAGCAACGCTTTCGATATCGGCACCGTCTACTAAAGAAGCTGGTGACAACGCTTGGCCCAACAAGCTCCATCAGCCGGTTCCCCGAAGCACAATTTTCTCTGCCCAGACAAGGGAAGCACATACAAACCAAATAGAAAATTTGGGGTTTAAACGAAAGAATTTTATCAAATCAAAAACTCTAGAATCAGCCCTGGTGTTCTCCCAGAGGCCTACACTGGAGGCGCAACTCACCATTTGCAAAGCGTAAAGATAGCAGAAGGGCCCTAGCGTCTCAACAGGACGTAAGATTTCAGATTCTGGGATCGGTTGCATGTGAGGACTCGCACCGAGCACAAACCCGTCAACGCTGGCGCGTATTGATGCAAACCTTGTAGCCTCTGGCCGATCTTATTTTGATAATGTGAAACGGAACTTATATATATTCGTCTGGACTCTCTCTCGTTTCATTGTGGTTTAGCTGCAAACAAATCAATCACATTGCGCGCACGCGCAACAGGCCAGGTCAGTGCACGGCGCACTGCACGTGTTCAGACTGAAATCAGACACTGGACGACATGAAAGTTAAAAAGTGAGTTGTCGTTAATAGATTCGATACCAATGAAACTTGAATTCCTCTACGGCATAGGTGACTTAAAACTTGCATAAATGCAAGCCCAAGCTAACCCTAACCCAAGGCTCAAAATACTGCAGCTAATGTTACGAATTTGCATTGTGCGATTTAGTGACGCGTGTCCAAACTACGCAAAGATAAGAGCACTAAAAAAAATGTAAAACTGTGTAAATGTTTAATTATTTACTTCAAAGTAAAACATACTTGATTAAATTGTCACAAAAGTAACTTTCTGAATTACATTTCATTCTTTTTAATTTTACACACATTTGATTACTTTCATATTCAATAAATTCTCTGCATTCTTTTATTTCGTGTTTTCAAGTGTAAGTACGGAACGCTGTCGTGAATATGCGTTTTGAAGCCCTTTTTGTCTGCGAGGACGAACGAAATGCGTCATCCGATCGCTGACCTGGGAGATCAAGGGCTGGAACTTAACACTGAATTCATTATTCTGTATTCATTTATACTTCAGAGTGTTTGAGTTGGCGTTAACTTTTTTGATAATTTGTGGCCCTTAAAAGGACCACAAACGCTATCTTTTCACGAGTCTCCCCCGTGTCGAAGACGCAGGTCTTAGTTACGGGACTCGCAGTGTAAGCAGGATAAGCCATTTTGAATGTTGAATAGACTATTCAACATATTGATGTTGTTAAATGCAATTCAAATAGGGACAAATTCTACTCTGTTCAACAAGTTGCTGCAATATCGTGCAACATTTGCTCCGTGAGCAACAACTGATCACGATATTGTGTGTCACTAACTTACGAGAGCGGTGGTCACGAGTTTTGTTGCTGTTGTGGCTCTGAAAAGAGCCGTTTTTGTGTGAACTGGGACAATGCTGCTAACACCGACATCTCTTATAATCTTCTTCAAGAACGTCCAAGCTCTCCATGGCCGCAATAACTTTTCTTCTTAAGCTGCAATACTGTTGTAGTATGTTGTCTAAGTCATCAAGAGTAACTGCTTCAATATTTCTTAGTACGTCTAACAAATGCTGTCGGCGTTCGGTCAAAATGTCGGTAAGAGCTAAACGCTCATCACAAATAGTGTCAATTACATCCATTTGGTAACGAGGGACTCCGAAGTTCATCAGCCAATAATCCTAATGTAGTGTAAAATCCTGGAATAGCCCTTTAAGAAAGTGAATAGTAAAGGACTCCTGAGGACACAGTCCCAAGCAAACAATGAAAACTGAAACCCACCAATCACAGCCGACCACTTTCTTGACCCGATTCATACAAAGAACATATGCATAGCTTTGTCCCAGTGTCGCGTTCCTACGACGGAACGCGCCCTTTGTAGTTGCAAGAGATCTCGGCCTGAGATGCCTAAATCTCAGAAACCTGGGCAAAATGAGGCTCGGGCCTACACTACACCAAGTGTAATTGCTTCCGATCACAAAAGAGTAAAACAGTGGACCGACGGGATTCAAAGTCCGCACAGTTTGGCTCATGTTAAACTTGGGATATTTTGAATGATTACCCGTCGGTTGCACTCAGGTGTGAATCGGTGATTGTCTCTGCTGTCCATCGACCTTCAGAATTGATGGCTTTCAAAAAAGCGGTTCATTTTGTATTCTGCACTTTACACAGAAAAAAAATCGAATGGAATCCAGCAATTTTCGACACGGTGGGCACACTGAGAAGGTGGTCCTTCAATTTTGTTGTTCTTTTGCGGGATTTTATTTCCGACCGTTATTTTCGAAAATTTCGTGTCAAAAAACACAAATGCCGATCGACAGCAAAGCGAAACGCCGAGAGAACAATGTCTTGTTTGAACCAAATGAATCATGCCGATTTTTTCGCACCTTGTATTTTATACATCCATGTCATTTCTATTAAAACTACTCTTCAAACCACAACCTGTTGACTTTGTGTGGCCTTGGCTTATATCCACCGGTTTCACCGGCAAAAATTTGAACAGTCTCCAAATTTTAATATGGTATCTTTATTTATTTTTATTTTCAAAACTTGCGCAAGTGAAAAGATGGCAACAAAGCGATCCACT
>OX421447.1:25017889-25032889 GCA_949126865.1 Montipora capitata
AGCCATATTTTTCACTTGCTTTCAGACGGGGATGAGAACGTTGTGGAATTTGAAAAATCCAGGATGTTTTTCGCATTTGTTGTCTCGCATGAGTTCTGGGCAAAAACTAAAACAGAGGGCCAGATTCGAAGCGAAAATAAGAACAACCTTGTTTAGTTCGGCGATCGATCAAAGGACAAGCAATAACATTATCAGTGTGTCTATTTCATGGCTCGGCAGTCGAGCCACCGACCTGTTATGTTGTATATTCGCTACACGCATCATTCGGTTGACCTAAAGATGCCAAAAAAAAAAACCAGTTTCTGCTTATGCTATTAACTTTAAATCGCACATCGATTTAGATTGCCGTTTATCAGCCGTTCCAAAAAATTTGCATCCGTTCGCACGGTTTGTATTATCCGGTCAAAAAAATTTACATCCGTTCGCCGGCTTGTGCTATCGGCTGCCGTTTGCTGCTCTCTGATTGGCTGACAAGAAACAATCATCCAATCAGAGCAAATGGCGGCTGGCATACGAATCCTTGGAGCTTCGAATGCTGGATTTTTCGATATTATTTGACGTCTTGTGCTTCGAGTTTTGGACGGATTTTGAATGTAATGGTATGATAGGAAACCTCTGGGTTTCAGCTTGTCTGGTGCATAATTTGAAACCTGCACGGTGGGCATTTGTTGGTGAAAATCGGCTTGATGATGGAGCGATCCGAAATCGAGCTTTCCACCCTTGTCTTTCTATCGGTACGCTCAGGTGAACCTCGAACAAACCCTTCAAAGCATTCGTAGTTTTCAGCCACAATGGGCAAAACTAAGAGCAACTACAGAATACAGGCCGAGATTCGAATCGAAAATAAGAGCAGGCTCGTTTAGTTCGGCAATCAATGAAAGAACGAGCAATAACAATATCAGCCTGTAATGTTCTTATAAAGGTGAGCCACTTGGACATTAAGATTTAAGACGACTGCCGAGCAAACGAGCCACCTCAACAAATTCACCTTAGATTTTGTATCAAACCATTCGTGCCTGGAGCTTCGCGCATCGCGCTGTCTCATGTAACTTGAATTTCACGAAGATTGATCAGATTGCCGCGAAAAACAAGAAAAGAAAAAACAAAGAAACAGCTCTGTGCGAACGAAAAAGGAAGTTCGCCTGATGACTCGAACCAACGACTTATGCCGGCATTCATTTCGCGCTGCCTCTAGCATCATTTGAATGAGCTACCGATACAAACAGTAATTTGAGGTGTGCGGTTAAACAATAAACACTGAGTGTCGCTTCGCCGATAGTGTTTTTGCATAGCTTATTTATCAAAAATAAAGCTCAAATCGGTTAAAGAAATACCATGGTAATGTTCTTATAAAGGTGAGCCACTTGGACGTGAAGATTTAAGACGACTGCCGAGCAAACGAGCCACCTCAACAAATTCACCTTAGATTTTGTATCAAACCATTCGTGCCTGGAGCTTCACGCATCGCGCATATCTCATGTAACTTGAATTTCACGAAGGTCGATCAGATTGCCGCGAAAAACAAGAAAATAACAAACAAAGAAACAACTCTGTACGAACGAAAAAAACAAAACTCACCGGGCGTCTCGAACCACCGACTTGTACTTGCCTTGCTCTCGCACTAATCTCGCATCATTCGATTGAACTACCGATGCAAGCGGTATTTTAATCTGTTCGGTTAAACAATAAAGACCGAGTGTCGCTTCGCCAATAGTGTTTTTGCATAGCTTATTTCTCAAAAATAAAGCTTAAATCGGTTAAAAAAATACCATGGTAATGTTCTTATAAAAGTGAGCCACTTGGACATTAAGATTTAAGACGATTGCCGAGCAAACGAGCCACCTCAACAAATTCAACTTTAAACCACTCGTGCCTGGAGCTTCGCGCATCGTGCAGAACTCATGTAACTTGAATTTCACGAAGATCGATGAGATCATCACGAAAAACAAGGAAAGAAAAAAACAAAAAAACAGCTCTGTGCGAAGGAAGAAAAAATTCCCTTGGCGCGACAAACCATCGCCTTGTGAATTCGTATCTTTGGCTTTAATCGATTGTGCTACCGATGTAGTGACACTTTATTGATATGTATATATCGAACAATGAACGGTAAGTGTCGCTTCGCTGATTCCATTGTTTTCAAATGCGAAGCCGATAGTGTTTTTGCATAGCTTATTTCTCGAAAATAAAGCTCATATCGGTAAAAAAAATACCAGGGCAATGTTCCAGTCAACTTGCAAAATTTGGGCTAGTTTTGAGTAAAACTGAAAATCGACCGAAATTGTCACCTACTAGGTTTTTGCATCCAGCCCTTCAATTTAAATCCCGAGACAATACGCTTTACTTGGAGAAACAAATCACTTAAAATTCAATGTCACCTTGACTTCTTCCTTATTTGCAAAGACCTTGGCGACCTGGCCATATCCTGTAAAATTTTAAATGCACCCGAAACCGACCATTCCGCAATCTTTCTGCATCTTAAATCAGATGATCTAACGCAGGATAAAGGCCCAGGCTTCTGGAAATTTAACAACTCTCTTTTAGAAGACTCCCGTTATGTGAACAAGCTACGTGAAAATATATACGAATATAGAGAAAAATACACCAATGTCGAGGACCTGGGGTTAAAATGGGATTTAATTAAGATGTAACCGGGAGTCAGTAACCCAATTATTGAAACTTTTAGAAGAATTCAAAACAAACTGTGGATTGGAAATCAATACCTCTAAAACCGAGGCTTTATGGCTAGGTTCTTGGAGAAACTGCCGAGAAACCCCATACAATTTTAAATGGCCAAAAGAGTCTGTGTAGGCCCTCGATGTACATTTCTCTTATGATGAACAACATTCTAACAGGCTAAATTTTGAAGAAAAGATCCAAAACATAGTAAAAGTTCTAAACGCGTGAATAAGACGAATTCTCACTTTGATCAGAAGAATGAAAATTATTTACAGCACGTCCATGCTCCCTACCCCCCCACTTCTGGCGGAGAGAATTAATAAACTCACTTTCAACTTCATCTGGGAAGGCAAACCTGCCAAAATAAAGAAGAAAACAATAATTGCCGAAAGGAAACATGGCGGATTGAAAATGATGGATTTTGAAATTATGGAGAAGGCTTTACAAATAGCCTGGGTCAACAGAATAAAAGATGAAAGTGGCGCCTCTTGGAAAATCATTCCGGAGCAAATTTTAACTCAATATGGCGGTCTGTCCTTTTTAACAAATTGCGATTACGACTTTAAACTACTCGACCTTAGAAATCTCCCTACGTTTTACCATTTTGTACTGAGGTACTGGCAGGATTACAAATTACTGATGCCAGGTAATAGAAGAACCCCAGAACATGAAATTATCAGGAACAACCAAAACATTTTGGTTGACAAAAAACCTTTATTTTGCAAAAGCTGGTTTCATCATGATATTGTACAGGTCCAGGACCTACTAAATGTAAACCGGGAGTTTCTTTCTTTGGCCGACTTCAAGCAAAAATTTAACATTGATACACCATTCACCTTGTACCACGGTCTTATAAATGCAAATCCAATCGAGTGGAAAGATCAATTCGGAATTTAAACAGACCTTTACAAATCGCTTCTCCCGAAACTTCCATGCCAACAACATATCCTAGCACTCGAACTGCATACAAAAACATCCTTGAAAAAACTTTTATATCGCCAACAAATGAAAAGTTCTAAACTACGGATTCACCAAAGAGAACATTCACAACGTCTACTTACTTCCTTTCTTAGTTACAGACGAAACGAAGCTTATTGCTTTCCAGTATAAAATAATACTTAATATTTTGCCATCTCGCTCCAGTTTATTTCGCGCTGGCCTTGTAGATGATGACATCTGCTCTTTGTACAAGTTAGAAAAACAATTGCTTGTCCACATGTTATACAATTGCAGCGAATCGCTCCTACTTTTTGGAAAAATTTACGCAATGGTGACAAGAAAATTTTTCTGAAACAATAATTATTGTCCTATCAGTAAATGCGATTTTATGTGGCTGGCATCAAAATGCGAACAATAAGAGAGTGCTCAATTACATTCTTATTATCGCCAAATATTACATCTTCACAACAAGTGTCTGCGACAACAAGCTGAGCTTTGAGTGCTTTCTTTCACGTTTAAATAGCAAGTTAGACGTCCTGCGTACGATAGCTATAAAAAACAAGTCACTAAATAATTTCGAAACAACTTGGGCACCTCTTTTGTAGTTTATTTATTTATTTAATTACTTATTTTATTGTTAGCTATATTTGTTATTTGTTTTGTTTGGGTAATTACAATTAGGAAAAAAAATAATAAGTAGCATAATTAGCCAGTACATTATAAGTATAAATGTAAGTCTAATATTAGTACTGTAAGTTGTGTAAATGTTGAAGTTGTAAATAAAATTGCATTGCAAAAAAATATATATATATAAAATAAATAATATAGTGCTATTCACTAATATCACTTTTCCGTTAGTTCCAAACAGGTTTCTGAAAGTCTTTGAGACAGAGCTTTCTCAAGGCGACTTTGTTACATACTCTAGGGGAAAGTGCGTGTCATCCACAAAGCATGGCCACATAGATCGCGAGGTGGTGGATGGTGGAGAAGATGCCAGTGGATTGTTGCTGTGTCCTGTGGATAGATGCATGTGCACAGAACAAACTTTTAACAATCTGGAGTGCTACTTGCTCTTCGGAAAATGCAAAACCATCCCAGAAAAGCATTCTCTCCTTGATCATGAAAAATTGCCCTGCATCAAGACATGCAAGAGAGTATCACTGCTCAACCTACGTTAGCCCTAACCAAATGAGAAGAGAGCTCAGAATCTCCCTTGAAGCAAGGTTGGGCTCTCAGAGAAACTAAAAAGACAGTGCGCTTCAATACCTTGATGACAAGTTCCAAATAAGACAGTAGAGTGGGCACAAAGCCGGCCGTGAGAAAGTGTCTTGGGACATGCACTAAGCAAGGACTGAAAACAGTCAGTTAGTCAGGGAGGATATGTCATAAATAAATTTCCGTGGGATTTTTATGTTGAAAGCAGATCACATTCCTACATGTGTTAAGGGGACCCTAAGGAACACAAACAATGCTGTTGGCAATTTTGTAACCTGCACTGGCGGACGCTATGGCGGTCTATTTTTAGACCTATATGGCTCAACATGGAATAGAGGCTCAAATATAAAATGGAATGTAAATACAATTAACTACAATAAATTTCCCCAAAAATACCAGAAATCTTTAATATACATATCCATAGACTTAAGTACTAACTACTGATCACGTGATCAACACTGCACAAAAGCAAGGATGGTCGTTTGGTGTCTTCAAATAAGCATCAAAGGCATGAATTTTGGTATCGAAAATTGATCAGAGTTAAATTTATCAAAGAGACTATAATTTCATGTTTTAAAACTATATTCAAATCAATAGCTCTCTGAAATCAGGAAAAAAGAAAGATTTTGATCAGTGGTCATTTTTATCAGTTTAGAGGTCTGCCATGTTGGATCTAGAGCAACATGTTCTGTGGTGTTTAAGAAGATACGGAAACGGATTCTGGTTCAAAAACAAACGAACCTAAGGCCCAAGGGTTGCATTAACATTTATGTGTAATTTGTGAAGGGAAAAAAAGAAATCTAGTTGAAATACCCGAAAGCTCACAAAAAAGTTAGGGTATTGATCGAGGAATGGAGTAAGTATGGCAATCTTCAGTACACAGAAGCGTGGATTAAGTTGAGGTTTACTTCTGTCCAACAGCTCTAGGATAGGCGTGCATCAAGGAATAGATCATGTTATAAAGAAGCAGTAACTGCTGGGATGCTAAGAAGAGCAAGCAAAAGGCATGAGAGGCAGCTCGATGGTCCCAATGAGTCCAGGCGAAAATCCACACCGGATTCAACAGTAGAAATTCCTCAACTAGCCAGTTCGAAAACGTCTCCCTACAGATCAGAAGCCCAATACATGTGTACAATCAGAGTGAAACAAACGCCTTCCCAAATACCTTCTTTATTATAAGGCGTATATTTGTAAGTTTTCACTCAAATAAGGGCAACATGTTTGTCAATAAATATGCAAAGTTTCGTGAATATGCAGTGGACTCTTATTTTAGGCGAAAATTTTGTTTGAAAAAATTGATTAAAAATATGGCTGTCACGTGTAACATTTACACACATGAAATGTTGTTTGATAAAAAACGTGCATACCTAATAACTCGACTTTTCTAAAACTAGAATCTGTATGATTAAAATTCCAAAAAAGCACCTCGTAGTTAGGGAATCACGATACTGCTCTCAGCTTCTGCTGTTAAAATTTTGCCTAACAAATGACTTCCACGGTAAATTTTACACTAAAAACCAATATCGCATGAATCACGAAGCGATGAGTGTGACATCGGTTTTTCCAGTGAAATTTACTTTGCAATTCACAAGTTTGGCAATAATTTTTTCTAGAACCGAATGAGTTTTAAAAGAAAACAAGCATTAAGCACAACCTCAGCGAGCGAATTGAAAAGGAAAAAAGCCATTTCAGAGTCAACTGTCAATAGCCAGCAAATAGGAATCATGCTAAAATTAGAAGCCATAAAAACAACTTTGTCAGTTCAAGGTCAAAGAAGAGTTTCACTGATGTACTTTATTCCACTTTATCTCTGAAAACAAGAGCATTCACATTTTGATGTATTTCGTTGAAACATGCCAGGTTGGCTTGGTACAAGAATCGGCAAACTGCGGCAATGCAACCAAGAAAGGACGAACTTCAAACACGATCTGCTCCAACACTTAAATAACGTTTGGGTGCTTTAAACAAACTTCTGAAAACACAAGCTAGCGAGATTTCCCCCTAATTTTACGAGAACTCATTGTGAATACTTGTTTATAACATAAGGGCAAAATGTTCCTGTCACTGTCGAGGCACAACGAAAACCAGTTGGGCAAACGGATTAAAAAAGCACTTGTTCGCTCGCATTTTAGAGGAAAACACACAAACAAACAAATCAACTTTTTCTTTATGTCCAAAAGAGTACAGATAATTGTTATTTAATTCCAGTTGACAACAAAAATTCGATTTTCATTCCTGAAAAAAGGAATAACCGATTAAACCACCTTTTAAAAAACGCATCCACTTTAAATAACGCATCTGTAAAAATAACAAACGGTTTGGTGCCCAAGGAAAGAATTTGTGTGCTAAGTATGAGCTATTACTGGTATTCTGTTTTGTCGTTGTCGTTCTCTTTCGCTCAGTCCTTTCGTTTCTGTTCTAGTCATAGGTCCTCCAGGCATCATGTAACCTTATCAGAGCTCCTAAAGATATGCCAAAAATTGCAATACAGAGAAAAAAGCGGCTCTAAGCAAATTAAAAATAAACACTCAGCTTTAAGTTTACATCCCACCAATGCTTGACTTGAATAACTGCGTAGCCACCAGTGTGGACCAGAGACATCATGATCTGTCAAATTGGATTGAAACCAGCGAAAATGCAGAAAGAAAACATCTTCCAAACCGTTTGACGTGAACACGAAAAGCGTTTGACTGTGTAAGAACTTTTGTTGATATATAGTATGGCTGTGTAGCCGCATCGAGCCACAGAAAGTGCCCGAAAAATGAAGCCTCGCTTATGTTCAGGTGAGTTCACCTAGGTTGAGCCTGCAATCCCGTCGAAAACCAGAACCTGGTGAGCGGTCAACTTAAAAAAAAACTGCTGACCTTGGTGAGCTTAAGCTTGAGCCCGCGATATGGTCATGTGATACTGGTCAGCCGATACCTTGTTCTGACAGGTGTCAATTAATCAATGGATGGATGTCCAATATCAAAGATGTATGCTGTAAACTAGCCTGATACTGGTCACATTGGCATACACAAAGGAGTGGACGGACAAATGTACGTACGTATGTACGGACGGTTGATGATGTCATGGTTATAAAACCAAGATTTCTTGCATGAATGGGTTACCATATTTTCTTAACAATGGTGCTTGGTGCGCGCGGAGTCCGCTACTACAGGACTGCAAAGATTTGGAATGCACTGGATCCCTTGCCCAAATAAGTAGAACACCACAAGAATTCAAAAGAAAATTAAAGAACATTTTACTGAAAGACTTCATGGACAGTATAACGTAACTTAATTGTGCACTATATTATATAGACTTGATTGTATTGCTTATGTAGATTGGAAATAGCTCACATTTGTTATCTTATTTTTATTTTACTTTATTATGATAATTCAGGGCGTCAAGTGACAAATGACACTCAGAAAATAGGAAAATAGGAAAGACTATCCCAAAATAAGAACAAAATAGGAAACTTTCCTTGAATTCTATCCTCTTAACAAAGCCAACAGCAGCTCTGTTCCACAACCCTCTCGCCTTATTTAATATCTAACAGGCAAGATGGCATGCATCCCTCATAGAAACAAGTGTTAAAACTTGTTACTAAGGAAAACTTGTCCTTCACCTGCCAAATTAAATCACATACAGTACTTTATAAGCAGGGCTCCAAAAAACCGCCGTCCAATCGTCCAGGACATGTAGATTTCCCCCTCGGGCAAGTAACTTTCTCCCCTTACTTGCTCCACAGGCAAGGCAAGCCTTTCGCCAACCATATTTTTGATAATGATTTTGAGAAGAAAGGGTAAACTTTAGGCACAAGGGTAATCAAGTGTTTAGATGAAGCCTGACGAACATTACAATTTACAGCGTTGTTTTGTTGATTTCGTGACGCATGCTCACGGCTCAGAAGTGGTTGCGTAGCGCGTGATCAAAATCTGCCCTGATCAAATTTCTTTCCAGAATTAAAAATAGCCGCGTTGAGCACGACAATGCTCAGCGTATTTCTTAAAATTTTAGCAATTTTCTGCGAGCATTTTCCAGTTTCTCTGCACAAAACTTAACTCAACAACGGTATATCAAAGCTGTAGAAATTGTACGCGAGAGACACGTAGACCTTTAAACTCTGTTAACCATCGTTAGCTTGCAAAGGGCTATCACTATGGAATTCTTATTATTACTAAAGTAACAGGTTACACAATGACATGTCATTGATAATTATTGAACAAAAACAATAGAGTGCCATGTAAAGGCATATGAAAACAGTAAGTTAAAAATAGCTCATTGAGATTGTATTCGGAAAGCAGATAATCGTGATAGAGTATCTGACAATGTAGGATACACACTACTTAAATGTGATTATAACAGTGTTCATCCATGTTAATTATTACATACCGTACAGCTTCATAAAGACGGAATGAAGAAGTTAAAAGTTGTGGAAGTATTACAAAAAATGAATATAATGGGGTAAACATGAAAGTGATCAGCACTAACATGACTACAGTCAAGATCGGTTTATTACATTAACACACACCTGTAGACAAGTACAGTATGACTCCCATTTTTGGGTCCATGAATTATTAAAGTGCCCTGGGCAAGCAAAATTTGAGAGTTACTTGCCCAAGCATTATCGTGGCTACATTAGTAACACTTTGTTGACAGTTGTTGCCAAAAACATGAGCTTGTTTGTAATGGTTACCGCTCTAACAGCAGCGACAAAACGTATAAGGCTGAAAAATATTTGAATTTTTTGGAATAAAATATTACTATAAAGACAAAGATACAACTGTCTTTAAAGACATGGCATATTAATTAAACAACTATTGTTTGAAAAAAAAGAGGATCTATGAAATTGGATTGAATTACTTGCCTCCTTATACTAATTACACATGGAAGCTGCACAAGCATGTAAGTGGCCTCCCAGAAAAAAACTGACAAAGTCTGGGCACGAATTTCAGAAGGTTATCATTCACACAGGCTATAAACTTTCCTCATTTTTTTGACAGAAAGAATTGAGAATTTTATCTCAAGAATTTTATCTTAAATATTTCAAATTGTTCCCCCACACTAAGAAAGTAATAACAGTGATTTAGTAATACATAGGCAAGTAAAAACAAGCGATATAATCTCATGACGTTTCAGCGACTTCATGATGCCATTATCAAGGGTACAAATGAGAGTAAAATTAACAATGAGAGTAAAATTTACAAATGCGAGCTCAACTACATCCAGCGTAAAAGCCCACAACCTCCTAAGACGCCGTTGACTGCAATCGAACAGTTAAAGAGTGATATTGTCGTAACCAAACCCAATAAAAGGTCGGGCGTTGTCGTCATGGATAAGACTGAGTACATACGTTCTGTCCCACTAGAAAGACCTAAGTCCAGGGGGAGGCCGCCCAAACACTATGACCCGCTGTTGAATAAATGCTACAATCTACCGTTTCGCACAATCCTCCCAAAGGACATTCCTGAACCTATAAGTCCTTCAGGCTCGAGACTAGCACACCTATATGAGCTACCAAAAACCCATAAGGAGAATTTAGCCGTACGTCCTATTTTATCAGCAAGGAGCACCTATAACTACGCACTGGCCAAGTGGCTTGACGACAAGCTCAAACCGCTGTCTTTGAATCAACATACAGTTGCTGACATCTTCGATTTCGTAAATGAAGTGCGAGAACTGAAAATCAACAAAGGTTATATCTTGGTATCGTATGATGAGTCATCTTTATTTACCAACGTACCGTTAGAAGAAACAAGTGTGATCCTGACCAAGAAAGCCTTCAGGGACAACTGGTTTAACTCTACATACAACCTGAATATCTCCAAAGCCCTTATTGACCTGCTGAACGTGTCCACCAAAGGTCAGTTGTTCCAGTTCAATGGTGCCCTATACGAACAAAGCGACGGAGTGGCCATGGGGTCCCCCCTCGGGCCTTTGCTAGCTAACGTGTTTATGTCATCGTTGGAAAAAAAGGTAGAGCTAGAAGGCAAGCTGCCTGATTATTATCGCAGATATGTTGACAATACTCTCACTATAATGCCCAACATTACTACAGCTACGGATTTCCTAAACACCCTGAACCACGCCAATCCCTCTGTCAGCTTCACAAGGGAAATCGAAAAAGATGGCATGCTCCCCTTTCTTGGCACCCAGCTCCTAAACCGTGCACCCCAAATTGACACTAAAGTTTATATTAAGCCTACTAATACTGGTTTACTTGTGCACTACCAGAGTTACGTTGACAACCGGTACAAATGGAGCTTATTAACAACTATGCTGGATCGCGAGTACCGTTCGTGCTCTTCATGGCTTTATTTTTCGGAGGAGTGTGAGCGCTTGAAGTCTTTTTCTCACGTCTGGACTACCCTCACCACCTTATCAACTCCGCCATCAATACCTTTATCAACTCGAGAGTTGCTGACCACCAGCCATTGCAGGCTTCGGGAAGATTGGCAGGGAATGATGTGACCCGAGTAGTCATACCCTTCAAGGACCAAGACTCTGCTAACATTGTTAAGACGCAGTTGAAAGACCTTAGCATTAAGCCCCAAACAACAATCCAGCCCATATTTGTCAGTCGGAAAATTGGCCAAGACCTTAAAGAATGTGAGACCAAACCGCAGCTGGTTAATCAACAGTGCATAGTGTACCATTTTAAATGTAACCTGTGTGATACAGAAAGATATGCTGGCTACACACGCGGGCATTTATATGCCCGTGTGGATCGCCATAAAAGCACGTCATCTTCAGTACGCAAGCACTATGACAACGACCACGCAGGTGCTGTCCCCGAGGACCTCCTTAGCTGTTTCAAAGTTGTCAAGAAATGCATGAACAAATTCGATTGTCTTGTCAACGTGATGCTTTACATGAAACAATTAACACTGAGTTTGAACACGCCTGGACTACACTTGTCAAGAGCCACATTCCTTGATCAATCACATGGAATTCTGGAAATGTGCATCTAAAAAAAGTTAATATCCACTTGAGAAGAGTTTACTGTATTATGTCCTTGCAGGTGAATTAATCTGATTTATATGATTGTAAAGCCTAATAACAAAACTTCTGAAAGTCAATTTGGAGTCTGTTTTACTCATGCCCAGGGCAGGCTTCTCACAAATCAGTGCCATAAATCCCTTCATACATATCTTCAAACTGAAAACGTTCAACATGACTCTGTTATCAAGTAACTGCGTGAAGTATTCAGATATTTGTTTTTGCTACCAACACATAATGTGGAATGTTTAAGAGATACTTTACAAAAAAACCATTACATTTACAGTACAAGAACTCAAATTCAAGCTGATCATGATCTCATTCAGCAACCACATTTACAGTCAACACGTCAAAATCAATATCAACTGACATTCACACATTAATTACTCAGATAAGGGAGAAATGTTATACCCTGAGCGGAGTTAATACTTACCAGTTTAGACATACGATTGTCATGAGTGATTGCATAAGATCTATTTATGCACTATGCCCACTGAATAAAGCCAAACTTGGCTATCAATGCTGCACTCTTTTGCAAGGCAAAATGACAACAACAACATGGGAAAAATTTGGCTTTGTCAAACAAAGCTAAAATTACAATCTAAGTTAAGTCTGCCTTTGCATAGGTGAGGGCTAGAAATTGCCAATACCGTTCATATACTTAATAGGATGATGATATATTTCAATCAATCAATCAATCTTTATTTTGCCTCAATTCTAAACAATACAAACTTTAAAACATACAGTTAGTGGCGACGAGACCTCTAAAAACCATAGGGCTTATGGTGAGAGGTGTCCTTGGTGATACATGAATAAGTAATCAATTACAGTAAAAGGTTAACATAGAAAATGAAATGAAAAGAAAACAAAGAAATCAAACTGCTATTTTCATGGCTTTATAGTTTTATGTTAGGGGCCGGTCACACTAGGCGACAAAATGTTTTTAAGCTCAGGCGAATTTCAGGAAAAATGTTGGTTTAACAAATTTTTGTTCCAAAATTTTTGTTAAACGCGGTCACACTGGGAAGTGACAATCTTACCTTTTATGCCCAAAACGTCAATCAAATTGTTTGCCCTTTTCAAATATCCATTTCAGTGACGCGCATTAAATTAAAGATCCGAGGTCAAAACATAAGAACACCATATCAGTTTTCAAAATACTCAAAGATGGTTCTGCCAAGAAACATGTTTCTGATGCTTCGAGTATCATATCGCAAAGGAAAGTCGTTAAAAGACACCTTAGTCAGAGCAAAACTTTGAAGGCATAGATTTTAGAATCGCTTGCGAATGGCAGGAGTCGTGCAGGCCCGTGAACACTTTTTTAACATTTGTATGATTTAATGGACGGGCCCTGTTCTGCTTTGCGCTAGAAATAGTGCTTCCAGCTAATGATATCTAGAACTTACCAAACACTTAAGATCTAAAATGGTATCACAACAACAAAAGACACTCTAACGAAGAAATATACTGTCATTGTTAAACATGAAACGTGACAGACTTCAACAAGATCTGGAATGCACCAACTACAGCCTTCATATTACTATCTGGTTGATTTTTAGACATCACAGGAAACATGGAAGGTGGCAGATTTCTAAAAGATCTGGAAAGCATTAATAACCTTCAGATTATTGCCTGGTTGACCTTTAGACATCACAGGACTAGCGAATCCTCCCCGCTTCATTGGCTCAATATCTTAAATCTGATTGTGTTAATAAGCTAGCCAATAAAAGCAATCGTAGGGATGTTTGGATCCGCACAACACTTTCCAAAGCTATTACAACACAAGCACTAGCACAACTTGTGACTGCTCTTTGGAGATTTCTAACGGCAACTGACGAGATTCACAAAGAATCGAAACTGCAGTCTTGCCTAAGCATCTATACTTAAATGGCAGCAACTACACTCACAGAGCATGGCCTGCTTGAAGTAGACATTTCAGACATGGAAACCTGCGATACAGATGTACTTAACAAGGCTGAAGAAGAAGTTCTCAAAGAACGAGAACGAGATACTGATCTTTCTGAGAACGAAGATGAAATCCCTAACGCTCAAGCTCCCACAACCAAAAAGACTAGAAAGACAATGCCACACAAAGGCAAAGAAAGCAACATCCACAAACCAAGTGACAACCGAGCAAGAGGAACTAAACGACCTCGAGATGACAACAGAAAAAGGCACAGAAATATCGAACCCAAAAAAGCCTGCCAAGACGAGGAACATGTCTCCATAACGGAGAAAAGAGATAAATCAAAGAAATCTATCGGACTCTTACAAGCTCATCTCGACAAGGGTACATGCCCTAAAAGACTCAGATATAACGTTAGGGCAAACATCATGCCTGATGACGATTTTAAGTCTGATGTAAGTTCGATTAGAAAGAGGGCAGAACATGACTTTGTGGGAGCGCTGGTGAAATTTCACCACAGGCACGTAGAAAGACTTACAACTAAGCTCAGAAAACTAGAACAAGCTAAAACGAAATAAAATGAAATGAAATGAAAGAGAATATAACAAGAATGTAAAACCAGTGGCTACAAATTCAAACAGCTAGACTTAACAAGGTCGACAAGCTTCTTGTAAATCTGAGGGCACAAACAAACATAAAAAGAGGTTAAATCTTATATGTGTGTTTTCTCTGCCTCCTCAGAAACAAGAAATAATGGTCAAAGCAACCCAAATAGAATGTTAAAAAATCGCAAAAGGAAACAGAGAAAAAGGCAGAAAGATAAAAAGCGCTTTCAAAAAGCAACTGAGTCACGCAAGCAGCATATCAAGAACCTATCAGATAAACAATTGACAGATGAACAGATAACTTTGTTATCAAGGGGTCTAAAGTTTATTCCAACACCCATGAAAAATGAAGATTTTATAAGGCGCAACCTTTAAAGAGATTTTAACTTTTTTGCAAGACGAATGAGACTCCAATACATCTTTCACAGGAAAGAAAACAAACAACACCCATCCTACGTTAAATCAACGTGGGAACCACCGGTCCAACAATAAGTGGCCTTGGAAACCTTCCTAGAGGAGGTGAAATTTGAACTAGCAAACATCCCTATAAAGAGGCCGAAGGACAACCCATCACCCGGTGAAAGGCGTGCATTAAAGGACCTATTACGTGACGAAACTATCATTGTGAAGAAAGCCGACAAAGGAACCACAACCGTAATAATGAGCAGAGAAGAT
>OX421447.1:25037889-25062889 GCA_949126865.1 Montipora capitata
AAAGGGTGATTTCCACAGGGATCCACTATTGCAGTCGTTCTTTTCTTTATATCGCTCCACCAGGTACTTTATTTTCCGTTTACAATTGTCAACAGAACGATTCTTCCCAAACTTTTCGTTAAGCTCTCGGGTGATAATGTCCCAGTACTTTCTTGAGTCTTTACTTTCCAGACGATCGTAGTATTCCACCCACAAATTGACTAGGTACTTCTCCTCTTCTCTAGTCAATGTTTCACACTGTTTCTTCTTCTGTGCAGCAGCTGCAGAGGCATCGGCAATAGAAGAAGTAGGTTCGGGGGAAATAGACCTTGAACTTGGTTCTTCGTTTATGATCTGGCTTGGAAAAATTAGGGAGACATAATAGTTAAATGAACTCCCTCTCTGTTCCTCTTCATCTGTCAGTAATGTCATGTACGGCCCAATGCCAGCTGCTCCTTGAAATTGCTGAAAATCGAAATTTTGGTACTGAAAGCGAGCGAAATTTTCCCTGTCCATGCTTGTTGCACTGAAGTACTTTTCAGTTTGGCACACTTTTGAATGAACATGAGACCATGGAAGAACCCTCAATGGTTTCACGTCTCACCGGCTCCTGGCGCTTACTAAAAGTAAACACACTTAAACAATATTTTTATCTTAAACTACATTTATTAAGCTTTCTTCTGACGTATAGTTTGCTAGGATGTTATTGCAACTAGCGCGCGAACGAATTTTTCCTGAACGACACCCGCTAAGGTGGGAAGTAACCTTAAGGATTATGACTCTTTTGCCTGTCAGAAAGACTACCAAAATATCCTTTGGAACGATAAGGAGAAGCAGGAATGATTTTTATTCAAGATTTACTTTTCAATTTAAATATCAAAGGCTCATTTAGCCACTGGTCACACAAGATTATCAAAATTAATTTTTTAAAATGGTCTGGCCTTCCACATTATTTTAATAGCGTCTCCTTCAAAAAATGCTTCTCTTTGCAAATATACAGCCTCTCCCTAATTTTCAACTGACAAAAACATCTTTGATGTCAGGAAAAAGAAATCAAAGGACTATTATTCGTTACTTGTACCCAAAAAAGCGCAATTTCCTAATATCATTCCCAACTTACAGAGCAACTTTAACTTCTTTATAGATCAGCTGCAACAAATCTTCACTCTACCACACTCTGTTGTACTTGAATCATATGTGGAAAGGATTTCAGTTTAAAGTGATCAACTCTATTTTATATAAAGTCTCTGCTTACGAGCCAGAAGGCCCATCAGGCAGCGCTTATCTCCGTTCGGTTTCCATAGCACGAAGCAACTAGGAGTATTTCTACTCCCCCCGGGATGGGATGCTAGTCCATCACAGGGTTACCCCCAGCATTTCGCCGGTACCCATTTATACACCTAGGTGTTGGGGTTCAAGTAAATCTTCCTTGGTTGACAGCAGAAAATCGTGAAGGTAGCGACGAAAAGAAAAAATTTTTAACAGGAATTGTGAATTTTGGAACTTTTTTTGGTGTTATTTAATAGTAATGCCAAAGGTGCGGGCAAATTAAATTACTGGCAAGGGAAGGAGTCTTTAAAAGAAAAGCGGTATTTAGCAGATAACGGGAAACAAAAACCAGGACCCAAGAGAAAAACGAGACTGATTGATGAATGCTTGGTGGTGAAAAATTATGAGACTTGCGCTTGGACATCTTGAGCGTGACTTAGCAGATCGTTTTTTTGTGTCAACAAGTATGCTGTCTAGAATCCTAATTACTTGGTACAACGTTCTTGCTGATCATCTGAGGCATTTAATTGTTTGACCTAGCCGCAATATAAGAATGCCACGATGCTCCAAAAAATTCCCTTGCACTCGAGTCATTATAGATTGCACTGAATTTTTCATTGAAACCCCATCACCTTTAGTAAATCAGTAAATTACATACATGTATTCCTCCTACAAATTTCACAATACATCTAAAGTTATTGTGGGTATCAGCCCACTTCTTTCACAGCTGCGGGTTGGAAATACTTCTGACAAACATATTGTTAAAGAATCAGAACTGCTGGATCTTCTAGAGTGTGGAGACAGTATTATGTCTGATAAGGGATTTCACATCGGTGATTTACTTAAGCCACTAAAAGTCACCCTTAATATGCCCCTCAAAAGGGATTCTAACCATCAGCTGACAAGGAGAGAGGTTGAAGAAACAAGAAGAATTGCCGCTGTGCGCATCCATGTGGAAAGGAAGATGGAACAAATTTAAAATTTTAGGATTTTACAGGGGATTGTACCTGCTACAGAAAGGAATAATGAAAATAATATTGTACTTATATGTGGTACCTTAAACTAACCTCGAGTCTCCTTTAGTTAAATAAGTCTAAATGTAGGGCACAAAGTAAAGATTTAACATTTGAAGATTAAATAGTTTAAAAAATGTTGGCAATAAATCCATATGATGTTTTTTTCGCAGTTTAATAATTGCAACAATGACAAGAAAACAGGTTCCAGTATATGAGAACTTTGTTGGTAGGCTGCAATTAATAACTTTTTCAAGGGAATCCCCCTTCTGCCCCTCTCTGATAGAGCCTCTGACACAGCGGCCTCCTTATAAAATGTCATAAGCTTTGGAAGCATCCACTTCTTCCAGAATGTTTCATTTAATTTTAATTTTATTACCAATAAGCCTCCAAGTGTCCAGATCACATACAATGTAGTCACATACCTTCAGTTTGCAAAGAGCCAATAGACCTTAAATTTGATAGTAATAATTTGATGTTCTCTTAAGTTTTACCTTTCCCTTGGAGTTGATAAAACAAAAAGATCCTTGTCATGAGCCGCAGCTCTTAGGGTTAGGAAATGCCATTTGTAAGAACATTTAATTGCAAGTAATCGTTGATATTCTCTGCAACCAGGGCAGTATACAAACCCATCAGGGCTTGCTCCAAGATAGGGGAGATTTGTCTGAAATACAAGGCCCTTTTTGAAATATGATTACAAGCCTCCCCAAGTCTGCAAGGGGAAAAAAGACATACAACTTGCTAGATTTCCTGAAAGAAAAATTTCCAAAACAAACACTTCTTAACCAAACACAAAAGAAGAGAAAGAAGAAAGGGAATTGGAGAATAAGTGTTTCAGTATTGCAAATTGGTAGTTGATGCAGTTTATTTGACACACACAAGCATGAAAGTTTGACATAAGCGTAGTGTATTGCAACCTGGATGAATGTTATTTTTTTTTCAATTACGAAATTTTTAGTCATTACATTGTCCAATATGATGTATACAAGGTAGGATTTTACAGAAAGTAAACTAATCTGAGGTATATTATAATACTAGGTATATGGTATATGGTAATACTAGGTTTTACGAATTTAAAAAAAAGTGAATATTTTAACATTATGACGAGATAATTCGTTATGTCTGACAGGTCTTTAGTCCACGACTTAAGATTTTTAGGATCAGAGAGTATCTCCGTCGGTGTACTCAACTTTTCAGCTGCTCGTTTGGTAATCTCCTTCTTCTCACGTGTATCTCTTTCTGTGACTGTCACAGGATGAATACATAGCTAACACTCTTGATAGTGATTGGAAAGAGAAGCCAGTAAGTTTGGTCTCACAGTATACCAAATCTAAAAGACACAGCAAAGCAGGTGTTGCCCCTTGAAATGCTAATGGTAGAGTGAAGACAGACAATGGAATGAAGACGGAAGTACTACTTTAAGTAACCATTTTCACTAGGTATTTGCTCATGAGGATCTTCAGTCCACACATCAGAGAAGTTGCCACATTTCTTTTCAACCGAAAATACAGATCAGGACCAGGTTGCATAAAAGGTGGTCGTATGACCGGGACTTACATGTATATCTGTAAGTTGCATGCAAGTGTGAACGTCTACTTTGCATACTGTAAAACTATTTATTTGGCCAGTTTCAAATAACATGGCTCAGTCAAAGCTGAAAAGGAAACTGCTTTTCAGACGAAGAAATACAGTCTCTGGTTGACTCGTTTGGAGAGTACAAAGATTTATTATTAAGTAAACTAAATAATTCAACTACAAATCAAAAGAAGAAGAAAGTTTGGGATGACATTACTACATTAGTCAATGCTTGTGCTGTTCACGTAATAGAGAGAGAGAACCATGGATGAAATCGAGAAGAACTAATATGTCAAAGGCAGAAAAAAGATGCTTCATCGCAGAAGAACCCTCCTAGAGGGTCCAAGATAGGTTTGGCGGGATGCGGGTTGAGTAAAAATGGAGGGGGGATGACTGAAATGTTCATGGCGGGATGTGGGATGAAAATAGGACTGCAGGACCAGGATATGCTCCGTTTTGTAGGCGGGATAGGGGATAGGAGGAGTATAGGTGGGATTAACGCTTTCACCTCTGTTGTACCTATTTTTAGTTATTGTTTACCCTCTGGAGATAGCGTCTTCAAAGTGTTGTCCAAGAATTGTTGTTGAAGTGAAAGAGGCTGACACTACAGTCACTACAAGAATAGCCACAAATTCAGCAGTTCGTAACCAACAGAATGGAACAAACCCAATAGAAATGCGGACCATCACACAGGAAGAAAGGGAAAAGTTAACAAACGGTATGTTGACGTGGGGTGCAGGGATGGCGCAGTGGTGAGAGCATTCGCCTCCCACCAATGTGGCCCGGGTTCAATTCCTCGACTCGGCGTCATATGTGGGTTGAGTTTGTTGGTTCTCTACTCTGCACCGAGAGGTTTTCTCCGGGTACTCCGGTTTCCCCTCTCCTCCAAAACCAACATTTGACTTGATTTACGTTGATTGATAATTTCACTTTACAGTGTCCCCAATTAGTGCTCCAGCGCTAAATCGACTAGACACTTAAATAAAAAAGTTCCTTTCCTAACGTAAACAGTGTCTCTCTTAGACCTGATTGTATAGACTAATAGCTTGTTAGCTCGTCCACGCCCGAGACAGGAGTAACAAATTCCTCAAATATTGATAAATACAATTCATGTGAATGCTGAAAGCTCGAGGCAACAGTACTCTAATCGACGGTGACGCTGTAGTGGTTACATGAAAGAAGAAATCATTTCAATGGAAATGGAAGGTGCGGTGTGGAGTTTGCCGAAAAGAATTAATGCTGCGACCAGATGCTGGAGTGGACGCGAAACTGAAATACTTTGAAATGTGCAAGTTTCTATAATCTCATAGGCGTATGGGCACCTTCGGACTTGGGGGCGGTGACCTTCTTGCCCAAAGAAATACAAAATGCCTCATTGCATGAGTGCTGAAATTGAGACAAAAACGCACCCAAATTGCGGTAAAACAAAAACTTTCACAGCTCTCACATCTAATGAAATTATCATAATTCCAAAAATAGTTAGAACTCTTTGACCGCGATCAACAGCCTTGTTAAATCAGAAAATTATACAAGAAAAAGTTATTTCTTTCTCGTACAAAAAGTTTTTTTGCCCGAATCATAAGTTGCTTGAAAAATTACAAAAATTTCCAAAACTAGGGGGCTGCTGCCCTCCCAAACCCCCCCCCCCCCCCCCTTCACCTCGTATGTCTATGTATAATCTCCAACTGGAGTCTCATGTTCTACAAGAATCCCTAAAGTTATAGATATACCGGGTATTAATGTTGCCTTATATTCGCCCAACAGATCACCTTTATGACTACTCAAATATGAAGCGCAAGAGGTCCAAGAAGAGTGATTCCTCTTCAATACTAAAGTTCTTAAAAAGATCTCTGACACCTTCTGCTGGATCTTCTACATCCTGGCCCCAACAGTGACCCATCCTGAAAATCGTGCGGTTGATTTTGATTTAGACTTTTCCGACAATGATGGAAAGTAAGATTGTTTTCTGTTTCAAAGGACATTGCCTATTCAAAACGGCATATAACTGAGGCTGTTAATGTGGCAATTTTTTCTTTGTCACTGAGCAATTTCATAAACCTGTTTAAGTCATTTAACCCTTTCACTCCCAAGAGTGCCACTTATAGATTTTACTCTGTCTAACGCCAGACGATTTTACTCGTCAATGGCGAACCCCACGGGGCAGAAAGGGTTAACTGCCTTGGAGTGAAATTTCTTACTGAATTGCACATAGCAACAGTACTAGGAGCATTGTTGTTTTCTATTTTAGAGTACCTGTTGAACTTGAGATTGAACCTGCTAAATGGCTGACAGTAGACAGTGACATTGAAGACCTATCTTTTGACTGTGCCGAAAGTTCAGACTCATCATATCTTTCCTTGGAATCTCATACGATTGAAAGTGATGATGTTGCCACCGACAAAGAGCCAGATTTTGATGAAAATTGCAGAATAGTAGCCATCGGTGTGGAGCATCCAGATCCAGCATGTGTAAAACTTCACGAACACGTTCAGCAAGGCACCATCTTTAAAGACAAAATACGTTATCGTTACCTCAAAGACATGGTTGAGTTTTTCATAAACTCCAGGCACGAATATGACCCCGAAGTAGTCAAATTCTTTAACTCAATTTCGTACTTAGGTGGCCGCCGTACAGCAAATTTTCTTTGTGGTCTGATGCACATTTTTCAAGGTCAAGGTTCTGTTCACAGTCCACTAGAATGCAAAATGAACCTTGGGGGAGCCATCTGAGCAAACATGCTTAAAAAGACAAGCAGGCTACATCACTGAATCAGGTGTTTAAGCAATTGAGTTTAGCGCATTTGAAAATGTCTGATATATCAGAGGCTAATCCACTGGTTGACAACCATCATGTCACAGTTGTAAGGGACAGTTCGTTGTCCCAGGCCGCACACTCCCCACTGTACCCCAAGGCAGGTCCCATGATCAAAAAAAGGAACATGTGCTCTCCGCTTCGTGTGCATTGAAAGTTTGTGTGTTCAAGGCTTGTTTGTTTGTTCGCCTTTTGCCCTGTTTCATCGCTATCGATGATTACAGATGCCCAAAAAATATGTAAGTCTTGTTTTTTCTTTGTTTTGCTTTCCTTTTTTTTTTTTATTAGGTCGCCTTATTTGTAATTCGGTATTTCTTTCACTCCAGTCGTTTATTTTAATGTCATTGTTTATTTTCTAATTACAGCTGTACCGTCAGCAAAAATACATGTAACAGATTAAACTTTATGTGAAGCATTTGTCTGCGATTTGTTCAACAACAGTCTTCCCATCCGCTTTTGCGAACGAGGGTAGGGCACTAAAGCCCGCAAACGAATTTGATCCTCGAGAAAAGAAGAACGTCGGTCTCACTGTCAAAGTAGACATAACTTTTGTCAAAAGCAATCCTCAGCAGAGTTTCTTAGAATGAACATAGCCACATAGGTGCTACAAGCAATTGCAAAGAAGTCAAGACACTGAATCGAAAATTCACTTCTTCCTAAAACCCCTCTTCCAGTTCATAAGAAAAGTCTGAATGCCCCTCGCTCCCTCCCATTCCCCCTTTTTCAATGTTGATACCCTTTAGTTTGAGTGCCAAAATTCACAATAATGGTCAGAGAACGAAATACTGAAAAGCTGTTATTCCTTGTAACAGTTATAAATCTCTACAACAAAAGTAAAGGACAGTGCAAAAAAAAGAAATAAACAGGTCACGGAATGGTAAGCTTGACAGTCTTTTATTAACTTATTAATACGCCACCATGTCATCACAAACATCGTAACAAGCACAAATACGTTAATTTTTCCTCCAAACAAAGCAAACTTTTCCCTTTTTGACATGCAACACATGCAAATGGAGAGAACCTGAGATAGACCATTTATGATTACAAAAGCAACAGGCAGTTAAAAGAACTTTTCGCAACGGTCTACATAATTCCAATGGTCTACACTCGAAAAACATTAAGAAGTAGATAAGAATTCACTAATTGTACCGTAAACCGTAGACCGATGAGGCAAGTATCACATTACCTGTGCTTTACGCCAGTAACAGAAAACCATTAATTTATTCTAAAACAAAACTCCCAAAACACTTTGCACATTTTCGAATCACCATTAAAACTTAGCGTTGAGGGATTTCAACCCACGGAAATACATTACCTTACTATTGACTAAACAGACACGCGTTCGTATCAAATTCGATTCTACCTCACGGCTAACTGAGAACCACAGACTGTCACTGGAAATGTTTTCAAAAACAGATTCCACTGCAGATTGCAGTGAAAGACCGAATTTCTGCAACGAAGTTCATCCTGTTATCACACGGCAGAAGAAGCACAACACTCATTTCCCTGCGTACCATTTACGTAAACAAAACGTCATCGGTGCAATCTACGCACGCTTATTGTGTGTGCTCTGATTTCAACTAAGACTTCTTACAACGCATTGACACTTTCAACACCAAATTTGACATCACACCAAACCAAAACTGTGTTTGTTGCCGTCAGAAATTGTGTTAATGAGTACCTGTAGCGCGCAAGAGGTCAACACCCAATTTCATCCAAATGGCAACTTCAACATACCTAAAAAAAACACATTTTCAAATACCATTCCTCACTACGCAAACCTACCCAAACTAAACAAAGATCTCTTCAAAGCTTACAATACAACTGTCATATATGCAATGTCTCACCCCAAACAACAGATTGACAACCTGGCAATACGGAGGTACATGCAAAACAACTAGACAAGCAATTACAAAAAGGTTGAGACACTGAATCGAAATTCACTTCTCCTTCCTAAAACCCCTCTTCCAGTTCATAAGAAAAGTCCAAACGACCCTCCCTCCCTTTCCCCCTCCCTTCCCCCCTTTTTCAATGTTGATACCCTTTAGTTTGAGTGCCAAGTGGAAATTGAAACAATTTTGCTTGGGGGGGGGGGGGGGGAAGGGGGGTTGGGGATGCGCTGAGTTGAATGACACGCATTGTACGGTTATCAACAGTGAGTGTCTCAACTCTTTCTGCAATTGCTTGTAGTTTCTTCTGTGACAACTTTAGATAAAAGCACCAGTCTTCCTTGTATGGTCGATTATGTGAGCAAAAGGGGCAAATCTGGTGAAGAGATGAAGAGTCTATTTTTTCTCTCACTGCAAAACCCTTCAAGTTTGCAAGTTGTGTCAAAACATTTCTCCCAGCCAGGACAGCATTTTAGGATCAGAGGCGATCCAGATTTGTAAAAGTTGCTGTGATGACTGCACGAGACTTACGGCTGTTTGTTCAAAGTGCCGAGAATACGGACAAGTTAGCCACTTGCCTTGTCTCAGAGCCTATGACCCCTGCCTAGAAAAAGAACAAAAATGTACGCGCACAACTGACTGTGAGGAAGGAAACAAAAAAGCAATGCTGTCTATTCAAAGAGCAATTGGAGATGGAACAATGGACAGTGATCCTTGTACCTTTATCGGATTGCCCTCATGTGGGAAAAAGCTTTAAAGCTAGTTTTGCTAATTGGTTTTTGAAGCCTGGGAATGAACGAGGAAACCTCACCATTTTGAGAACACTGAGAAATAAATCAGAACCTTTGACAAAGAGTGCAGTTAGGAAACATATTCCCAAAAACGACTATGTTCGAAACAAGGACCATCAAGATCCCATGGCTGTTCTGAAACTGACAGAAGATAAAATGACATCATATCTGAAATCCCTTGACTATGTTGGACATACCATTATCCCTGAGCTTGACAAGTACACTGAACTCAATCAACTCAGCATGTATCCAAACCTTATTTAACCGGTCCATTCGGAAGCTTGCATAACTTAAGTTTTGAAAGTGCCACCGGGCATTCGAATGTTCTCTTAACACAGCTTCACAGCCCGATCACAAAAATTCAAACTGTCACAAAAGACATTGAAGCCAAAGAGGTGCACTTTCACAATGGAGTGATTTTTTTGTGTGGCAAAAGCTCGCCAATTGGCTTTTGTCAGTTAACAAAAGGTGCAGTTGTATTTGAACCTGAACGGCTAAAGACTCACCACATGATCCTAGATAAACTTCATGAGCTTGGCATAGAGGCTGATGGCAATGTTCCAGCATTAAGAAAGCATATTGCTCAACATTTAGATGGCTTGCGGGATGTTTACAAGAACAAGGAATTTGAAAGCAAACAAATTAACTTTTGGAAAGAGAGAGATCTTAAGAAATTTGAATCAATTCATGTCATTGATTTACAGCTGATTTATGCCGCATGCACCGCCGATCGACATATAGCGTCAATCGTCATCAAGAGAGATGGAATTGGCGTCCAAGGAGATTACCAACCCCCTCATCAAATATGGCAGTGATTGGAATGAAGTGAGTTCGATGTGTACCACTAGTGGCCAGCTGTACTTCGCTCACGGGAGTGGGGTGGATGAAGTCTCCCTTGCCACTTTGAATGTATGTAGTGCGTAATATTAGCACCGGGGTGGCGAATGCCTAATGCCACACACAGTTGCACCTCATGGAGATGAAGTTGTTGTATCAGGTGCTGAAAAGCAATGCATCCTGAAATGGTCCAGATGTGAGCGAAATGTTCAAGTTTTCAATGGTGATGGCACTCCAGGGAATAATGATGGACTTGCAACAAAAGGTAGGCTTTTTCAGACCTCTGGTATTTGCTCGGAATTCAACAACGTTGTATACGTTTGCGCCACCCAAACAAGCTGCCTCATGACATTCGCAACCCTAAAGAAACCTGCAGGATTTGTTAAAGGTATTGGAGAGGTGTTTTCTGCATTTTCCCTGCATGAAAAGAACCAGACGTTCGAATACTGTGACCTTTCAGGTGCGATTGTTAGGGTGGGCAGGTGCTTACAGGTTCTAGAGGAGAATGTAGCATCTATCAGAGAGCTGAACTGTCATTTGCTTAGCCTTAAATGGCCCTGAAGGAAGGGTGGCAGCAAAGACGGTAGAGTCCATGAGGCTACTCAAATGGGGCTTGGAACATATGAAGCGAAATCTTGATCCGCTGGGATATGACAGCACCAGTCTACTGAGTTGCATGACACTGGATGTAGAAAATCTTCATTCAGTCGTTCATCACAAGAACCAAGTCTCTACAGCTTTCTGATATGCGCACAACTTTGGAAGCACAGCAAAAGAGGGGCTAAAACGCAAAACGTCGTGGTCAGCTTATTATTACTGACCATGGGTCATGGTACCCAGTTCCAGAAAGATTATTGGGCATTTTTGAAATTCCATCAATCCCACTTCCTTCAGCTATCAAAGCCACCCAAGATGAAATTTCAATGATGCAAGAGTGGGCAAGAGTGCATGGGTCTTCTATGCGACAGAGAAACCACCATGGCAAGAGCTGGCACGCTCCCAGATTACCTATTTCAAAAGGAAATCCAGGTTGGAGGAAAAATAGGTCTTCAGTCAAGTAATAATGCCAAAACGGGAGAAACACCAAACCAGGACGAAGATGACAAACAGCATGGTACTGTGGAAGACGAAGTGACAGAATTTGACTCAAGTAGCGTTGAAGAAAGTTGTGCGGGTGAAACTCTTGTGGAAGAAGAAAGCGATTTAGGGAATCTGCAAAGTACTTGAGATCTCGATTTTCTTATGGGCACAACATCCAGATTTGGCCGGTCTGTTTGGCTTAACAGTCGATTAATTTTTTAAAGTATAACGTTAACCAGGAGGCCAACTGTCTCTTAGAAATGGCGCCAGTACGTGTGGTTGTTGACATTTACTTTCACTTCTGCATTGGAATTGATGATGATGATGACGAAGACGACGATGGTGATCATGATAACTGTGAGTACTTATGAAAACAATTTAGACAAGCATGGGCGAGAGACTAATAACAAAAATTGAATTCCCATCACCTCCTCGTGGCGCAACCTGCCGGTCACCTGAATTAATGTAAGTGTAGCTTTTCAGCATTAAAATTAAATAGTATAACCTATAATTAAAACACTTTCACAAAAAGGGTGTCTATTCAGTTAAATCCTCTGTAAGTGGAGTTTTTTGTGTCTCACTTATAAACACACCGATGAACACTGAACTTTTTTTCAATGTGGCCAAATATGCCTTAAGCAAGTTTTTGCCTTTCTCAGTAATGAGGGTACATCATCATTATTGTTAAGGCTACAAATTGTGGTGGTGAAATATAACAAAGATGAAAAAAACAACATGATATTAAATGTAAGGAGAACTCAAAAAAAGTCCGAGTTCTCCTTACATTTAATATAATGAAATTTAACAACTCGCGTTTAACCAGGCAGGATCGGGATGGAAATGTTTGTTGCGGCGGAATGGAATGAAAAATAGTGGTGGGATGCAGGATATGAAAAGTCTATTTTGGACCCTCTTCCTACCGGTGGTGGACCACACCAGAAGATATCACCGTACAGCAACATAATGTTGTCAATATAAGGGACAAAGTCGGCGTCACTCGAAGGAATTGCGAACGGAATTGAAAGTGCCAGTGCAAGCATTCCTCTCGAGGTCAAGGAGGGAAATGAATGCAGAGAATATGACGCCATGTCATCAAATGAAACTGAAGTTCTCCTCTCACCCGAGAATGATGAACATCTAGCTCTTTCAACCAGTGAACACCCTGAAATTGGTCAGCTTGAGGCGTGTTCCTCATAGATTGAATTACAGCCTGTTGAAGGTAGGATCGACGTTCTCGCTTTTCACACTCGCGCTTTATCTTGTATGTGTGCCAATAATTGTGCACGGTAATTGACAAAAGACCTTGGTCCTTGCAGATTCTTCATAGACATGCAGAGTCGTCAAAATCCGGAGCAGTTTGTACAACAGGGGTAGACAAGAAACCTAACTTGAGGGACCAAATGGAAAAAGGTCCATTTTAACTTCTTACTGACGAACTTTCGTGAATAGAGGCAGAGAAAATGAAGGTTGAGTTGGAAAAAGAACTCCTTTCCCTTAAAAAGAGAAAACTAGAACTACAATTACACAAGATGGGTTCCGAAGTTAAGACTGTATAAATAGGAATACAAAAAACTTGTGACTCTGTCTATTGAAATGAAAATAATATAATGTAATGTTTCATTTTGGTATTTCCTTTTAGCACTTGCTGATATCTTCCCATATAGGCCTTTTGCAAAATACATTGGATAAACATTAAAATGGTTATTTTAAACTAAATTTAATCATGCAAATTAACAAGACTCCCTAATGAGAAAAATGACTGGAGATAATTCATTGTCACATTAAAGCTCTCTGTGTGCTGGGCGTGGTGTTTAGATCCCCATCGTTTAACAGCTCCTCACTTAAATGGGTGTTTGTAGTCCACTGCACGGTTGTGCAAGATGATACAGGCTGCAGTAATGTCGCACACTCTTTCTGGGCTTACTCTTAACTCACTGTGTAGGCAGTGAAATCTGCGCTTGAGGATCCCATTACACCTTTCAATGACAATTCTAGTAGTTCGATGGGAGCCATTGTATCTCTCCTCAGCCCTGCATGTCGGAGCCAAGATGGGTGTCATTAACCAATGCCTAAATGGGTATCCGCTATCACCAAGAATGATCCCCACCTGAAGTCCCTCTTCAAATTCTCTATAAATTATATTGAACTTTCCCTCAAAATATGTGTGGATCATGATTGCTGCCGGGCCACTTGACAATGCAGTTGATAATTCTGCATTCTGCACTACAGATTAGTTGAATGTTCAATGAGTGAAACCCTTTTCTGTTGACAGTTGAGTTTGGTCTATACAACCAACTATGCCGGGGAACGCAGCTAATGCATAACATCTCTCTTTGTTCAGTTCAGTTCCTCTTTCCTCTGCATCACCCAGAAAATCAACATACTTAGGTCTCAGGATACTCTGAAGATAATTTGGCTGACCGTGGACTTCTGAATGCCTTGATGGTCGCCAACAAGCTCTTGAAAGGCCCCAGTTGCATAAAATTGCAGGGCTGTAAGAAATTGATTCTCGGCAGAAACGGCAACGTCTCCCCTTGTCCGATGCTCGATTTGAGGTCTGATATCTGGAACCATTTCTAATAGTTCATTACGGTGAAATCGATATTAGCAGCACAATTGTAGGTCATCAAGAGAGTTCAATGGGTATGTACGCTCACAAAAGACTTGTTCTCTTCGAATAGCACATCGAGTTCCCATCATTTGCATGAGGAACATCATACGCGCCATTTTGGAAATGTTCAAATGAGAGCTACGACCATACTACGCACTTGCGCTCACCGCCTGTAAGGCGTAGGTTTTAGTCCTGGGCAATGCTGAACATTAAGCAAAGCCCAAACTGGTGCAACTGACATACAATTTACGCTTGAGTTTATGTCCGAGGTATTTACTTAGTATAGGGTGTATGATGTTTATGCAACCGGGCCATGGTCTGTTACCTGAAGACTGGTACAATGCATGTGGTTCCAATATTTAAAAAATTGGCACGCATTGCGTACATGTGGTAGTGCAGTAACACAGCACTTTAATCCATGACTGTCAACTGAGCTGCATTTTGTTTTCCAGGAGATTCAAATTATCTTTGCGTAATAAGTAGCTCTCATAGTACACGATATTGTTTTGGTACCGTATACCATTATAGTGCCATGGTAGATGTCTTAGGTAAACAGCCCCCTGAGAAGACATGTCACTTGTAAAATACTAATCCCAGAAAGCTTGAAGAAAATAAAACACTTTTCAAAATATCAGTACCATTTTTTGTCCAAATAGAAATTCCCACTACAGTTTACCAAAAATGATGAGATGGTTCCCATCCAGTGAAAAAACCGCCTCTTCCTTTTATTTCCTGAGAGTTTTTACATGTTTTTCGCTGAAATGCATGGCAGAGGACTGGGACTAGTAGCGCATGTGCCTTCTGATTGAAGTGACATCAGATTTTCATTGAAAAGTTACTTCAAAGAACCATCCATGCAACCTTTTGGTAGGGCTCTTGACTAAAAACTTCCATATTGACCATTGTCTTTCTGTAGTGCCAACCTCCTTAGTCGCGTACTCTGAGCATCTGACCGCTTTTCGAGACAAAAGTGTACTGGTAAGCCCTGTCTGGCGGGGTTAGTATCTTGATGGGACACTGTCAGAAACATAGGGCCGAAAATTATATTTCAAAGCTAAAAAATGCCAACTAAGCATGGCACAGATTTTGCTAGCCTGTTTTATGAAAAGTAAATAGATATTGATACATTGTTTTTAAGAAGAGCAGAAGAAAGTTTTCAGGACGTGTCGAGCGAAAAAAATTTTGGGTGATTTTTGCGATGTTCAATTTTTCTAAAATTAATTTGTACTTTTGACTGCACAAGTAAAGTAAATCAAATTCAAAATGATTCAACAGTGTCACCTGTAAATGGATCCTCATCTGAAACAGTTCATAGTGAATCTGTTGCAGTCAGTGTAACTGCCGAGTCTGCTGTGCACATTACCTGGTCCCAGCAAAGAAACCAGCCTACTGTATGGCAGTATCTCTCGTATTCCTCCAAATACTCTGAAAGATTATGAATCCTTCATTGAGGCAGCATTCAAAGATATCTTCACCGTCCACAGTCAATATACTTGCTCAAAAAAAAGATTGTGCAAGTCTCAGTTGTCAAGAAGTCAATCGCCTGAAGATAAGTGGAAGCAAGGATCGTTTCCAGCATCAGTGGGTACTTGACCCAAATGTTGGTTATTGCCAGAAGACAGGTTACTTCTGGCTTCTCTATGAAGAAGGTGTTGGCATGTTCTGTTTGCTTTGCAAAAAGCACAATGCAGTGAATCTTTAAAATAAATCCAAAAAATTCAATACTGATCCTTCTGTGAGATTTAAACGGACTGCCATCATAGAACACGGCAATTCACAACAACAGGAGGGCCACAAGTTTATTAGTTACCTTAACTATTCTGTGCCACCCTCTTTAAATAAAGTGTTTTATTATTATAACACAAGTCCTCCATTGAAGCAAGGAAATTGAGCTGAGAGAGCAGTCAAAGGATGACGTGTACTACAATGCCTTCCTGACAGCATACTGGCTGGCCAAAGAGGAACTACTCAACAAAAAGTTCAACACTCTGCTTGCCCTTACAGAACGACTTGGACAAGTTGACATGAAGTTTTTTCAACATTGTTCAAGTGGTGCTGTAAGGGAAATGTTTCTCCTCCTTGGCCAGATGGTGAAGTCCAATGTTGTGGCGAAGATTAAGCTATCTAACACATTTGGTCTTCTTACTGATGAAGTTTGCGACATCACCAACATAGCACAGCTAGTAACATTCATTAAATTTGTGGATGTTAACACAAACAAAGCATTGACCCAGTTCATTGCCATTGATGACTTGTTAAAGGATTCTAATTCAGCAAATGCAACCACCATAAAAAACACAGTTCTCAAGCAGCTGAATAAACGTGCCTTGGAGGTGAAGAAACTGTCAGGTCTGGCAACAGATGGGTGCAGTACGATAACTGGCAAAAGAAACGGCGGGTCATCCCAGCTTCGAAAAGAGTCCCCACTGCTTCTTAATGTTCACTGCATTTGTCACCGCCTGGCTCTTGCGTGTGGAAATGCAAATAATGATGTTTCCTACATACCCACTGTAGAAAAGATCCTAATCCAGTTATGGTCATTTTTCGATAACTCTGCAAAGAGGACTGCTGCTTATGGCAAAGCAGTTATGGCAGTGAAAGAGATCAGATTGTCAGCAAAAGGAAGAAAAAAAGTGGCCAAGAGCTTTTAAAAGGCACGCAGGAAAGGGTGGCTGTCTATGGAAAAAGCTATTGATGGAGTGTATGATGATTTTGAGGCATTGTGTCAGACCCTGCGCACCATGAAGGAAGATGGTGACTCCTTGGCTACAGGCCTCTTCAATCAGATTGCAAACATCAAGTTCCCACCTACTGTATACATGTTGCATGCAGTTCTCCCCGCCCTTGCTCACTTGAGCAAAGCTTTCCAGGAAGGCAATGTTTCATTTGCAGCTATCGGCCCAGCTGTAAAGTATACTGTTGACACATTACAGGGAGTAGCTTCAGCAAACAAAACCCTTGGAAGACCTTACGAAAGATCTGGATGATGGAGGAAGGCTTTCCAATTGTGAACTTCCAAAGCTTACTGATACCCAAGAGCAGCATTTGATCAACCTCACTCAGAAGTACACCACAGCATTGAAAGAGAACATTGAAAGCCGCTTTAAAGACAGCCTGCCTGTTCTTGGAGCTTTCCAAATTTTTGATCCCACAACAGTTCCTGGTAGACCAGACCCAGCCTTCAAGGACTAATCACTATGGTGCAGATCACATCAATATTCTAGCCAACTTTTTTTACAGTGGACACCATAGACAAGCGAAAATGAAAGAGGAACTGTTGTGCGAATGGCAGAAGTTTAAGTACAACTCGTTGCAGATGAAGGAGCCGATACCATCCGAGGTATTGAATCCGCCACCAAAGAATGTTTCAAAGTCCCCCACTGAATGGGCTCTTCAGAAGATGTTATCAATGCGTGCTACTAACCAACACTTCGTACCAGGGTTGCTGTATCTTGCTGAGCTGTGTCTATCTCTTCCAGTGAGCAATGCGTGGCCAGAAAGGGGGGCATCAGCAGTGAAGAGACTTAAGAAGAGGATGCGTAGCAGACTCGGGAATGATATGCTTGGTGCACTACTGCACATTACCCTGAATGGCCCTGACGTCATGGAAGCTGATCAGCTTATTAAAGCCACAGTAAAGGAGTGGATGAAGATCAAGCCCAGACGGAAAATTGCCAAAGGAAAGAAGACAACATTTTCTGATGCTGCAGTACAAGCTGATCTCCATACAACACCAGACCCACAGATTATCAGTTTAGAGGGGGGCGAAATGGAGCAGTCAGAAGATGAAATGTTGCTAGAAGAACTAGAAGTCAACCCAGCTTTAAAGGAAATGAAGTTACCTCAGCCAGATGCAGTTTCTGATAGCTCTGGAGACTCTGATTACAACTCCGATTATGACTCCGATTTTGACGAACAATACGACTTTTTGGAGATTTAATTTTATCAAACTTTTGCCCTTCTAAGGGTATCAGGGTTCTCAGTTGAACCCATAACCCGCAACACCTGTCACAGGTGTCACAGGTAAGTGTTACAGCTGTCAAAGTCCTTCAACCAGTAGATCAATTGGTCTATCAAATGCAAATAAAAGAACGACTTTTTGAGTAAATTACTGGGTAAACTATTGACTGTTAGTTGCTTTCGCAATGTACCTTTCTTCGGTTTTAGTTGTCAAAGTGAATAGCCTTTTCGCAGACCACAGAATGACCGAACAATCGCTTCGCGCCTTCGCAACATTGAATATGGCTGTCATATTGAATTTGTCACTATGAACCCAGTCCTCTCGCAGATGTCGTCTTTTCATGTGCAAAAACATGGCCGCTGCAAAGCGAAAGGCCGACCAGCCAGGGATACTGAACTTTTTCGCAAAGTAAGTGTCATAGTATGTTCAAAAGAGATTTAAAAGAGACCAGTTTCATCTATTTACTTTCGACACCTGGCTTTAATAGTGAAATTATTTGAGGAGGGTATCGCCGGTGTCCTGTCACGCTGTAAACCGGTGTAAAGGTCGTTCCGGTTTACTGGTTTGAAGTAAGCATTGTTAACTCATGTTTGGTGACCTTTCTCAAGAAGGAACAAGATACATTTTGCAAGTAAAACGTTGGGGATTAGAAAAAATAAATACTGCCTGTAACGACGAATTCAGTAGGTCTGTTCAACAAAATTAACACTGTACACAGGAAGAGTAAATTCTGTAAATTTAATTAGTATTCCAGACTTTGTGGCACTAACTGTTCGCACAATGGCAATTTTATTCTTATACAACAAAAAGTTCATTGAGGATATAGTGAAAGTTCAAAACAAGACAGAAACTAAACCTAATATAGTTTAAAAAGTATTTTATTACAGCTTTTTAAAACTATTTGTAAAATAATTTTTACAGGACCTCTAGGCAAACTGAAGCATTACCTGTTGGCACAAATGATGTTTCTAAAAATATAGAGGTCAATGACAAATCATCAGCTTCAAACCCCTTGTCAAAACGTCCCCCAAGCAACAACTGTCTATCGGAAATCCCTCAAGAGGAAATCCTATCATTACTGTCCAGGTTGGATAAGCAGAAAGGGCAAATACATACGTATTATACATGCAAGGAAAAGGACTGCCATTCTCTTTCAGATCCTTCAGGTGGTGTGTTTAAGTTTAACAAAGCTTCTACGGCCTCGGGGAGTCGAATTCACAAATTTCAGTATAGATGGTTGTTCCAAAGATCTGAAAACCATGATGTCTATGAGCCTTCTACTGGAGTTTGGTGGCTGGCCTTCCAAGAAAATGTTGGGATGTTTTGTTTGCTGTGCAGACTCCATGATACATGTACGAAAAGAAACAAGGACTACACGTGGAACACCAAACCATGTGTTAGAATGATAACTCAAGCCATTCAGCTGCATTTCAATAGTGACATGCACCCTTCTGCAATTGAAAAGGAGCATCTCAAGCAAATTTCCCCTTTCCAGAAAGAGCATGAATACAGGAAGCAATAAGAAAATGAAGTTTTGAACAAAGTCTTTATGTCCATCTACTGGTTGGCAAAAGAAGAGATTTCTAACACAAAACTTTTGTCCCTTTTAAACTTGATGGAACGGGCAGGTTTACAAAACCTCAAACATTTTGCATATACTGGGGAAGGTACACTGCAAGAAATGTTTCTCATTCTAGGGCAAGTTGTGAAGGACAGAGTAACTGAAAGAGTGAATAAGTCCAAATTTTTTGGCTGTCTTGTTGATGAAGAGACAGACGTTTCTGTTCTTCAACAGTTTGTCACATTTGTTAAGTATGTCCATGAGGGGAAAAGCAGGACTGAGTTTTTGCACACAGAACATCTGTCTGAAGCTACAGGTAAAGCACTTGCAAAATCCCTTGAAGGTATCCTGGAAAAATGTCCTCTTGACATTTCGAAGATGAAGTCTCGTGTTTCTGATGGGGCCAATGCTATGCTTGGGGCACATAATGGAATGGTCGCACACATCCGAGAGAAAGTCCCTGATCTTGTTAACATGCACTGTGTGTGTCACCGGTTGGCATTGGCGTGTGTCGACACGTGCAAAGAACTGACGTACTTGCTGACCGCGGAAAGATTGCTGAATCAAGTGTGGAAATTTTATGACTACTCTCCTAAGAAAACGGCAAAGTTAGTGATGGTACAAATGGAACTTCTTAAGCTCCTTCCTACCGAGCAAATGGCGCAAGCCAAGAAGAGAGTAAGGAAAGCCAAGAAAGCAGCAGCAACCAGGTGGCTTTCACACAAGGCTTCAGTGGAATCTATGAAGCAAGAGTTTGTGGCGCATATTACTGTGTTTGATTTCTTTAAAGAATCAGATGCAACAGCATGTGGTTTGTTAACCCAGACTCGGAATCACAAGTTTATTGGTGTAATTTACATCATGGATGCTGTTTTGCCTCCCCTGGCGATCCTCAGCAAAGCTTTTCAATTTGGGGAACTTAGTTTTGATGCAATTCCTTCAGCAATTTCTGCCTGTATAGCAAAGTTGGATAAAGTTGTGAGTGAGAAAGATGAAATCCTTGCCCAGTTAAGCAAGGATATGGAGGAGAATGGCAAGTTTGGAATGATCGAGCTATCACCTAATGATGCAACTACACAGTTCCTGAATCGTTTCTGCGTTTCCTATGTACAGAATCTAAAAAAGAACATCTCTAGTCGTTTCCCCAACATCCAACTCATAGCTGCTTTCGATCTTTAATCCAGAGGCCATCCCTGAAAGAAATTCACCAGAGTTCAAAAGATATGGTGAGGAAAAGCTGGCCAAACTGGCAGACCACTTCAGCTCTACATTGGATACTGAAAGATTAAAATCAGAATGGGATCACTTCAAGTTCATGGCTCTAGAGATAAAGCAAGAGTATTCAACTGTCAACACAATGCTCAAAACCACGCCAACTGAATGGCTTCTTTCAAAGCTGACAAGTTCAAAGTCCTACAGCTTCATGTTTCCAAACCTTGTCTCGCTACAACAAGTTGCAAAATTGTTGAGACACTTTCATTAAAAAACACCTTTTCTAGCTTCCAATGCCCGCCGTATCTAGAATTTAAACCTTTCCCACTTCCTCTCCCCTCTCCCCCTTTCAATGTTGACTGCTTAAGTTCCCAACATTTTTTTGTCTTGCTAGCAACACTGATAAGGGGGGGAGGGGGGCTGCAGTGTGAGGGATCATAGGGAAATTAATAACGCCCCAAGAAGGTGAAGTGTCTCCACTATTTTTGCAACTTGTTGTAGCAGAATTGGCTCAGAGCATACCTGTCACCAATGCTTGGCCTGAGAGAGGAGGCAGTGCAATTAAACGTATTAAAACAACGCTAAGAAACAGGCTCGCAGACAAGATGCTCGACAGCTTGCTACACTTATCGATCAATGCACCACTTCCTGGTTCAGATGAAGCTTCTGCCATCATACAGGGCCCGGTTGTTCAAAACCCGATTAACGCTAATCCCAGATTAAAAATTAACCAAGGAGTTTGTTTCTCTACTCCAAAATGCTGTTCAACGCTGATAATTAGCAAAACTTTACATTAGAAGAATTCAATCTTGAAAAACAAAAATAAGCGAAAAAAACTTTCACCAAAAAGTTGAAAACTTGAAACAAAAGTTTACGCTAATCCTGGATTAAGCTAATCGGCTTTCGAACAACCGGGCCCAGGAAGCTTCAACGAGGTTTGTAGCAGTGAAAGAGAGAAGGAAGCTACCTAGCAGACAAGACGTACAAGAAAGTGAAACAGAAGCTGGTGTTTCAAGTGTAGATCAGAATCGATCCAGTAGAACTGAACTAGAAGCAAGGGTACAGGAACTCGAAGATCAACTGGAGGTAGAAATGATTCACGCTGATCACAGCACTCTACTGTTGAAGAATATGCTTCTGTAGTTCTGTCATACTGGATGCGAGAGTGAGCAAGAGGGTGGGACAGATGAGGGTGACGATGACAGTTAAATCAGTAAACAAATCACAGTAAATAGTAACAAACTGAAAGAAAGTGAAGAACACAGTAAATCACTGCTGTTGAGGGGAAGAGTTAGATCAATGTCGTTGTTCAGATTCATTCATTAACAAATATCTGCGCTATCTTATACTCTTTCTCATTTAGATATAACAGCAGTTACTGGGTCAGTGTGGCCTTGAGAATTAGTTTTTATAAGTGGGTGCCCCTATTTGGAGAGGACTGGTTACCTAATAATTATTTTTGTATAAAATGAATGCCATTAACTCAGAAAGCAAAGCATTGTTATTGCAGGTTAATATTTCATTGAATATTGCAGTGTAATTTTCAGTTTGATAAGAGATAATTTCAACAGTAACTTTCCGATGTTCAAAGCCACTGAACAAATTACAAAATGTACTCAAAGTTGTTTGGAGAAAATGAGAAAATATGCCCGCAAAATGAAGGAAAAAGCAATTCTGAGCATCTTAAATCAAAATTTTCCCGGGAGAGCATGCCCCCGGACCCCCCTAGCAGCTTGGGCCCTACAGACCCAAGTTACACACCCTTTGGGCGTGTATATCAGTGTTACGCCTGTAACTACCACAGCAACGGCTGTACAAAATTCTACTGAGAACCCTGGGTATAATCAGCAGGAGTAGGTTTTTATGACTATGCAGGTGTTTCTCAGACAAGCAACACACAAAAGTGTTGTGTATTTGTAGTTTAATAATTCAAATAATTATTAGGATAGCTACTGTACAGCAGCTACAGGCTATTAATTTTTGAAATTGTACATGTAGTACACCCACTAGCAATTACCATTTGACATGCTAAATGGTCTCTAATTAATGTTATTTGTGATTTCAGAAAAGTGGTAAAAAAAGTTGATAAATACAGGAAAATGAATAAAAACTTCCATGTTTAGCTCTTCACTGAGGGATCTTTGGCAATTAATTATGGGCCCCAAAATGCTAGAAATCACATTTCCAAGCTTCCAGATGTCACAATTTTCTGGGGGAACATGCCACCAGATCCCCTTAGAGGACAGGGCCCCTCAAAGTCATAGCCCCCTACTCCTAGAGAAGAAATATATAAAACAGCTGATTAGTTGTTAATACCTTAATGTTCTTTTCAGGAAGTGAGACTTGTTAAAATTTCTCTGAGGAAAGGCAATTTTTGTCAATGTCAATAAGTCAAACTCATCTTGCTTCCGGGGGCTTCGCCCCCTGGACTCCCAACAGGGCTCTGCCCCTGTACCCCGCTGGGGGCCTGGGCGGCCCCCAGACCCCTCGCCTATGCGGGGGCCTACGGCCCCCAGTGCCGTCTATTTCACAATTTCTCCACCTACTTTAAATCTTATTGACAACCCTGACAGTATATTACTGATTTGTTACAGTACTTCCTTTCAATAAAGTACCCAATGTTTACATGTGTGGGTGTACAAATAACTTAAAACTTCTAAAAGTAAACAACTCTGGCCTTTGCTTTTCTGGCTTCTTCTGAATGGAATCTACTACCTGATAATGTTAAAAACTGTTCCTCACTTTCATCTTTCAGAAAGATATATTGAACAATGGCTTTTTCAAAGCTCAGAGACAATGAGACATTTCAACATACATGTAATGTCCAAAACAACTAATGATTCTTTTTCTTTCAAGTTCAAAACTATGTTCACTAAACACTACGTCACCCCAGTTTTAAGACTTGATTTCCAAGATACCTTTATTTTAACTGGAGTTTTTCAATTTGATGGTTTGCTAGACCTTATTTTTTTAATTCTAGTTTCAAGTTGCCAGTTGCTTTTAACACTACACATGGCCTTGTGCAAATTACCCCAAAGTATGGCACAAAGTTGTGCAATTTACAAGCAAATGATGCAAATTTTACAAATGCTATAAATGTGTTTTTTTCAGTTGAAGTAGTGGTTATTTGCATAAACTGAATTTCGTGTACAGAGAACCATACTTTAAAAAATGTCAGATAGTAATCAGATGGCAGTTTAGAAAACAAACTGCTATCTTGGCGAACAGCTTTTATTATCCAACTGTGTTAGTAATTGTACAGAAAACACATGCAACGAGTACAAATATTCCACGATATTGTACAGTTAGTTATTGTACAAGTTTGATTAGATGCTGATGTTATCCCATGATCTGTTACACATCCTCGGTTGTTTACAATTCATTTGCTAAAAAATGTAGTGCAAAGAAGTTGGATAATAAATAGCTTAGTAGATGTTTTGGAGTGTACATGTAGTGTTGTTGAGTATTTTTACTCGTTCTTTGTATTTTGACTCGCCCTAACAGGCTCATCAAAATACAGCACAACTCATAAAAATACTTAGCGATACTACACACCAAAAAATCTAATAAAATCTAATAAGGTTCAACAAGACAACCCCATTTATTTCTTTAAAACAACTACACAACATAAATATTGGTGGTGAATGTACTTTTCAGGCTGCAACAAAGCCACTTGGGTACATGTTTTTCAATTATTCTCATCAGAGCCTGAATTTGAGCCTGGTGTTGGATCAAGAACAAATTTTACATCTCTGCTGCTGTTGTTGTTGTTCAATCATGGTTTTGAACAACCATTTTAATCAACTTGGAGATTCTTAAATGTCGAAAATAACACAAGCACAGCTAATTCAAAGGTCTGTAGAAACCTTAAGACCACCAAAGACAACCAAATTACTCACACTTTATCACCAACACAAAACCCTTCAAGTCACATCTGTTGCCAACAAGAACACAGTACACATGGCTCAGGTATCATTTTACTGCCAGACCTCTTTCACAATGTTCACATACCTGTATCTCAAAGTCCTTAATTTCTAATTACTGTTGAGGCATTCAAAGTTCTTCTTCCACCAGTTTTCAATATGTACATCATCTACCAAGTTGTTTCATCCTGTGATACACTGCATCAAAAAGTACAAAGCATCAAAGGTTTCCATAGCTGTCTGTTTCAACTTGTGTCCTGTGAGTAATAACTTTGTAACAGAATACTTGAAACAAGAACAAACCTCAAAGCACGCACAGTAAAGGAAGGAATTCAACTTCAACCCTAAACCTAACCATCAGATTTCCACTTGAACGAAAATATTAATGATATACAGTGTACATGTATGACGTGAATCCTACATTGAACTGTGGATATGAAATCAAATAAAGCTATGATCCTTGCAGTTTAATATAAATGCAATTTTAG
>OX421447.1:25067889-25077889 GCA_949126865.1 Montipora capitata
ATATAAAGTACCATCAAGTGTAAACTAATGCCTTGGTCTTACAATCGACAACGGGCTTTCATGGCATGAGCACACCAATAAGAAAGAAAGTTGCGGTCTTGAAACAGATAAAGTTCTTACCAAAGTCAGTTCTGCGAACTATTTTTTATAAGATAATTTTCCCAAGTTTTCTGTACGGTAATGTAGTATGGGGCTCATGCTCTCAATCTTTATTGCCAGATATTGATTGCATTCAATTATGAGCGACTAAAATTAGGTATAGGCTACCCAGGTTTATCCACAGTGCTGAAGTTAGGAGTACAACTTTTTGAAACCCCAATATTTCGTTTTACATTTGGGAAAATAAGAACTTCCTAAAAACTATAAGTTTTGAGAAAGCTTCTTGAAGTATTTCTTTTCAATCAATGGATTTTAAAATACTTTTAGATGTACCAGAAGGTCGAGACAGCAGAAAGCAAATCGTTATCTTTAAGAAAGTTACGACATTTTTTAATTTCGAAGACACGTTTCGATGTTACAAACATCATCGTCAGTTACAAAATATTTGAAAAACCGTTAGGACTTATATAACAACTAGGCGAAACATGCATAATTAAATACGATTAAGTGACAAGAAATACATATACATACATGATTCCATGATTATAAATACATGATTATAAATACATGATTCCGCCCCTACTAAATTTCAACTTAAACTCAAGGAGGCTATGCATATAAATTGGGAAAAGCCTAGTTTAAACCAACAAGTTCATCACGTCAACCTGACACTTACTCTTTAGGCTCTACATTCTTTCTAACACTCTGTAACTCACTCAAATATGTATTTCTTGTCACTTAATCATATTTAATTATGCATGTTTCGCCTAGTTGTTATATAAGTCCTAACGGTTTTTCAAATATTTTGTAACTGACGATGATGTTTGTAACATCGAAACATGTCTTCGAAATTAAAAAATGTCGTAACTTTCTTAAAGATAACTTTTAGATGTATGATTTTTGATGTAAATTTATTGATTTTAACTTAGTGTTAAATTTTTATTGTGTCATTTATTTTAATTAGCTTACTTGTGCAGGTCCACATCAGGACTTTGGTCTTGCCAATTTTTGTAACCTGCTTTAAAAAAACAATGTATGTTTGTTTGTTCACTGTCCAAAAGGACGTTCAGAAGAGCGGAGAACGGGGCGTGTACCTGGTGTTCTGCTTATACTGTATAATGGACACCATACTTATCCTGTCGTGACAATGCACACAGCACCTCGCTCACATTAAAAGGAAACTGTCACGAGAAGCGCATGCGGTAGCGTCTTGTGAAAACTTGAAAAGTGTGAGGTTAATCTTTTTTCAAGTTGAATCGACAAATTCAAAATGGTGTCCACTGGGGAGGGCCATGGTGGACAAAGGAGAAACTCCGGCGAATATACGTGACTCACGCGTGAATCCATGATGACGGCTAGAAGTTTCCGTGGGCTCGAGAGCAAACAAACTCGAGCATGCGCAGCTAATGACAGTGCCCCTTTAAGGTAGTGTGGCCAAGTGTTTAGATGCTTGCCTTGAAATCTGAAGATCCCAGGTTCAAGACCCTCTCTGACTGCTAGTTGAACTTGATCCCGGTAGTCCTTGGTTCAATTTCTATGTGGCACTTGTAAATAGCCAACTGGCTTGCCTCCGACCAGTTGGGATTCTTAAGGTTGTTGTTGTTGTTGGCACTGGAAAGTCAGTGGTCAATTAAATATGTATGAATGTACCATGTGTACCTCTTGTGTTTGTATAAATGTCCTTTTTTCATCTTTAATATTCTGAGCAAGATCATCTTTGCCACTGACATATTTATCATCAGAAACACGGATGGTGTAAAGTGTAGGTTGCAGGTTAGAGTTGCAGGTCAATGTTTCACCAAAACTGTAACAACCCAAACCTTTTCAAAAATGCTAACCTTAGGCTTAAATATTATCTTTTGGGACTAATGTTAACATTAGGAAAGGTTTGGGTTGTTTCAGCTAGGGTGAAACAATGACCTGCAACTCTAGCCTGCAACCTGTGGTTTACACCCTCCAATAGAAACATTGAGTCGTAGAAAGTAAAATTCACCTTAATCTTTCGCTGAGAATTCGAAATTTATATTTTCATGTAAACGTATTTTCTCTCCATCTGTCTTTTGCCTTGCCTTTTTAATACCACGAAATTTTCGCGGGACTTTTATTTTGTGGATTGGCGATTTTTTGAGGTTTGCAGGAACAATTTATTTCGGCGCGAGTTTCCGCTTGGAACTAGTTTTTGCGGTTTGCTATTCAACCAGCAAGACTATTTTCAACTTGCATTACTTTTTGGTAAAAACCCATTAATCATCAAGAACGGAAGGAAAAAATGTGGCATCCTTGAGGCCCTAGGAGATGATGTCCCTTAGTAAATGGTGACCTTTTTATTGACGACTTCGAGTTCGTTTCTTATGCCTCAGAGACTTAACCTTTTATCGTTTCGTTTTGTTTGTAGCAAGCTCCAATTGCTTTTTCCCAATGCAGTTATGAAAATAAACCATCTTTTTTTTACCCCTCTGAATGTGGATTTAAAGCCATTTTGAGTTATATTAACGGGAGTAAATTTTCGCTGTTTTTGAGTATTGATGGTGTTTTTTTTCCTGCTGGAACTTATTTTTGCGGATCAAGAACCATCCGCAAAATCTGAAAAAATTAAACCCCGCAAAATAAAAGTGCTAACCCGGTAACTCCCAGCTTTTGCCATAATATTTGCTGCAAACGTAACACCCAAAAAAACTTTGACCTGTCATCAGATTAGACTGACAAGAAGAGGAATTATGATGCGGAAACAACATGTTCAGTCTTTCCTTAGTGTGTGGCATAAACGTTTGCTTAGTGCAACTCCAGACATGCATGACATGCAGGAAAACTCAATTTGCAGTTAGTTTTTTTGCAGACTATTTCAATTAAAGGGGCTATCTAGGTTGCTGCCTAACGTGTCGCCTGGGGCGCCTCATTTGCGAGCGCGGGCGACCAAATTTCTGAAGAAGTAGCCCGATCGGGCGCCTTACTTGATTCATCCCCACCTTCATGTAAATTTGATCCCAGTTGGAATTAATTAATTCTGGGCTCTTACAAAAATGACTCGGGCAACTAATTTTTAATGCTAGAAGCCGGAAAATGTTCTTAGGCAGCACCCTTGGCTATGCCACGTTATTTACGGTGTTGCGGGGAAATCTTTAGTTAATCACAAGTTTAAAACTCGAAAATGGTAATTTGGACTTCCTTTACCGATAAAATTATCGTTAAATCACAAACGAAATGATTCTGAGAAAAAAACGATCTTTATCCAGGCGATTACTCATACACTTGAAAAACGTCGTGCCGAAGGGGGGGGGGGGGAGGGTTGGGGATTTTGACATTTTCATTTAAGAAATTCAAATTCCCCACCCCTGGGACAAAATAATTGGTCAAAATCCCCACCCGGCGGCAAGTGAAGGTGGTGAAATGTCCTTCGTGCGATCGAAATCCCTACCCTGTGATATCACTTACGATTAAAATCTCTACCCTAGGGACAGACCTCACGATCAAACTCCTGTGGTTAGCCCTCCCTCGGACGTAACCTTGATAGGTGCCGAATCCGTTTTATGATGTTGTCCATTTATGTTCATCCATGCTTCTCTTTCATTTTGCAGTATTTCTTTTATGTTGTTCAACAGTTTTAAGTGGTTATTGCAATGTTTCATTCTGCTTTTTGGGCATTTTGCGAATCATGGAATTATATAATAATAATGATAATAATAATAATAATAATAATAATAATAATAATGATAATAATAATAATAATAATAATAATAATAATTTAATACTTCTATCATTTTGCTTGACATAGCCCCTTTAAAGGAGAAACGAGTGAGTTTCATTCAATAGCGTGTCTTGTTATCTTTGAACTGAATTTATTACAAAGTTTAAGAAAAAGGGTTTATGTGTCTCCCGGAACGAGTAATGGTAACGGGATTTGAACCGCACGATTGTTTAGGTGAGCTCGAGACACAGGATTTGGTCGCTGTCTCTAAAACCGGCTCTTTTGATGTGACGGCTGGGACTGGAGAGGGGTTTTGTGGTGAGATCATTTCCTTTGGATTTGGAATCAAATGCAGTCTGTTCCTTCGCACAAATGCATTACTATCGGTCTCGACAAAATAGGAACGAGGCTCGGAACTTTGTTTACAACAAATTCATTGTCTTTTCGGTCTGTGATATAGACTCTGTCACCAGTTGTAAGAGGACTTAGCTCCCTAGCTGCGTGACGCTTGTTGTACCAGTTGGTTTGTTTTGCCTTGATTTGGTCTTCCTTTTCTTTCAGTTTATCTAACTATTCTCTCTCCTCTTTTTTATGCATTTCCGTTTTTATAACACATCAGGTAGCCTTTTTATGTCATTTCCGGTAAATATAAAGATCTTGTAACAAGCATTTATCCATTCAATAAACCTGAAGAAGGCTGGTGTTGGCCAGCCGAAATATTCCAACATTGCCTATGTTCACGTTGTCTTGACCAACCTTTGCAGTATATTTTCTATTATCTAACTCTGACCATTTGGGTGCCAGTTTGGACGGGATCGCAGGCAAGTTTGTGCACAATCTCCTTCCCATGCTCAATTCAGCTGGGCTGTAACCGTTCTACAGTGGAGTGGCTCTGTAAGCAAGCATGGCTTCATACGGATCTTTGGCTTTGGTAAGAAGGTTCTTCATAGTTTGGACCATACGTTTGGCTTCATCGTTGCTTTGAGGATACTTCGGGCTGCTTGTGATTTGCGTAAATCCCCATTCATGAGAAAACTTTGAAAATTCGGCTGAGGAATATTGTGGACCATTGTCAGAGACAACGGTTTCTGGAATCCCATGACGTGCGAAGACGGCTTTAAGGTGATCGATCACTTCCTGTGACTTTGAATTGCGTAATACACCAAACTCACAGTATCTTGAAAAGTAATCTACCACAAGGACGAACTCCTGTCCTTTCCAATCGAATAAATCAGTTACAACTTTTTGCCATGGCCGCTCGGGTATTCTCGAAGGAATCATCGGCTCTGCATGGTTTCTTCTGATCTTTATACAGGTGGGACATTCCTTAGCGAGTTCCTCAATTTGTCTGCTGAGTCCTGGCCACCACACCTTGCGCTTCGCTCTCTCCCGGCACTTTTTGATGCCTTGGTGTCCGGTGTGTATCTTTTCCAGCACTTCGAGTCTTAATTCAGAGGGAATGATGACTCTGTCAGCTTTCATCAGGATGACTGTTGGACGGTAATTTCTCCCTTGTGTTGCCAGTAGGGTTGGAGCACATCATTCATTTTATGTTTCTCCGGCCAACCCTCTCTGCAGAATTCTTTGAGCTTTAAGCAAATTTCGTCTTCGTCTTGATGACAATGGACTTCCTGCAGACGGCGTTCAGTGGGCAGGCAGGCTCTCAATAACATGTGACACATACAGGTTCAGTTCTTCGTTGAGATTTTAGTCTCTTCTTTCGTGAGCCTTCGGTGAAGTGGAGCTCTTGGTAGGGTATCAGCAGTAGTGAGGTCTTTTCCAGGGACATGAACTATTTGGTATGAATAGCGCATGAGTCGCATCCGGAATGTTTGAATCCTGGGAGATAGGTCTCGAAGACATTTTGATCCCAGTAGTGGTATCAGTGGCTTATGGTCTGTTTCGATTTTGAACTCTTTTCCGAGGATGTAATCTGCAAACTTTTCGCATGCCCATGTAGTTGCCAGCGCTTCCTTTTCTATCTGGGCATATCTTTGTTCTGTGGAAGTCAAAGATCTTGAAGCATAAGTTGTAGCCTTTGTGGAGCCATTGTCTTAAACTTGTAACAGCACCGCGCCTAATCCATATGATGAGGCGTTGCCAGAGACTATGGTATCCTTTTCTGGACAGTAGTGAGCAAGAACTGGTGCTTGGCTCATTTCGTTCTTCAGGCGTCGAAAGGCGGCTTCTTGGGCCGGGCCCCAGTGCCATTCATTTTTGTTCGACAGGAGATCTCGAAGAGGACTTGTTTTATCCGAGAGATTTTTGATAAACTTCTGTTGATGATTTATCATTCCGAGAAATCTTCTTAGCTCGGAAACATTTTGTGGGCTTTCCATCTTTTCAATGGCTGCTGTCTTATCGGTGTCTGGACCAATCCCCTGGGCGCTTAGCGTGTGGCCCGCGAACTTTAGATGTCTTCTTGAAAATTCGCACTTTTTCGGGCTTAAGGTAATTCTTGCTTTGTTAGTCTTCGTAGCACTGCTTCAAGTCGATCGTCGTGCTGTTCTTGGGTCTTCCCGTGTACCAGGATATCGTCCATGATGCAAATTACACCTTCCAGGCCCTCTAACTAGGTCAGAATTCTCTTCTGGAATTATTCAGGTGCTGATTTCAAATCAAACGGAACTCGTTGGAAGCAATATCTGCCGAAGGGGGTTAGAAACGTCGTCAGAAGTTGACAATTCTCTGCCAGTTTTTCCTGCCAGAAGCCTGAATTTGCATCTAGCTTCGTGAATAGCGTGGAATCTCCGATCTCTCCAAGGAGGGAGTCAATCTTTGGAAGCGGGTATATTTCCCTGCATACACTTTCATTTAGCTTCGTCAGATCTACACATATTCTGACGTTTCCGTTTGGCTTCGGGACTGTGACCATCCCTGCGCACCACTCTGTTGGCTGCTCGACTTTCCTGATACCCCCAAGTTTTTTCATTTTTGCAATTTCCGCTTTCTTTTTGGTCTTCATAGGTAAAGGGATGCGTCTGGGAGTAGTAATGGCGAATGTTTTGGCATTTGGCTACAACTGGATTTCATATTCTCCGTCCAGTTCTCGAGTCCATGGAAAAGCTGCGGGTACTTTGCTTTGATTTGTTCTTCAAAACACTGGCCTTGGATACCGTTTATTCTGGCTATAGGCTACTTCGGAAAATACAATGATACTCTTTGTTTGTCCCCCCAAATTTTGCATAAGCATTGTTTTTGTTTTCTCTTGGGACCATTGTAAGTCCCAAGAGAAACTGGAAACAATGCTTATGCAAAATTTGGGGGGAAAACAGAGTATTATGGTACTTTCCGAAGTGGCCTATTAAATTCAACTTTTCAATGGCTGGTCGTCCAAGAAGAGGCTCTTTTTAACCTTTGATGACGTAGATATCTTCTGTCACGCAAGTGTCACCCAGTGAGATATATTTACGAATGGTGCAGACTCAAATTGATTGTCGCTTTTCCGATTACCAAATTTGTTTGCCATTTCTTGCTGCTTCCAATTGTGTTGACAGATCTGCCAATGGTCATTACCGATATGCCATCGTCAGTGTCGTTATCTACTTTCTGAACGCGTTTCGAAGATTTGCTAACTTTTGCGTAGTGTCCTTTCTTCTTGCATAAGTTGCACGTAGCATCTTTGGCTGGACAACGATAAGGAGGAAGACTTGGCTGAGTGCCGCATTTGTAGCAAGGCTTCTGTCTTTGTGTTTGCGCTGCAGAGCGTTTCTTTGTTTTCGGATAACTCTGTTTGGCTTGTTGAAATTTTTGTCATGAGCTTCCGATACGTCAACGCTTGTGCTTGCGTTGTTTTGAAGAATCTGATCCTGTTGTTTTGTGATTTCTGCTGATTTGACTTGTGCAATCACCTGATCGAGGGTCAAGTCGTCATTTGCCATCAATCGTCGCCGGAGTTGAGAATCACGTAATCCAGCTACCATTTGCGTGTGAACCATCTGGTCTCAAAGTTCCCCGAAAGCACAGAGATCGGCTCGTTTTTGAAGATCCTCTATGAAGGCCATGACCGGTTCTTTGTTTTACTGTAAGCGTCGAACGAACTGCGTTCTTTCGAAGGCTAATGCAACTTTCCCTTTAAAGTGATCCTTAAATTTCTGTTTTACGTCTTCAAACTTGAAGCTCTGATAGACATCGGCGGCGTTATTTCCCATGACATACGATAGGGTATTAGTGCGCACTTTATGTGACAATCCATCGCGTTGTGAGGCTGTTTCGAATAACTCATAGCGCGAAAAACATCGATTCCAGTCATCTATTTTCGGATTGAAATATACTGGAGGAGGAATACTTAAATTTTTAGCGGCCATGGCCATCGTCGGTTGCTCGTGTGGAGTAAACCCTGTGAAGAAGTTGTTTCCTCTGTCATTACAATGACATGCCTGGAATACTTGGCGTGTTTGTTCCTGTCCTAGTATCTGCAGTTTTGGGCATTCACGCGAGATTTTGTGAATGTAGCCTTGTTACTTTGAAGTCCTCACTACTGACACCATGTATTGTTATTGAAGGCGCGTAACAAGGAGTCAAGAACAGAAGCTTCCAGTGTTTAATTATAAAACATACGGCATGTACAACGCGATCGCCAGAGGTCATCTGCTTGTCTAATATCAGATACACGTGTTATATAAAATACGAGCGAGGCTATAAAGCTAACAGGGAATTGAAAGCTAATCCCACTCCACTTGAAAAAAATGAACTGGAACGCTGCAGTTCAATACCACCCATCTCAGTGCCTTCTGTTTTTGGGTAACACGCACCACGATTAACCCAGTGTACGCTCATGGAGCGTCTAGTTTATTTTTTTCCGTGTCGGTAAAAGTCTTTCCTGTCACTCCCCTGCTAAGTAGTGTCTTTGTGCATAGAGTCTTCTGTGCCTATTTTGTTAGGTTTGAGGGGGCTGGGGTAATGCGTAGATTTCTCTGGTGCACACAAGTGAACATTTAATTAACCTGCAATGGCGTCGAAAGTCATTGTAACGCGAATGGCGTTTTAGTGGATCTTTAAACAAAAGATACCCTTAGGGAGCTCAAGAATGGAACGTAAATTGGATAAAAAAGACAGGCGGTGAAAAATAGATATCTGGAATCTTAAAAGCAACGAGTAATGGACTTCGACGACAATCTTTCGCCCGTTGAGCCGAAATCAAAGTGAGCTGTATTTCTAATATTTTGCCAAGTGTGCTGTTATGTACAACACTGAAACCAAATGAAAAATTCTCTGGTAACTCAGTATGGGTTCAACAAAGACAGAGAAGGCATCCATAAAGTGGACCTGTGATCTCTGTTGTCTTGCTATTTGTATTGATTTGTACTCAACTCTGCACAGTCTTCCGGTAACAATTGGAAATTTCACTAATTCAATGGCGTCGAAAGTCATTGTAACGCGAATGGCGTTTTAGTGGATCCTTAAACAAAATATACCCTCTTGGAGCTCAAGAATGGAACGTCCATTGGATGAACAAGACAGGCGGTAAAAAATAAATATCTGAAATCTTTAAAACAATTTCATTTTTCGCCGTTGGATATCAAGAGAGCTTTGTTTCTAATATTTTACTAATCAAATAGCAATTTTTTTTATGGATTTAACAAACATTGAACGAATCGAACGCCTTGATGCATCACAGTGTTTACTGAAGTCGCATCTAAGTTGTCTGGCAATTTACATTTATTTTGTACTCAACTTTTGTAAAACAAAATTGGAAATGTGACAGCGAAGAATTATTTGAATGAAAGCTTGTTGTCTCTTTTGTGCTTCATTATTTACGGTCAAGGTTCTTTCGAAAAGGGTTTGATGCGGACTGTCAGAAATTTATTTAATTGCATATGCTTTGTGACACGGATTGTGTGTCTTGTTTGCACGCACGCAATTGAAATAGGAAGGGTTCACGAAAATAAACAGGTCTGTTGGAAGCGTTCTTGAATTTCAACAAAATGAGCCCCAAAATCAGCAAAAAAATGTGACGCTGCCATGCAAAACGATGGATTACCTGGTGATAAATAACCTCAACTTTGCAGAAACAATGGTCAACCTCAAGAGTTGGGTGATTGTGATTTTGTGTTGAATTCGCACATTTCTTGTCAAACTTTATAACACTTAAAAGAAAAAGAAACTAACAAAAACAAAACCCGGTATCTTGCCATCATTTGAAACAGATGCTTCACTGTTTCGTAAGTAAACACGCCGCGGTATAAACTTGATCACCGCGCCCGCTGAATTCGA
>OX421447.1:25085389-25090389 GCA_949126865.1 Montipora capitata
GTTTCCGAGCTAGGTTCTTTGACAGTGCGTTGATCGAAAAAGTGTTTAAGTGCTTGAAGACCTTCGCTATTAGGAATGACTGTGTATAGAGATGTAATGTCCATGGTGAAAATAAGTTTGTTTTGGCCGGAGAAATTGAAATCGCGGAAAATTTGTAGTGCGTGTGTACTGTCTTTAATGTATGATGGCAAAGATTTGACGATAGGCGTCATAATCCTGTCTAAGTAGCTAGAAATGAGTTCGGTGGGGCAACTACAGGCAGAAACGATAGGGCGACCTGGGTTGTTGGGTTTGTGAATTTTAGGCAAGAAGTAAATGGACGAAGTTCTAGGGGTGTTGATGATGAGATTAGTGGCAGTGTCCGGTAATTCTTGATTAACTATAAGATTTTGAATGGTGTCTTTGACAAGTTTTTGATTTTTGGAAGTGAGATCTTTAGGGATTTTGGCATAAAACGAGGTATCCGAAAGTTGCCGCAAAGCTTCTTTTTGGTAAAGGTCGGACCGCCAAACAACTACCGCGCCGCCTTTGTCGGCCGATTTGACAACTATGTCGTTGCGTTGACTAAGATTTTTAAGAGCCGCCCACGTCAAGAACTCCATTCCTTATTCTCAATTTCTTAGACTTCGACGTCTATGTAGTGATGACTCCGATTTTTCCAGCAAATCAGAGGAGATGTGCCAGTTCTTCGAGAAACGTGGCTATCCTGTCTCTGTGGTCAAAGCGGGCCATCATCGCGCCGAACAATTTGATCGAGAGTCATCACTACAAACGTCACAAAAAGATAAGAATGGCAGAATTCCATTCACCCTCACTTTCCATCCTCATAATCGCGCAGTCAAAAGCATCATTCTTAGTAATTTTAAATTACTCCAAAATGATCCCGAGACTGGTAGAATCTTTTCGCAACCTCCACTTATTTCATTCAAACGCGACAAAAACGTAGGCAACTTTTTAGTTAGAAGCGCGCTCAAAACTAACGAGCAACCCGGCACTTTCAAATGCGCGCGCTCACGATGCAAAACTTGTCTTTTCATTGTTAACACTAGCAAGATATCGGGACCTAAGCGATCTGTTAAGATCACCGATCGTTTCACATGTACCTCCGCAAATGTCATTTATTGCATAACCTGTACGTTATGCAATAAATTATACATTGGTGAGACAGGTAGACGACTAGGCGACCGATTCCGCGAACACCTTCGCGATGTTGAGAAGAATGACAAGGATGCATCTAAGCCAGTCGCTCGCCATTTTAATCTGCCTAACCACTCCAAAAAACACATGGCTATCTGCGGCCTTTCCCTACATCTAGGTACGACGGAAAGCCGCAAGAATCTGGAACAAAAATTCATCTTTCAAATCGGCACCCTTAATCCTCACGGTATTAACGAACGCTTTTCATTTAACTAATATATTCCTATTTTTCACGTTGCCATGTTACCACCAATAAAGAGATTAAGCATGACGTTTACGACAAAAGGCAAACGTCGGAGTGAAATTAGGGTTTTGCCAAAGAAGGAAGAACCCTGCTTGTTATTAGCTCATTTCTGTCCTGTTAGCTCCATATATCAAGCAACTTCTCAAAGGAACGAGACAAGATAAAATGAGATAATTTTCACGCTTTTATGAAAAGCAGGAGCCTGCCGTTTCCCGTTTGCCGTTGGCCGTAAACGTCATGCTTAATCTCTCTAATAGCGTAGCTCCTACTCTACTATAAAAACTACACGTAACCCATAATTCCTCGATTCGCTCTGACGAAGGGCTAACGCTCGAAACGTCAGCTTTTAGAATCTCTGTACGGTGGCCAATTTACATTATCAACTCCGTTGATAAAACGAAATTTTTGTATACTACTTCCCCACCGACGCAGCACCACAGTTTCTTTAGAAACTACCCCTTCATTCATTTATATATACCTGCTCTACATTATAATTATGGTCAAGAAACGCGTCAGCAATGAAGCGAGCTGAAAACATTTTTGCAGCTCTGAGAAAAAACGGCTGACAAAAGCCGTTTTGGACCGGAATTGACCGAGGCAGAAATCGATGCTTTAGTCGACAATGTTGTTGATCCTGGAGTTTTTAATAAAAATAACAATAATAAAAGCGAGGTGACACACGCTAACACCAACCCGGTGTGGCCAACACATCACGCATGCGCAAAACCATTTCACCCGGTCAATTAGCAGCCATGGACAGCTTTTTCGTGAAAAACACAAACTCTTTTATTCACAAGATAAAAAAACTCCTACTTACAATCATCATAAGAAAAAATAAAGTACAAACTCGAGAAAGGTCTCTCTAGGGAAAAACAAACACAAAGTTCACTTGGAAGGCACAGGACTCAGGCGGATCAGCCTGCGAGCAGGCGGAACGTCGCATTCTGACATCTTAGCTGGAGCTCGCTTCATAGGTTTCTCGCCTTTTTGTAGTTGCACACAAAACTTACGCTGAACTTGATAAACAAAACGAGCCATATACTGATGAGAATCAACGGACAAACCATTCTTCTCTATCACATGAGAAACAAAGTCAGTAACTCGAGCAGGAGACATGCGGATCACGTCATCACGGGAGAAGTCGCCTAGAGCAGAAAGAAGATATGAATCAATCTTATCACGATGAGCAACAACTGAAGACCTTGAAACGGGAACCGAAGGCGGAGCAACTGAGGTAATAGGTTCACTATCAGAAGTAACAGCAGGAACAGAAGAATGAACCTTAGGCGATGCAGGAACGGAGGCGGAAGACGGCGGAGTAGAAACAGCGGACACAAGAGCAGGAGACACGGAGGCTGAAGACGGCGAAGTAGAAACACACACAGGAGCAGAAACTTTAGCAGGAGACACGGAGACGGAAGACGACGAAATAGAAACAGCGGGGTTGAGGAGGGGCAGCCTTAGCAGCAACCTCCTCATCACCAGACGCCATCTCTCCATCATGCCATGGAAACACCATCATCAGAATGAGGAACGTACTCAGGACTATCATCGTCACGAGCGAGAGGACCACCAACAAGAACTTCCGTGCCCGGATGAACAGAGTCCCAGGCCTGCCTACAATACCTAGCCAAATGACTGGGCTGATGACAACGCCGGCACAGACCAGAGAGAGGGCAGTTTGAGGCACGATGACCAAACTTACGGCAATAAAATTGCAATTCTAGAGAGGACTTGTATGCAAATTCTCCTAAGTTAACTTGGCTCCATTACCAGCTGCTTTACTGAAATGAGCCCACAAAGTCCGGGCTCGAGAGAGCGGCAAAAATAAAGCCTATGATTTTAGCACATACTAAAAGATATGAAGGCTTTAGACAAGTCTATGACATCCACAAATACTTTGATTAAATAAAGTGTTAGTGTAGTTTGCTCTGTATGCCCCACTTGTCACCATTATATCGGTTTTCTGACAGTTTTCTATGCGGTTTTCGGTTTTGGCCGAATTTTTTTGTGGTTTTGCGGTTTTGGATGATTTTCTCTTCGGTTTTGCGGTTTCTAATACACCCCAATGTCCCCCTCATTCTTTGATTCTATCTTGCATAGGTCTTCCAGTCTCGTCTTGTTTAGTCGGCTCGACAGCGTCTTTCGGTTGTACTCGATGTGATGTTAATGTAGTCTCAGACTTAAAAACCGCACGCATGCCTTGTTACTGTAGGCAGCGGCGAAGTTGTTCGGATAGGCCTTTGACATAGGGTAAAACCGCAGTATGCTTGTACTCGATCGTAGGCTCAGCACTGCTACTCGGTTTTCTGGTCTTGGTGATTTTCTGCTATAAAGAAAAAGGGTAACCATTAGAGACAAGAACAGAAGACAGGTGCTAGGAGACGTTTGGCGCGCTCGTAGAGGCACTTGACAATACCGCGTTTTACTGATTGCGGGTGGTTGGAATCATAAGCTAGGTACTGATCAGTGTGCGTAGGCTTCCTGTATACGCTGGTGGTGAGGCGGCCGTCCGGTTCTCTTGAAACTGCGGTGTCAAGGAAAGCGAGTTTGTAGTCGTTCTCTGTCCGAGTTACCTGTTAAAGGCGATAAGATGTTAGCTAAGTAAGCAGATAAATCATATGCGAAGGTGTTAACGCATGACGCAATAGGTCTTAAGGGTACATCGGCCTTGTGAATCTTTGGTAAACCGTAGTTTCTAGGCGGCTGTTTGTGTCGAGGTCTACATCTACATTTAGGTATGTCGGTAAAAGTCGTTAGATATCACACCAACGTTTAAGGATGTAACAAAAATTAAAATAATACCAATGAAAATTATATCTACTAAAACGTAAACTGAAAAAAAAAATAAATAAGGGAATAAAAAATAAATGTAAAAATAACATAAATACTAAAATCACTCAGTAAAGTACTTAGAAATGTTACTCTTAAATGTCTCTAGAAAATTATTTCAACAATGTCTTTCGGTAGTTTGTTCCACATCCTTAGGGTACGTGGAAAAAAGGAATAAAAATATACATCCTTTGTGGCATTAATGTTTAAAAATTTATAATCATGACTAGAACGAGTTTTGACTCTGCAGTTGCTATGCGAGCGTAAGTAACTATTTTTATTGATATCAACGGTGCCATGGCATATTTTATACATCAAATTTAATCTGGCTATTGTTCTCCTTGTTTCAAGACTGAACCAACCTAAGTCCCTTAACATCCCAGTAACACTATCTGTAGGTTGGTAGTTGTTTGAGCAGAAGCGGGCTGCTTTCCTCTGCACACGTTCAAGAGATGAAATATCCTTTTTAAAGTGGGAGTCCCAAGCTTCACAGCCATATTCCAATTTTGGACGAACCAATGTTGTATATGCAGTTTCCTTTACTGATCGTGGACAGTTCCACAAACTACTTTTGATTAAACAGAGGACTTTGCTCAAAACGAGTATGGCGGCATGGACGGATTTATTTCTTGTATGGTCTTCGCTAAGTCATGGATAGTTGTTATCAGCTGAGTGAACAGTTGATCGTTTGGCTCTAAAGCCATGTTTTTCATCAGTGAGTATCCGG
>OX421447.1:25100389-25102889 GCA_949126865.1 Montipora capitata
GAAAGGTGGAAACATCTTCAAGTCCTGTAGGAACTCTGAAGTGCAATTTAAACAAGGGTACCAAGTTTATGAGCAGAAGCTTTCACTCGGAGAGTTTAATTAAATAATCACCAACCAGCAGTTACGTGGCCGAGGATCCAATTCAGCATTCTAGGCAGAAATGCGAAGTCATCTTAATCGGCACAAGGAATACTATAGCTACCTCCCGCGACTTATAAATGTTTGTAGATGGTGAACTGCTAAAGCAAACGAATAGTGTGAAATATTTAAGGGTGCACATAGATCGTAACCTAAGTTGGAATATACACGTTCATGTAATATCTCGAAGAGTTTATCCCAGACTGAAACTGTTGAACAGGGTATCTAAGTACCCCAGCTGGAAACTGCTACGGGTGACTGTGGAAAACAAAATGCTTTGCACCTCGAGCGTCTTCAAAACTAAGCTATGCATAATATCCTTGGGGCAAATCGCAAGACTTGTACACAATTCATGCGATCAAAACTAACGCCGCTATCTTTAAGCAACAGAAGACGTTTCATGAGATTACAACTTGTGTACAAAATCATTAACAACATAGGCTGCCCTCGCCAACTGAAAGGATACTTGCCAAACACTCTGAGCTACATGATCGTAATTTCAGAGATAGCTCGCTAATTAACGGTATGAGAGCCAAGTCAACTATGGGCCAATGTAGTTTTAAGAGTGCGGCCGCTCGTGAATGGAATTCTCTACCAAGAAACATTCGAGACACGCCTACTCTAAGGACTTTTAAGTCAAAATTATTCAATTATTTTCTAAATCTCGATGTAAATTTGCATGTTTGTAGTGTCCGTCAGTCTTAATATCTGGTTTTGTGATGTGATCCTGCATATATATATTTTTTGTACATATCTTAATTTAATATCTATACATTTTCATCTCTCTTTTTTTTTAACTCTTTATATAATTATAATGTTACTATTTTACAGATCAAAGGTTTACACCAGCAAATCTTTTTATTTTGCTGCTGATCGGTCTTTTCAGTCCAAATAAAGATATTATTATTATTATTTTTATTATTATCATTAATATTATTCTTACTATTATTATTAACGACTTCTGTTGCAATGTACTTGATAAACTAAAAACCCCAACAAACCTTGGTACGCCATCATAATCACTACCGAGTCCTACGTGATCAATTCCAGAAACGTTCTTGATGTAGTCAATGTGATCTAAAAAATGAAAGAAATGTATATATTTGAAGTGCGAGTTTTAGACTAGACTGAAATTTTGAGTAGCTTCATAGCTTAGTTGGTAGAGCTTTGCACCCGCATCGCAGAAGTCATAAATTCTAATCCCGTCGCAGCCCTCTGAATTGTTCCGGTGATTATAAGTGTTAACTGCTTAAGTGTATAGATAAGTGGGAGTATCACTTCTTCCTTTCATGGTGTAAAAAAATGAAAAATAATAGTAATACCAAGCCCATGTTTAACAATGGAATCAGTTCCATTGGATAGTCAACGTGACACGAAGCGCTAAGTGAGCAATAATCATTTCACATATTAAACAAACGTGACTTGAAAAAATGTTTTATTCAAGGAGCCACGTTTGGGTCAAAAGGTATTTTATTCTTTTAACATTTCGCCATTGAAACCAAAACAGTTGCATAAGCTGCCGTCTGACGGTGTCTATTCCCTCTCTCAGAGTGACAGTTACATTCATGCCTGGACAATAGTGCACAATTAATATTGAAAGCATGAGTAAATGGAACAGGCTAAATCATTACTAATACGAAATTGTGGAAATACCCGTCCTATCCCTACTCACCCTGCGCCTGCTCAAAGGAAGCGTGTTCCTTCACGCAAAGAGTTCTTCTGGTCATGCGTTGTACTATAGAAATTCTTTTAAGGGATGAAAAAAATTAACGTCTTGTGTTACCTGCTACATCATTAAGAGTGGCACTCTTGTTGCAGGTCACGTAATCATTGTAAAAGTTGACCATAACCACACCTCCATTTTGGCGCTGTAATATGAATAACAATGGAAGGAGTTATGCTGTTCGTGAAACTCGAGAAGATTTTCATCATCTACACAGTACTTTACTTGGTAAAAGAAAAATTAGAACAATCAATTGAATTTCAAACGTGCTACATTTTCTTGATTTTTTTTAAAAACGAGGATAGATCAGTCTTTAATGCATTCCAATGCCTATGCATATGTTTACTCTCCCTCCTTCAGTTCTTGATGTACAAACAATAATGTTCATGGCTTCCTTTAAGTCTTAGCCCAATCTATACGGCTATGATTCGGAAACCTTAGAAACAGCGAGGGACCCATAGGTTTTACTCATGAAGCAATTACAATTCTGTGCTTAGGTCCCTAGGAGTACCATACCTGATGACCTTACCAACTGAAATTTGAAGAGCTCTCCTCAGTAAAACCTGATCGTTTAACAATTTGAGAAATTTGAGTGTGTTAATTATTAATTTCAGTTTACAGTGTCCCCAATTAGTGCTC
>OX421447.1:25107889-25120389 GCA_949126865.1 Montipora capitata
GGGCTATTTCAAGCGTCAATGATAATTGTAGATTGTGTTGTTGTCCGCTAAAGATTAAATACGGAGAATTAAAAAAAAAATCGTATATTTCAACGCAAAACCTTTTCACGGTCTCGAAGCGCGAAGGATGCATACAAGGTCTGACTTTGGCAGAACTCTGTTCACATATTGGACTGGAAATTGAAAAATCAGACACGTTCTCTGATCGAGTATGTCATGCCTGTGGTAGGAAAATACGGAACGAATTTGATTTCCATACCTTCATCGCCTCAAACTTGAAAAGAGAGAAGGATAACTCGGCTGTGATGGAAGTTGATGACCATTCTGGTAGATTCAAGCGGCTTTTGCCAACAACTCTTTCATCGCCAGATAGAAGCCCTCAAGCCAGAAAAGGGAAAAAAGCAACTGGACAAAAATCATCAGCGAAAAAATCCTTAAGTTTTAAAGATGTTTCGAGCTCTGTGGTTAACAGCGATCACAACGAACTCTCTACTTTAAACACAGCGGATGACTCACCTCAGGAAGCTGGCGAACTTTTTCTCTCATATCTAAACGTGGAAGACTTACTTGAAAGTTCAAGCACCGAAGCTAAAGTGGTAGTTGTTAACCCGGGTGGTCGCGTTGAAACGTTCAGCTCGTTTCATGATAAGACGAAATCGATAATAGTAAATCTGTGCAGAAAAAAATGGAAAACGGTTGCGAATTTGACATTCTGTGTGTAATTCGTCGAGCACAATCGCCGACACGGCTCGATGTAGAGCACTGTCTTCTTTTAAAGCGACAAGGAATGCCTTTTCTAACACCGTCTCAGCGGATTAATAGAGAAATTGAGGTGGACTCTCTCGAGCCGCATTCAGTGCTTCCGTCGTAAGTTCCATTGCCGTGCAGTTCAGCGACAACATTTCGGAAATCTGGTCGTCTATAATACTTTTCAACGGGGCAATGACAATCCCACACGTTTTCGATGAAGAGATTTCTTCTTTGGCAAGAGAGAAGGCAGTATAGATTACGCTCTTGCCAAAACCTGTTGGCAAAATTGCCATGACGCAAAATTATTTAACCCGGTCTTGCGCCTCTTTAATTGTTCCACGCTTCAACACGCGTTATATGAAAGACTCTGTCGCGTTTAGAGGCTCAGCCCTATGGAATGCAATGACCAATATTTGCAGTACCTTGACAAAAAACATTCCGTATCGTGACCTCAGACTAAAGCTCAAATCCCTAGTTAATTTTAATGAATTTAGTTTTAAGATAACGTCTGTATCTACTTGTAATTTTAGAAAAAATGACTTTGTATATATTTAAATTTATGTCTATATTCATATCTGTAAATACTGCTAAATTTAAGTTCAATGCTCTTTTTGTATATATTCTTAGTTAGTTAGTGATAAGTTATTGTAAACGACCCCACAAGCTCATGTAGCTTTAATACTCATCGTTTTAAAATAAAGGCCATCTATGACGTCTCTCCCATGAAGAAGATTGTTAATGGCCGTTTCCTGCTCTGGCTTCAAGACAACTGCACTATTTTCCCGACGAATATTCAAGAGCGACAACGCTCTAGTTAATGCTTCTGCCATATTTTGATTTTGACTCTCCCAAGGGAAATTACCAAAATATTTGATTGACGGGCGAGCATTCTGAACCAATCGGAACGATCCGTACGCTGGCATACGGACCGACTCAAAAAAGCCTCCCGTCCGTGCAGGCGGTTTTTCAGTTGCTCCTGCCCCAATCTCCTCGCGGTTTTTCTGCCCTCGCCCGCCTTTATTACTTAGCAACCAAAACCGCCATGCTACGCAGGCTACGGAAACCGGAAATAAGCACCGGCCTGATGGGCCTTACTAGGCTCGTAAAAGAGACCTCTTTATATTACAGCCCACAGTTAAAAATTCATAACCCGCACCGCAATTCTCTACTTTCTCAAATCCCATAGTACACCTCTTTTACCCCTCAAAAATTTGCGTAGGCATTGTTTTCGATTTCTCTCGGGACATCTTCAATGATTCCCCTAAATTACAAACTGCAATAAAATCTCTAAAAGTTGAATGGACTAATGGATGGGCAAGGCAAGTGCCTGGTAACAAAGCACTGAAGTCTACAACATTAGAACATTTCCCTGCCACTGACCAGGAGCTTTTGTTACATCCAACACGTCGCGCATGACCTTGTGGGAGACATGTGATATGTCAATAAACATCCCAAGACGATTCATCTCTTTTACCACAATCTAAAAATAGACGAATGCCCCAATTTCAACATACAACGTAGCAGTTGTGGTTGAAGTGAGTTTTCTATACATTTTTTTACTACTTGCAGCAAAAAACAACAAACCAAAAAGAAAGAAAGAAAGAAAATAATATAGTAAAGGAACACACCCTGACAAAATTCCCCAACAGTTCGTTGTTGTCTATTAATGAAGCGATGTGTCATGTAAGGCGTCTGTTTTGTGGACAAGACAATAAATAATCTATTAGAGTAAAGCGTTCGTTCTTTCTTCTTTGATAACGTAATCCTCCGTGGCGAACATTTCATCATGTCTATACAATAGGGAAGATATATGTTTACAAACAGTGCTTTTCTTATCCAGCCAATAAGCCTCTGGTTGGCACATTACTGACAATAGGTGACGTCAATGATATCTTCGCTATGGGTATAGAAAATCGTATGAACGTGAGTGCATTTCGTGATTTTAGGACACTCGCAGGAACCCTGATACTCATGATGTTTCAAAAGTTATCAATGAATTCAGAGCTATCTAAAATTTTCGAAAATTTAAGGTAGCTCTGAATTGGCTCCCATGAATTTTCTAAAACTTTGCCGATAGTTCTATCTCAGATCGCTAATTGCTGTTCTACAATAAAAAAGGGGCCACGGAGTTCATTTAGGAGATGTAAGCAAGTAAAGACGACATATAGGGTGTTTTTGGAGAGCTTTCATGTTGCCATGATAGCCTATTACCTCGCAATAATGGGCGCATTTTGGTAAGGAATAATTGGTGTTTCATTTGGTACCATAACATTGCTGTTACGTGATACAGTGTTGTAGTGACAACCCCTCTAATGAGGTCTCTCAAACGTAGTGAAACTGGTTCCAGCCACCTTAAGGCGAACATACAGAAAGCGTAGAAAGAAGAGTCAGTGAACTTGATCTTACTTTTCCGAATTCTGTTAACCCATTGTGTGCTGGCTGCTCTGGTGTGCAGGAATCAGCCCTAGAATAGACAACAAATCAACCCAATCTTTTTTGTTTTCCAATGTTACTTTGCAATTATCAGGCTTTTCAAAGACGAAAGAAGCATGACTAATTCCTGGGGGAAAGCGCGACTAGTATTTGTGAGCTCCTGTTAGCTCCTATCTTGGGACCTTAACTGAAACTCAACTTCAAGCACAGCGTTAACAGTTGGAATTTGCCCCTACTACAATGTAATCGAAGAAAGCTTTTGATGATGAGCCCTGCGCACAATTCTTCACCCAACCAAACAAGTACATCTTGTCTCCAGAGGTACATCTGTCACTTAGGCCCGATTAAAACATCGCTCTTCTACCGTGTCAAACTCAATATTAAATTGAGTTCGACAAGGCAGAAGTGCGAGGCGACGTTTGAATTGTCCAATTTTTGGATGCCTCTGTCAAAACATTTTTTACGGTGAACCAGAGACACTGAAAATGATGTCATATGAATACAAAATATGTACAGATGTAACAGTGCCTTGTTTATTTTATTCAACAATAATTTCAAAGAGAATTCTCATCGCAGTTAATAAGGCAAGTTTGCATTTGCAAAAACAGCCTGAAACCAAGCTTTTTAAACGGAGTACATTTTTGTATGTTCACCCAGCTTGTTGTCTATCACAAAAAATTACTTGACTTCCAAGAAATCCGTTTCATGATTATGAAAGCATTCAAGAGTCTAAGTGCACCTAAACCCCCAAAATTTTGTTTTTTTTTAAATTAAGCGTAGTCTTGGCAGCCTTTTGGCGCAAACATTTTTGAGATTGATATATACTCGAGTTTCTGTGCCACTTTAAACTCGACTATCAGGGAATCACGGCCGCATAAAAGAGGTCTGGGGAGATGCTCCCTGCTCACCAGGGTTTGTGTTGGTGCAAGTGTGGAATTTGTATTGTCGATTTTCTTCAAACATCAGCGAATGCTATATTTGCTGAGAGTTGGAAGGATGCTAGAGTCTTTGGAAAGTGATGTTGGTCCCGACAGATTGTCCTGTGTGACTCAACACCCAGGATTTGAGCCCGCTTGCCTTCAGAAATGGAGCCTTTGGTTTGCAGCCGGAAAATATAAAACAAAAGGCAAGCAAATGTATCAACAAACAGTAAATGAAGCAAAGTGACCGATGAAATAAAATTATGTTCGGAAGAGATGGTTTACAGATAGTGTGTGTTGTGTACAGCTGGTGTATTTGATTAAATACCTGATTTTATTTTGGCTTCTTTTCTTTTTATTGCTTCCACTTCCAATTTTTGTATAACTTGAGCATTCTTAATTTTGTCATTTAAAGAATCTTATTAGAATAGATGTTCAAACGTTTTTCAAGTTTGATCAAGCGGTCCAAACGTCCAGTGAAATAACCGAACTATTGGAAGGTTCCCACTTTGCGTGTTTCATTCGCGCAAACTGAAGCCATCTTCTTCGACGTTTTATGGCTTCAGGGCAATTGTCGTCGAAATACGGTATCAAATGAAGCCGTACATCTTCTTTTCAACGTCACAATATCAGCTCGACCCATACGTCTCTGGTCTCGGTAGTGATGCCAATATGGAGGTTTCTTACAGCAAATCTTACGTATTCATTAGATCATCAAAAATCGAGATTTAAACCGAATAAAAAAAATTTGGGCGCCAAAATGCTCCTAAGGTACGTTAATTCTTGTTAGGGAAAAATATTTTTTGTGTTTAGGAGCACTTTAAGATTTCGTGCAACGCGACTTGTGCCCGTGGTGTTTATTACCCTAACGATGAATTGGAAGCTTGGAAAACCAAAATGCAATATTTAATAACAAATACTTATATTTGTCGCAATTCTTACCACGGAGTATGACAAGCGTGTGTTAGCGTCATGTATCGTCCTCCCATATCAAACAGCATCCTCAGGGTATCCAAGCTGCTGTCCATTGAGTGACCACCCTCTACACCAATCAAAGAGGCAATTTTGTTGTCTTTATGGGCATCTTTTATCCCTTGGGCAGAGGTCACAAAGACAAAATCATTCGAATACTTGTCCACCATTCGGAGGATGACGTCAATTTGCTCCGAAAACAAACGAACGGAGTCTGTAAACTGGTTTCTGCAGGAAACGTAGGCTGCCCAAAACTGTGAAAGTGAATGAGGACAAAATTTAATCGGTAAGGGTTAGGTTTTTTTTTATAAGAAGCAAACCAGGTTAAAATGCGCTGTGGCATTAATGACACTGAACAAGCTCTTTATATATAGAAAAAAAAAAATAATAATAAGCATCGAGGAAAAAATGTTAGGATGTCATAACATCAGCTTTCTCAATGTGGATTTTCATTTTCAGCTTTTCAATCGCCTTTCTAATCTTCCTTGTGGTCTTACCTGCGCTCCTACTCGACCCTTCCTGAGCCTGGGAATGTCTGTATGAAATTCTGGATTATTTGTATTCAAAGTCACGTTTTCAAGTTGATTCATGTAATTTTTCCTCAGTTGCCAAGGTAAGTCGTTATGCCTAAAGAGAAAACAAATATAAAAAAATGTATTAGTCAATGTCACATAAATTTAAGATTTTAAAAGCTATTGGTTGAAGTGTAAGTACCTTAAGTCACGGTGGTGAAATTGTCCTTTCGCATGGGAATAGCAACTCTATTCTAAAAACCAACTCATTCCCAATGAGCGACTTTGTGGCATCCTTAACCTTTGGACCTCTAGAACTGCATCATAGTTCTTTTATCACCCAACCATACTTAATATGGCTTTAACTCCCAGAGTCAGAAATTCAGCCATAGCTCTCTGTTATGATTTTTTTCTTCAGGTCGCGATTTTCTTGCACATGAGATATACGACAATTCGATTTCCCGTACCAGTCGCGAGAAAAGCACTTGAAAAAGAGGTGTTACCTTTGGCTTATAGTTACTTGAGTGAAAACTCCTTGGGTGGACGAGCCTATATTGTATACTATACATATATATTATAGACCAAGCGCGAGGTCCGTACTTGGAGAATATCGGCCAGAGGTTTCAAAAGTACGGACCTAGCGGGTCCGTATACTGTGAAGACGTGGAGTCGATATTCTCCAGTACGTCCCCCGCACCTAGTCAATCAGATATATTCATTACACGACTGAAACCTGTATTTAGAACAGTTGTATTCTGAAAATTCTTATCCTGAAGATTTTAGAACGCAGGCTAAATGAGTTGCCAACTGAATTTTCTCGTGCTAAGACTCAATTCGCAAAAAAAATGAACGAATTGAATCATATATTGAACTTTGGATATGAAATCAAGTGCAAGAAAGGAAAGGAAAAGAACTTCATTTAAGAGTCTAATCGTTCTAGCGCTGGAGCATTAATTGGGGACGCTGTCAATTGAAATGAACAAATCAACTCAATTTTGGTTTTTGAGGAGAGGGGAAACCGCAGTACCCGGAGAAAACATCTCGGTGCAGAGTAGAGAAACAACAAACTCAACCCACATATGACGCCGGATCTGGGAATCGAACCCAGGCCACATTAAAAGCTATGTTACTCGCAGTTATGAACGCAGTTTTAGAAATTGAAATGGTACAGAGCAAACAGAAACCGTTTACTGCTGGTTTGCGAAACGAAATATGTGGTTTTGTAATGGTTCAGACGCCGATGTTGAAACGGAACAGACTAATTGAAATTGGTTTATTCAACTGAGAATCCATCCTTCGACGAAATGTGAAATTATCAGGTCTGACAACAAATGATCTAGTGCTCTGTAGCAGAATGGTTTAGTTAAAGAAGGAACGGTTCAACAAATTGATAAATAACGTAACTCACCGGCAAATGGTTGAATGAAGTGTTAAATGGTTTAATAGCTGGGCAATTGATTCACTGCAAAGTCAAATGGACAAGTCAAAACTGAAATGGTTTAGTTAAAGAAGGAACGGTTCAACTAATCGGCGAACGACTTCATCCACCGGCAAATGATGAAGTGTCACATGGTTTGATTCAGTGCAAAGTCAAATGGACAAGTCAAAACGGAAATGATTTAGTCGACGGGGGGTCTGACGTAAATATCTGTCATCAGGAAGATAAAACTTGGCTTCAGTGTTCTCTTTCTTCCTTCTTTTTAGATGAAGTTTTGTTTTAACAGAGTAAAGTTAAAAAGTATGGAAACAATTGGATAAAACCGTTACTTTAAAAGGAGATTGAAGACAGAAAAAAAATCACTGAACGAATTTTTATTCCTATTTTTTTAAGATAAAAAATAATAAAATTTTGCCCTCAGTTTCCCCTTTAAGAATCCAAAAAATATTCTATGATGGTCTGTTTACAGACAACTGGGGAATATAATAGATAGCCCCCACCTTCACAAGTTCAGTCAATCTAGTTTAATGTAGCAATAGATTATAGAGTCGCTACTAAAGATTTTTACCCATTCGTAAATCTAACACCACGGAAAGGAGAGAACCTTGGATCCTATCTCCTATAGATCAGATTTTTCTCTGTCCTTGTATGGCCCATTTCCATCAGTAGGGCTAACGCTCACATGGTTCATATGGGATAGAAATCTAGCACTTCACATTACACTCTATTCATATAAAGTGAAGGCGGAGCGTTTATTTTTAATTTGTTTAGAGCTGCTTTTTTCGCTGTATTGCAATTTTTGGCATATCTTTAGAAGCTCTGATAAGGTTACATGATGCCTGGAGGATCTATGTCTAGAACAGCAACGAAAGGAGAGCGAAAGAGAACGACAACAACAAAACAGAATACCAGTAATAGCTCATACTTGTTGGAAGAAGTTACTGCACAAATCAGGTCTTTCCTTGGGCACTAAACCGTGTGTTATTTTTACGGATGCATTATTAAAGTGGATGCGTATTTTTAAAAAGTGGTTTAATCGGTTTTTCTTTTGTTCAGGAATGAAACTCAAATTTTTATTTATTTTGCTTTAAAAAGCGAGCGAACAAGTGCACTTTTAATCGGCTTGCCCAACTAGTTTTCGATGTGCCTCGACAGTGACAAGAAAAAGTTGCCCTTTTGTTATAAACACGTAAATTAGGGGGAAATTTCACTGACTACCTTGTGTTTTCAAACTAAAGGTAATTTAGTGTTGGAGCGGATCTTGCTTGATTTTGCATTGCCGTATTTTGCCGATTCTTGCTCCAAGCCAACCTGGCGTGTTTCAATGAAATACATCAAAATGTGAATGATCTTGTTTTCAGAGATAAAGTGTAATAAAGTACATCAGCAAAACTTTTTTTTTTTTACCTTGAACTGACAAAGTTCTTTATGGTTTCTAATTTCAGGGTGATTCCTATTCGCTGGCTATTGACAGTTGACTCTGAAATGGCTTTTTCTCTTTTCCATTCGCTCGCTGAGGGTGTGCTTGTTTTCTTTTAAAACTCATGCGGTTAAAGAAAAATTCATTGCCAAACTGGTGAATTCCAAAGTAAATTTCACTCGAAGTACCGATATCGCACTCATCGCTTCGTGATTCATGCGATATCGGTTTTTTAGCGTAAAGTTTACCGTGAAATTCACTAGTTAGGCAATTAGTTTTTCAACTAGAAGAAAGCAAAGAAAATGATTTAATAAAGCAGCAACCGGAAACATCAAAACGCGGACAATTCGAAACCTTTTATTTTCACTAACTCAGGTAGTAAGAATAAATAACCAGGGAGCTCCGCTTTTAGGCTTAGCTAAATCTATATATTATGCAAATTAACGGTCATGTTGATATGATGTTCAAATTAAGTCACGCGCGAATCGTAGAGGCTTGGGCCGCCTTTGGTTTGGTTAAGCAACAATACTTCCGATTCGTATCAGACGAGTGACTCATCAACTTATATCAAGTGAGGCTATGATCCTTACAGTTATGAACGCAATTTTAGCAATCGTGTAGAGAAGCCTGAAAACTTCAGGACTTCAACGGGGTTTGAGTCCGTGACCTCGTGATACCGATGCAACGCTCTAACCAACTGAGCTATGAAACCACTGATGTTGAGAGTTGCTTCAAATCCCGTTGAAGTCCTGGATTCTTCAGGCTTCTCTATGCAATTGCTAAAATTGCGTTGATAACTGAGGCCCTACTAGGGGTTATCGGGATACGGGATATCTGGGTAAATATTATAAAGATACGAGATATTTGGGGGGAAAATCAATCAAATCATCAGGACATTTAAAGAAGAGATTCCGGGATACCGAGCATTAAACTTCTCATTTTTTAAAACAATGCATTCCTTGGTCAATATAAAAGGCCCCATAAGTGAAAACGATACTCACAAACCGGAATGGGATTATTTTGTCATCAAATATTCACAATACCTACCAGTATCGGCCTCTCCAGAGAACGTGATATTTAGGTCAAAATGGGATACGGGATACTAAGACCACCCTAATGGGGTCTCACAACTGCGAGGATCATAGCTTCACTTGATTTCATATTCGCAGTTCAATATATGATTCATAATGGTAATTGAACTGAGTGGAGTGCAATTTGGTCTGAAATCATACGAGTGATTTCAAAATCGAACGAGCCGCGCATAGCGCTCGTTCAATTTGAAATCACAAGTATGATTTCAGACCAAAATTGCACGACACGAAGATCCAATTACCAGTTTATTGCATCCATTTAGAAATCACACAATGCAATAATTATTTAATGGCTAAAATACAGGATTTTAGTCAGTACCAATATTTTATTCATCCAGTTGGGAACAAAAGTTGCAAAATTCGTCACAGAATGGTTTTCTTTGTATTTCATTTTCCTGCAATTTGATTGGTTATCTTAATTAAACAAGCCTTGAGGTTGTTTTGTTTTAGTGTTCCTTTCTCATTTGCTGGGGAAATGGTGCGATTTAGAGCAAAAAATAGTGCGACTTGGGAATAAATCGAACTGCTAAGAGCCAATCAGATTGCAAGGGTCACCAGTGATTTCTAAATGGATGTAATAAATTCGTTCATTTACGTTACCTGAGTGTCACGCTTTCCTTAACTTTACTACAGATTCATTGGCTTGTCAGAGGAGCTTAGCCTTTTTAATACTGATTCATAATACGTTGGAAAATCGTCTTCTCCCAGTTGTTCAAAAGGTGGATAGAGCTATCCACTGGATAATTCACTGATAGTGTTTATCCGGTGGATAGCGTTATCTACCTTTTGAAATTAACCCGAGGCCAGGAGAATTATGTTGTCGATAAATTACACCATAAAAAATGTTCTTACAATGTGGAAAATCGATCTCAATCCAGAAAGCCCGAAAAGCTTCGTAACATGTTTTTTTGTTGAATGGTGTAATATATGCATACCAACACCTCCACAAGATAGAGGAGTTGAAACATAATAAAATTTATTTAGTTGAAGTGATTATTGTTTTCGTAATAGACCGGAATTCTTGCACTAATGAAAATTTATTTCTTGCTAATAAAGGCGAGTAGGTTTAATTGCGTCACCTGTGCCATGCTGTACTTCTAATCATCCCAGGTCAGTTGTCGTAAGTTAGTAGCTCTTTGCAAAGTTGTCTCAATCGTTCAAAATGGTTTTAGATTACTTATGTATTAATACTAGGCTTGGCATTCCTACTCTTTGCCCCTTTATGTTTTTGTGTGTACAAACACGGTCTCCATGAAACTGTTAGAGTTGGTGGGGCCAGCGAGTTCAGTTATATTTTTTATCTAAATAAAGTATTACCAACGCACCTGCCCATTACCTGATCTTTGCCAAAGTACTCAACAGAGTGCTGGTAACCCGATGTCTCAAACTTTTAATTTTTTCCGGGCATTCCGTGACTAATTAAACAACAAACTATTGTTGGCAGTGATATCCGTACCGAGCACTGACAGATATCTCGTTACAGCAATTATACACATGTACTTAAACCAACAATGAATTGAACTCGCCATTTGACGATTGACAACCTTGAAATAAGCAAGTCACCATAACGTCGAACACTCATATCAATGAGACGGTATTTTATCTGTCAATTACCAATACTTCAACTTTTGATTTCGTGACCTCTTTTCTTTCATTTTCTTAAAGTTAGGTCCACTGGCAATTGCACCCAGTTGCAGAGTAACGTCATGTAAAGTGATCCCTATTAAAGCGCTTTCTCCAACGCAGAGGACCGAAGCATTTATTTTATAGATATCCGTTATAAAGCCTTATGTAAAACGTAAACTGTTCAACAATCTACTGCAACATTATTAAAGTCCTTAAAACTCACCCATCTACTAGTGGCGTTTCTTCGAGAATTTTTTGCGCCCTCGTGTCGTAATCAGATGCCTGTCGCGCGTTGCGAGGTAATGAATGACCCAAGGAATAGACGAGACAGCTTAACGCAAAAAGAAAACCGAAAAAGTAACGGGCTACACAAAAATCGTTTTGCATCATTTTCCTCAGTTGAACTGCCCCAGGAGACGCTCGAAGATCCTTGAAGCTTCGGAAATTGGTTGCATGAAAGATCAATTACACGACGGGCCATCTCCATGGACACCATAGCCTTGTTCACATTTGATTGGTTCCTAGCGACACAAGCCTTGTCAAATTTGATCGCTTGTTTGTTATTTTTTTTAGATAAACTCGCTTTACTTACCTTTTCCGTTTACCTACACTGATATCTTACGATTTTGGGTTAACAAAGGCTCAGCTCTAGTTGGCGTGAGTTTACATTATACTGAATGAATCGCAAATCAGCCATAATAATCGGTGCCGTGGTTGTTGTCGTGCTAGTGATTGTAATCGCTGTACCGTGCGCCTTGTTGTTAGGAAAAAAAGATGACCAGCCCAAGGAGATGACCTACATACAACGCGCGCAAAAAATATTGGACGAAACACCGCTTGTCGATGGGTAAGATCTTACATTTAATTTAGCGCTTGTATATCTTAAGAATACCGGGTTAGTTCCAATCACTATTTGTTTTCAGTAAGGCGGCATTACTTGAAAGACGAGGCATGCCATTTTTGTAAATAACTGGGTGTGCTAATGCAACCAGTCCTGAAAGAAGGCAAACCGCTAATATTATTGTTCTATTTTAGAGACGCATAGATTCTAAGGATATCACAACAATCAGACATTCTATCAAAATTTGCTTTGGGGCTTTTGCGCAATTTTTCGCGATTTTTCGCGGCCTCACCCTCGCTTGCGGATCTATTTGTGCATGTGTTGAATAGTGCCAATGCGACATTGGTTTGGTTCTTAGAATTTACTCAACTAGCGGCCATCTTGTGACTTATGTGAATCCCGAGGAGAAAAATGATGAGAAACTACAGCTTTAAGGGCGCTTCACGTTGTTTATTCGACTCCACTGAAATTGGAAGGCCTGGCCCGGCCTGCCTGCT
>OX421447.1:25122889-25127889 GCA_949126865.1 Montipora capitata
GGGTGCAAGTAAAAGGACCCCCTAATTAATATGCATACATAAGGCAGCTACCAAATCTCTAACTGTCAAGTGGCATCCAATCAAAAACATTCACAGGAAAATGCGCTACTCAGAAATGTAGTTTACCGCGTCATTATTCCAAAAAATCTCACGGCGGAGAGAAGAGTGAAACCAAAACACCGTCGCCGGAAAAAGGAGCAATCTTTCAACGACGTGTGACGAGTTTGTGAAACGAATTTACTGGCGGAATATGTCTCAACAAAATCGTGTGTGAATTTGTTAAGACCATCGCTGAAAAAGAAATCGTTTGCCTGAACGACTAACAAATGTGGCTGGAATCCATTAAAAAAACAAATTCCAAAATTCTTCACAAGTTGTTTGCAACGTGTATGTAAGAAAAACAAAAAAACTATTGCATAATCTCGAATTTCTATCCAAACGTTTTGAATCAGATCAAAAAGACGAAGTTGGCGCCTTTTTTAAGATTGTTTAGGTGAGAGCTAGAAAACAAACTGTCGTTGAATTCAACCGCAATAGGTTGGTGTTGATTGACACAAATTTAATTCTAGCTAGCCAATCACGATTTTTACGATTAGAATCTGAGCGTAAAAAGATCGAAAAACAATAGCGTCTTCCCCTTCTCCCACACGCGCCCTCCTCGTTCTCCCGCCGATCTCCCTTTTCCTTCTCCTTTCCCCTTCGAATGCTTGCCACGCAGGTTAATTAGTGCTCACCTTTCCCGTGAGAAGGCAGGAAGGCGAGGTTCGTAATTGTTTACCCCTAACATTTTATTCCAATAAATAAGGTGAATTTCTTTTGCTTTTCGTGGACTCCTTTCACCCATGGCTTCAGTACCAACTTCGCTCCCACGCCACCAAGGGACAAGGAGAAGTCTCAATGTCAATCGTTCTCGTAACTTGAGCCGTTTAAAACAGGAGTGACGCCAATGGTACGAACTTTGTAGTCACAACAATATCCTTAAAAAGCAATGTTGCAGTTTAAAGTGTGTAATGTAACATTCAACTTTTTTAGCTAAAATAAAACAACTGGATATCATCGACCTTTATTGTTCTCATTCCGGTTCCGGTTCCGGTTCCGACTCGGCTTCCGGATTTCGGGGTTTTCCATACGCCCGCTTGCACTCAAAGGTCATCTTCCCACTAGTAATTAATTATTACACGCTCTCTAGTGGCGCGAACTTGGGCTGCCTATGATTGGAATCACCCTGAAAAGAACTTTGTCAGTTCAAGGTAAAGAAAGAGTTTTGCTGATGTACTTTATTCCACTTTATCTCTGAAAACGAGATCATTCACATTTTGATGTATTTCCTTGAAACATGGTTGGCTTGGAGCAAGAATCGGCAAAATACGACAATGCAACCAAGAAAGGACGAACTTTAAACACGATCTGCTCCAACACTTAAATAAAGTTTGGGTGCTTTAAACAAACTTTTGAAAACACATGATAGTCAGTGAAATTTCCCCCTAATTTTACGAGAAGTCATTGCGATTACGTGGAGTGTTTATAACATAAGGGCAAAATTTTCTTGTCACTGTCGAGGCACATCGAAAACCACTTGGGCAAACGGAGTAAAAAGCAGTTTGTGCGGGAATCTCTCCCGGCGCTGGTTCCCGATCAAAAGGACTGTATCTTTCTGGTTAAAATATTGCGTTTCTACTGAGCATCGAAGTTACCCCTTTTCGCAGGTGATTGATAAGGCTTCAAGAGTTCACAACAATTCCGCTACATTTATTGATTAAGTAAACCGACTCGATGGCAAACTCTCTAGTGAAAACATTGCATCGGATATTAGCGACCACTCTTCTCAATTTTGCCCCATTCATTCTCCTCCACCAAAGCCGCTTCCTATTGAGATGTTAAGATCCGTTCCGGATTATTCAAAATTCTCCGAAAAAATCAGCTTCATCAGAGATATATCTCAAGCCGACTGGAACAGTTTCACTGCTAATGGCTCTGTTGACAAATGCTTCTCTTCTTTTTACAATGAATTCAATAAACTTGTCAACGAACACGCTCCCCTCCAAACTGTTCAGTTTGAAGCGTAAAGCCTAGCAACTTTGTTAACCATGGATGTCTAGGCGACTAGGGAAATCAATTTTAAAACTATTCTCAGCGGTCTCACCTCGCACGTATAAAAGGAGATGTGATAGAACGAATGCCATTCCGTCGATCAAGCGAGTAGCTGCAGTTTAGAAATGGCTGACCAGGGCGAACAAGTTCCACAAGTTCCGGCAGGTGAGAGCCTTCTCAAGCAGTCGCCGTCGCGCAACCGCCCGCTGCCTCCAACTCCACAGAACCAAGAAGAGCCTGCTAATCCAAATCCCGGTCAAAACGCCGCAGGGGAAGAGGTTACGTTACAGGTTTTCTCAGCGTTTTGTTTTGTCGTTTCCAACACGTGTTCTTGTATATTGTATCTCCGTTGAAGTTTTAAATTTATTTTCAGTTCGTGTTATGCCCTGTTTTGAAACGTTTAGTTTTTAGCCTAGCGGGCAATTCTCGGCCCCGGTTTTGTATTTTGCCCTGCTGATAACGTGTAGCTTGGTTGCATTGCGGGCTGTTTTAAGTTGAACTCTTCAAGGTCACATTCTGACCTGCTTGACTTACAGTTCCTGTTTTGCTCTGCTGATAACGGGCAGCCTCGCTGCTTTGCGAGCAATTTTACTGAAGTTTGTTGCTGACATTTTTTGTGCCCTACTTCGAAACGTGTAGCTTTCTAGCTTTGAGGGCAACTCTTAGTTGATTTCCAGTTCCTATTATGCCCTGCTGATAACGTCTAGCTTAGTTGCTTGGCGGGCAGATTAAAATTTATTTCCAGTTTATTTTGTGCCCTGCTGGTAACCGTGTAGCTTTCAAGCTTCGCGGGCAATTTTAAGTTGGCTTTTCATGCATGTTATGCCCTGCATATAAACGGGTAACTTCGTTGCTTTGCGAGCAATTTTAAGTTTGTTTCCAGATTCAGTTATACTGTGCCCTGCTTCAAAACGTGTAGCTTTCAGGCTTCGCGGGCAATTTTACGTTGGCTTTTTATGTATTTCATGCCATGCTGATCACGTTTGGCTTAGTTGCTTTGCGGGCTGTTTTGATCTTGCTTCTAAGTTTTGTTGTGCCCTGCTTTGAAACGTGTAACTTCTTAGCTTTGCGGGCAATTTAGATTTCACTCTCCTTTTCACTTTATGACCCACTGAAACATTCGGGCAGTTAGAAGTTTTTCTCTGGTTATGTTATACCCTGCTTCTAAACGTTTACGTTTTTAGCTTTGTGGGCAATCTGAAGTTCACTTTCCCGTTTAATCATTACGCCCTGATGGTTCTCGTTCTTGTCTAGCTCCACGGAATTTTATGTTTGTTTGCCTCGACACGTACTCCAGCATAGAGCTGGTTATTATTTTAGTGCGATCCTTGTTTAATCTTCGTTCTTAATTTCATTCCTGAATGCTTGTTTTCGCCGCATTGTCTTACTTTAATTGTTTTATTTTCGTATTGTTCTATGCTTATTGTTACATTTAAATTCCAATCATTTTGGAATAAGAGGTGCGCTGCTGATTTACCCGGCTTATTTATGTAGCACAATGTATTCATTTTTTAATATTTCTGTCATCACAGGATAGTATTCTATTCTCACCGTTCTCTCTCTCACGCTTGCTTGAGATTGGGCACCGACAGTCTCTATGTTAAAGCGTGTCCTTAAGTCCCAAACCACAGGACCAGAGGACATTCCCGTTCTCAGTCTCCCAAACTCAAGGCCCTCATCCTAAAAATCACAACATGACGCAGAATGATTAGGAAGTGTGTGGAAAGGCGGATACAAAGTTTTTTAGATGGTTCATCTCCATGTAGTTCTCTGTTAGAGCCGACGTCGCTGAACAGTCTGCAGACAACAAAATGTTCTGCATCTCGGAAAACAAGGCGAGACGTATCCACCAAAACATTTCCTTGCAAGACTTGGGCGATATCGTCATTTGCGATATGGGTATTGTTCGTCATCCCCTGGGTGCCATCAATAACAGATCCATCGATCTTTATCCATTGCAATTCATTAATGCTAACCGCGTTGGGGTTGAAACCAGGACACTTTTTCCAGTCGTGAAAGCAAGGGTTCACGAGTTAAAGTGAAAGGAAAAGGAGAAATTGGAAGTTATATGGGCCCAGGGAATGACAAACTCAGCCCCGGTTATCCGAGAGGGAAAGTGAGCTTCCCTTTGAGAATGTCATCCGAGGGGAAAAGGGGGGGGGGGGGGGGGGATAAAAATTGATAAACAAAGTCTTGTAAGGTAACGCCTAACCTGGGAGAGGGGGAGTTGAGTAGAACATACACATATAGATATAAAGAAGAGACATGGTAATGGTGTTGAGTTGACTTAATAGAACCCAAACTAATACAAAAGGCGGGTCTTGCTACTGAGTTGCCGGTCGGGGTTGGTTTTGACCTGAACCGCTTGAAGGAAAATAGCGGGCCGTCGGGGATCGCTTCCAACATTGTGTAGACTTCTGGCCGGGGGTTCCGCACCTATAGAAGGTGACTCGAGGATTGGAAGAGGAAAACATTTGATTACCTCTCGCCTGAGTACGAAAATATGGCGCAGGACGTTTAAATGACTTATCGATTTTAAATATGGCATGAAAGATCCTCGTAAACTCCTTATCTGCCAAAAGAGCCAGGAAGTAAGCCTTAAATTGCTCTTTCGACACATGGATTTTCTCCCTGAGGGTGGTTGCGATGATGTCATAGCTGGCCGCTTTTGCATGGCCAGTGGTCTTCGCCATAGAGACGAGCTCTTATGCGAGGCGCACTGCATCATATTTGTGGAAGTCTTCTAATCTGCGGCTACCATAATGGGTTATGCGGTTTATCAACGCCTGTACAGAGGTCCCCTGTGCATTCTCTAAAAACTTAATCCTCTCTTGCAAAGCCCAAATATGGAAAAGAAAAAGGAAGGGGAGAGCGAAGTGATTGCATTCGATGCCAAGGGGCAAAATTAA
>OX421447.1:25150389-25157889 GCA_949126865.1 Montipora capitata
AAAGTTATCTCTAACAAAAACAAGCAAACCAAACTGTAACAACGCTCAAGTTTGAGAAAATCAGACATAGTCAAGCTTTACACCTTGAAACATGCATTCAGCGTATACATTCACACCATATCAGAAAGAAAGTAAGCCTAATGTTTAGAAAGCAAAGGTAAAACCTTGCAGGTCGTTATACTGCTTGTAAACTTTTGTTAAATCCACCTCCAACGAAGACATGGTATCCGCTGCTCCACCAAGGCCAAGAACCTGATTCAACTTAATGTAATGACGTGCTGTCGACGAGGACTTCCATCCCACGTGATCCATGATCGTATCAAGCTTCGCCCCGGAAATAGCCAACGAAATTGCACAACCACTCCTTAGACCATGTAAGGTAACGTTCCGATTAACAAAAGCTGGAATCCGGCGAACATACGTCGAGAGCCGTGCCTGAGCGGTAGCCGACTCAAAAGGTGCCGGCAAAATTTCACCAGATGGGTTGAGGGGTCTAAACAAATATCCTTGTCGGATAGAAATTTTTAACAGGTCGCATACAGCAATGTAAACTTCCACTGCGGTAACTGGGCAAATAGTAGAATCTGGATGACGCTTGAGGGCAAAAACGTTCGAGGTTCCGTCTCGGAGGGACTTAGTTAATGTATGGTTAAAGAGTAGAGCCTTCTTTTCCGGGAAATAAAGAATCCCCTTTGTTTTCACTCGACCAAGATCTCCAGCTCTGTCACCACTAAAAAATTGTACCTTAAAAAAGGCCTGATCCCTTGCCAAAACAAATAACTGCACCGAAGAGCGAACATGTGAGTTCAAGCGCTCGGTTATTTCTGACGATAAAAGCACCAAATCCTGCAAAAAAAAAGGTTCAGCCTGTTTCTGCACGACTCTTGCACCGAGCTGTTCCTCCCTGACGGCTGATAAATAGGACTTAACCAATGGTGAAGCTGCAGGGTTGGCAATCCCCGGAAAAAGACTATCTGTTGCTGATCTCCCATACTTATTAAACATAGCCCTCAGTTTTCCAATAATCGAGTCAACGGAGCCATATGCTAAACGCTTAGGGCAAACACAAGAAGAAACCCTGTTCTCGCCAAAGAACGGGCAAGCAACCATGTGTACCACTGTTTTGCCAAAATTATCTTTCCAGATCAAAAGGTCTACTACGTCGTCTGGTATAGCCGCACAAATGTCCCTCTTAGAGGTGGTTTCCAGGAACTGCAAAAACTCCATCTCTAAAGCACTTCTCTGTTTTTGGTAAGGAGTAGCCTGCTGCTTAGCAACCAAAACTTTCTTCCGCTCCCTTATAGAACACAAATCGACAGGGGCCTTGAGGCTCTTCAAAGCTTTATATGATCTCGTCTGACGCTGGTAACCACATCTCTGGCAATAACGGAAATCAAAGTCGTTGGGCTTGGAACAAGCCGGACATGACACCGATGGCTGAAAAAGTCTGGGCGCCAACGGCAAAGACTGAAAGAAAAAAAAAAAAAAAAAAAAAAAAAAAAAAAAAAGAGAAAATAGTTCCTCCTGTTAAGTTGTTACGACATGCTCTTTCCCATCCTAAATGCCCAGAGGCTATATGGAGAGGATCCAGGTCTAAATCCGTCCTTCGACGGAAGAAGAAGCGCATCCAGTGATCCCTTCTCGGCCACCAAAACATTGTTGCTGGACACCGCATTTAACAACGGCCACCACCCGGGTACTGGGGACATCAATGGTACCACCACCGTAACAACCGCATCTACCGATATGAGGAAACGCAAAAGAGGACCAATCAATGCAAATGGCGGGAAAACGTAGGCGTTGACGCGGTCACCATCACACACAGAGAGGTCTTGGTTAAAAACATTAACACCCGATGATCCTGGCGTAGGGTAGGGCGTAAAGTGCTTTAACGGGTTTCCACTCCAGTCACGTTGAACGTTGGAATCCAACGACATCAAATCAAGATCATGGCCATTAATTCCACCAAAACTACGCTGGACGATTTCCCAAGACCTCGGAGAAAGCATGGCATCGGAGCGAGACAATCTTCTGGAAAACCAATCTGCCTCGTTCAAGTGAGAAGGAACAAAAGACATTTCTAGGGACATGTTCCTATCCACCAAGAACTGGAAAATCAATTGCGAGATCTGAGTTAACTTCCTAGAGCGTGGCCCACGGCCGGACCAAGCGTGGAGAACAACCATGCTGTCTACCTGAGCATCAATCCTGCAATCAGAAACGCTTTCAGGAAGTGACTGTAATCCCTTGAGGACGGCCCACATCTCCTTCACATTAATATGCTCATTTCGAACAGTTTCTTCCCAGTAGTCACCAACAGAAATTGTCCCGGAAGGAAGGTGAATTCCAACTCCCCAACGGAAGGACGAAGAATCTGACGTCAAGGAGATAGCTACGTGCCGTTCACTCCTCCACCGAATCGCCTTTTCCCAACTATCAAGGAACCTCCAAAACATAATTTCCTCTCTCAGATTCGGAGAGAAATTCACCTCACCACCTCCGGAAGCCTGCGAGATTGACGCCGCCATTTCTCTGATGTAAAATTTAGTCGCTGGGAAAGCCAAGGAGAATGAATTGCACTTCCCCATTAGCCTCTGCAAAGACTTCAAGTGGATAGTAGATTCACGCAAAAGTATCTGCTCGCGTAGCTGAGCAAACTTCATCTTCTTATCTTCAGGAATGCAAACGGCCTGGGCTACAGAATCCACTATCATGCCTAAATAACAAATCCTAGTTACAGGCCCAAGAACACATTTGGAGAGGCCTAAAAAATAACCGAGGTTTACAAGAACCGAACAGACTATATATAAAGCCGCCGCCGCAGATTGATAGCTGTATTCCGACGTCCTCTCCGACAATGGGCGTGACCAAAACCCCTTCACAGCAAACAGTTCCCCATTCAAACGGTCATCAATATACAGAGAACATGCGACCCCCAAACCCCTGAAAAAATTTGTCGGACCCAAACCCACAGTCTGGTAAACAAACGGAGAATTTTTCCAACCAAAAGGAAGCGTAACTCCAACGAGCCACCACCCCAGCCACTCAATACCAAAAAACTGCTGAGAACTAGTAGAAAGCAAAATATGGTCATAACCAGACTTGTCATCAATCTTACTCATGTAGGAGTTGGGATACACGAAGCGAGGCACCCCAACCAGCGTTTCCAGTGAAAAGGGAGTGTCTGCCATCCACAAATTTAAAAACCGGGCATCAATGCATAACCTTGGCTTTTGCGGTTCAATCGTCATAGGAAGGACGAGATGGGGCGGCGGCACTTCAGCCACTTTACCCCAAACACGGATCGCCCCTGTTTCAATACGCTGTAAAATTGTTTCCGTAACAAACTTCGAAAACTGTTTGCAGGAGTAGTGATTCTTGAAAATCATAGTAGGGGGTTCCGCACTCTCATACTTTATGCCCATAAAAGCTCCCTTAAAGGGTTTCATGAACTTCTTGACATCCACCCCATGCTCCAACCATTCCAAGACATCCTTCGCAGGTTCGTACCCGGCCAAATTTTTTTCCCAGAGTTCAATTCGAGTACGAAGTTGACCCGAACGAAAGGAGTCCGGATCACGAAACAACAGATCCCGTAAGATGGGAGTTTCCCCCGCAACAATGCCTTGAACATGGGTTAAACAAGCGTCTTCTGAAGTCATTTTCTCCGAACTCGGATTACCCTCCCAAGACAACCATCGGATTTTGCTATGCTTGCTTCTTTCCTCCGCCTCTAACGGCATAAAGGTCATCGTATCTCCCTTGAGACGTTTTGACTTAGGCTAGAACCAAAACACCAAAAAAAAAAAAAGAGAATCAAAAGGACGTACTTAAATGGAGACTGCAAATCCGAGTTCGGAGGAAATGACCGCCGTAGCCCGAGTAATCGGGCTCAAGGGCATGCCTAAAGGCAAAACGCTTGTGGGGTCATTCTCCCAACCTCGAGACCACAGACTAAAGGAAAAAAATAAAACATCACATATTTAATAGTGTCTTTACACTTTATTATTGTCAATACAAATATCAAGACAATCCCGATTTCCATTCCAGAACAGGAAAACTTCCAATGATTTCGCAATCTTAACGTTTATCTGGGCAGGAGCGCGAAATATGACCCGCCTTTCCACACACCCAGCACTTTCTCGCCGACGGCGGCCTGGGGCTGTAATTGGAGCCACGCCTTTGGTATGGAGCTGGAGGCCTACGCGTCCGTCCAGTGAACGAAGGTTGACTTACTGCCGCGTGCGGCTTAGTTGCCTTGGAAATAACCTTTGCCACCTCGGCCTCATCCTTAGACGCCACCAACTTTATTAACACCTGTTGAAGGCACGGGTTGCCTAATAAAGGACGGCACTGCCTCAGCACTACTTCAAATCGTAAAGCTCTTTCATCCTTTCTTTCCTTGGTGACATTAACCACTTCATCCAGGGCGGCGATCGCCGCATATGGATCAAAAAGAGCAGCTGGGCGCGAGATCACCATTTGGAGAGTAGACAGCGCGCACTCGATTGCCGATGAATCGATTTTCTTCTTCCACTCATCCAACTCCTTCTTGAGTGAACTGACCGTTGTGTTCGGAACCTAACAAAAGGAGAAAACGCCATATAACTCCTTGATATCCTTAAGCCAGTCCCTACTTTACACTGAGACTGTATCCCTCGAAATCACATATCCTCTTCCTTTAAATTTATTATTTGATACCCTGATGCAATTCCAAATTCCAACATAAAATTACAACGAACCTTCGCATCAGTTCTCACAACCCGTAAAAACAAAGCACACGGCCACCAAGTGACCTAGCGAAATAACCTCCTCTCCTCCACGAGGCCTGGTTGAAATGGATCTAACGCCTTCTATTTCCGCGAACAGACCAGACGCCCTGTTCATCGGTCCTCGACCGTTTTCTTTTGTTTTTCTTTTTTTTTTTATTTTTATTACTTTCTATCGCGCCACCTCGTGGCTCAGAGCATACCCACTGCTCAAATGGTCCTCGACCATTTTCTTCCCTTTTTTTTTTTTTTTTCCATGCCACCTCGTGGCTCACAGCAGACACACTGCTCAATCGGTCCTCGACCATTTTCCTTCCTTTTTTTTTTTTTTTTTTTTTTTTTTTTTTTTTTTTCCACGCCACCTCGTGGCTCAGAGCAAACACGCTGCCCAATCGGTCCTCGACCGTTTTTTCCTTTATTACGCCACCTCGTGGCTCAGAGCAGACATGCTGCACAATCGCTCCTAACCATTTTTTTTTTTAATAATTCTCCATTATTATTCCCTTTGACGCCACCTCGTGGCTCAGAACAGAAACAAACCCTGGCCGAGGCCACAGGCCCCGCGCCCTTCCCAAGGGACAAGTAAGAAAAAAGGGTGTCAATGGCATAGCTAATTTTTCCGTCCCGAACAAAAAATAAGAAACAGCTCCCAAATATTGCAAACCCTAATTCATAAGAATAAACGAGAGCAACAGCAGAAAAAACACAATATAAAACAACAACCTATCCCCCAACATTTGAGGAACCGAACCGCGGCGAGTCCAAAGGAATAAGTTAACAATCACGTGCTCGAAGCACGAAAATTAAGACCGGCTCCCGAGAAACCGGAAGGAAACATAAACAAGAAAATGCAACGTGATGCAACCAAAAAAGAAAAATACCGACGAACCCCAGCTATAAAGTACGAAACTAAAAGGAAAACATTGCAGCGGACATATACCTCAAGGCTCACCGCCGAATTATCCGGCACATTCGTCCCCGCGGCGTTTCCCAGTGAAGAACTCTGGAGCACATTTTCGCCGCTCGCAGTTGTTCCCGATGTTGTCCCGGCACCAGCCTGAGATAAAGACGAAGACGGCGGAATGGTTTGCTGAACAGAACCTTGAAGGGGTTGCAAAACTCGCTGAGCGCTCGACGGAACGTTCACGTCAGACGGACGCTCCGGTTCGGTCATCTTGACACGGTTCCAACCAAAGTTAGGCAAAACTGACAACTATGAATAATTAACTCATGCTTATATAATACGCACGAGGGCTGATGAATATTAATGAAGTATGAATAGTTTTCTGAACGCAAATTAGAAACAAAAACTCACTAACAATAGCACCAAATGCAAATTTAATTTACTGTAATTCAATAACAAAGTACGATTTGCACGAGATGCACGAGACGCACGAGTGATTGGCATGGAAACGCCTTTACACTATCGTTGATTGGTTATACTTCCACATGTGAAATAGCTGTACGCCATTCTGATTGGCTGTATAAGCCTTTTCCACATTTGAAAATAAAGCGTATAGATTTGTACAAATGAGCTTTATGGAATAAAATTCTCATGTTATGTGTAATAAAATCGTCTATGCCCTCCTGGCTTTCGATGATGCCTGTTTTAGTTTCTGCATCAAACGTTTCCAGATCTTCAGGATAATAAAATGTTCGTCTGAAGTCTTCATCCATCTTTGAAATCGGCAAAAAATTCAATCTTTTCAGCTTTTTCTGGTAGTTTCGCTGTGAAGAATGGCAATGTTCATTTTTTCCCGCAGTTTTGGTTTCAAACAAAGTCGTTTCAAATTATGAATTTGCAGGCTTTGCTCCAAAACAAAAATACACGGCTTGGACCGTTTCCATGGAAACGGTCCGCACTGCAAAATCCCGACCAAGAAAGAACCAATCAGAGCGCTCGGATTTGCCTAAGACTGGCTTTGTCACATAATAATCCTCCTTACGCGAATTTTGAAATCTTAGTTTCAATCTCGTTTTTTCAGCGGTAATCGTCGCGTCTTCGATTTCTCCGGAAATACCCATAGAGGAACTCAACTTGACAACAAAATGGCGGAAACGAATCGAATGAAAACCACGAGCACAGTTCAAAGTCATAGAATCAAAGCAGGACAACTAAAACTCACTGAAAAAAGGCAGGCTAGGGTGCGACGACTTCCGACACCATGTTGACCGACGGTACCTTCGACAGAACAGGAACAATAAGTCTCCCTTGATAACAAAACAATCGTTCTGTACGGGTCCGCAAATGATCCTCAAACTGTACCGCAAATGATCCCGGAACGCAAATGGTCCCCATTTTGGAACGCAAATGGTCCCCATTTTGGACCGCAAATGATCCCGACAAGAAAAGTAAGGAATGGCATGGAGGGTGCAATGGTCTGGATAGAGAATTGGTGTGAAGAGCGCTTATTTTTATTGATATCACTTTAAATCATGGCTCAAAACAGGTTTCTGCCTTATAGTTTCCCAGAAAGACTGAATTTTGTTTCTCAGCACGCTGTTATAAATTTCCACACTTAATAATCGGAAACAATCATCAAAAACGCAATTCCAAACTGATTGTAGTCATGGGCCCGTTTCTCGAGAAGTCTCGATGACTTTTCGGGCCCGGCTTAAAAGCCACTTGTGAACACATTTATCCTCATCTCTTTGTTTAAAAAAACTGGTCTTTTAGAATGTCTTTCAAGATAACTAAAAGCGAAGTGAATAATTTGGAAGCAAAAATTAA
>OX421447.1:25160389-25167889 GCA_949126865.1 Montipora capitata
AAAAACTTTGGTTAGAAAATTTTCAAGGTTCTGAAATGTTACTTTACCGCCGATATGTTGACGATACTTTTTGTAATATTTTTCGATTACATCAACTCTAGACACCCAAACATTAGGTTCACTATGGAAAAAGAAGCTCATCACAAATTACCCTTTTTAGATGTTTTAGTTGATAATAATGATCCCATTTCTTTTCTAACTAGAGTTTACGGTAAGAAAACCTTTACTGGGTTATTAACTAATTATTTCAGTTTCACTTCGTACTCTTACAAAGTGGGTCTCATCAGGACTCTTATTGATAGGGCCTATAAGATTAACAACACCTGGTTGGGGCTACACGAGGACATAACTAAGCTTATGGAAATCCTAAAAAAGAATCTTTTCCCTGCCCATTTAATTGAAAGGGTTGTAAACCGTTACATTACTGGGACCCTAAGTAATCATTGTCCCCAGGGTTCCCATCCCACTTCGCCTATATTTTATTTTAAGCTACCTTACATAGGCCATTTTTCTGTCGTAACTCAGAAAAAGATCCGTCACTTTATCAAACGCTACTGCAATGATTTGGACATCAAACTAGTTTTTTCCTCCTTTAAGATAGGCAACTTGCTTGGTGTGAAAGACCCTATCCCTGGCGGGCCTCGTTCACGTGTGGTTTATAAGTTTGTATGTGCGGGCTGTAATGCCTGTTATGTCGGCGAAACAACCCGGCATTTTTCCACACGCGTGCGTGAGCACTTAGTCAGTGATAGGGCCTCTCACATTTTCAAACACCTACAGAATTCCGAACAATGCCGCGCCCTGTCTTCAGGGGAATGTTTCCATATTTTAGATCACGCCTCTACGACTTTTCAACTCAAGATAAAAGAAGCTTTTCATATTCAAAGAGAACAACCTTCTCTTAATCAACAACCGCATCACGTAAATCTAAAACTATCCTTTTAATTCTCACATTGTCACGTTTTATGTACATTCCGTTGTTACTGGCATAATTAGCACTTTTTCCGTACTTATAAATTCAACTTAACGCTTTGTACATTAATCAACTGAAGATGACAGAAGTCTCTGTCGAAACATGTTTATAATTTCAAAAGTTTTGTCGTTTTCTTTAAATTTCTGACTTGCCTGCTGATATCAAGACCCTTTGGAAAAACTTTACAAAAAAAAGATCGAACGACCCCGAACGTCCGTTCTTCCAGTTTTTACCTAAGGAAAAGAAAACGAGGTAAAATCTTAGAAATACGTCAGTCTCTGTCCCTAGGATCCACACTGACAGATTTAAGAACGTTTTTAGTAACAGAATAATTTTTAAATATGATATGTAAATAGTTTCTAGAATTTATTTTTTTTTGTTTCTTATTAATTGTAACTTAGGATGTGTATTTTTATCTTAAGAAATAAAGATGATGATGATGATGATGATGATTATTATTATTGTTGAAGTGATTGTGAAAATTGAAACTTAAACCCTCTCTCTTCTTGAGATAAAGAGGGAATTTTAACAAGTGAAAAGTTTAGGGACTTCCCAGAAACGGGCCTCTGATCTCTTTGACGACGCCAAACTGAAGACGCCACCCAGCCAGCAACCGTCAATCGTAACATTAATAACTAGAACGTACTGTTTTAGCTTAATAAGCTTTGGTTCAACATGCAATACTGCAGTGTTGTTTTTTCCCACGTCCTTGACTAAAAGGCGTTCATTAATTTAAACAGCTATTACAGAAAATGCTAACATTTGCATAGACCTGCAATGCTCCACCGCTCTTAAATATACCTTGTGTTTAGCACAATTCCCCATCTAGACCATTCCAGCCTCCATGACATTCATTATACTTTTTTTTCGGGATGATTTGCGTTCCGGGATCACTTGCGGTCCAATGTGGGGATCATTTACGGTCCTGGCATCATTTGCGGTACAGTTTGGGGATCATTTGCGGACCCGTACAGTTCTAAACTTTCTTTATACAATTCACATACAGTTCCACTGTCCCTTTGATACAGCGGTCCACTAACAAACTGTTCTGTGTATTAATTGCAGCCTACAAATGGAGGCGTTGTCATGGTAAATTTCTACAGTGATTACATTAAGTGCGACTCCAACAAATCTGTGGCAGCAACCTTGGAGCATGTGGCAGGTATTGGTGTAAGAAAAGTACATACTTGGTTTCATAAAGCAAACTATCAAACAATGCAAGTAGAGATTTTAGGTGTTTGCCACACCATGGAACTTTGCTCCATCCCAAGGGAATGGTGGCCATACTTGTGGAAGTTTCATTTGTTACTTCTCTTCATCATCTTCAAAGGGAAATCAAAAGAAATTTCTCAAGAGAAAATAAAGCAAGCCGCATTGCGTAATTAGTGAGATACGTCAAGAAGAAGCTAAAGAAAGAAATTAGAAAATTGACAGGGGAAAGGTAACCAAAGCAGTGAGTGACGAGTATTCTTGCATTTTCTGGCAGATCATATCGACCACATCAAGAAAGTGGCAGGAATAGATCATGTGGGACTCGGTAGTGATTATGATGGTGTCCCAAGGTTTGTTGAAATGTTTTGGACAAACTTAAAACCCTTTTTAACGTTTTCCAATTATATATTCTTTAAACATTTGCGATGGATTCGAAAATTTGGTTTCATCAAACGAGTCGAGAAAAGTAAATTAACCACCCCTTGAAACTTCATCTCAACTTTTTCGACAAAACCAATTTTTCGTGTTTCACTTCCGAACGACGAAGCACCAAAGTTCCTTTGGAAAATGACTCCTTTTTTTCCATCGATTCGGCTCAATCAGTCTGTCAAAGGCGCCTATAGTGATGCAGTAGCATATGCATGGATGACAACAATGTGATATGCTCATAACAGTCTCCACCATTTTTTATTGATGCCAGAATATTCCACTTTGATTCCAAGCACTTTTCCTTGTTTTCATGCTTGTTAACAAGAAGAACTAGCCGTACATTTTCATGTTTGTCCCCAGGACATAGACTGCAAGGTTATGTCGTATGCCTTATCCAATCTTGTTTTATCAAGTTTGGTTTCATTTTGGTAGGGCCTTAATTTTGTTATTTTAGGTTACCAAAAGGTCTAGAGGATGTGACAAAGTTTCCTGACCTTATAGCTGAGCTGCTTAGGAGGGGATACTCTGATGAAGATGCCCGAAAGGTTGTTGGTGAAAATCTTATTCGAGCTTTTGAAAAAGCTGAAGAGGTGGGTGTTGTTCTATTATTATTATTCCAGAGCGCAGCTTTGCAAAAAAATTCATCTGGCTAAAACCGAATAGCATACCGGACCAAAGAAATGAGCTGTAGGACAATTCATAAGCGTTATTCGTGTTCGAAAACATTATTTCAACGTTCTCTGAAAACATTACAGTTGCTTTTCTGTACGTAACACGACTTAAGCCAAAGAACCAGAGATCGAGTAGACACTTTCCCGCGTGACCTGCGAACACGGCCGTCCTTTGGCGAAGACAAACGATAGCCGGAAATACGTCAGCTTTCGCAGGCTATTTCCCGCGCTGTGGCTTCCTCTTTTCGTGTTGCATTTTCATTGCTGTAACATGAGGAGGTTGGACTGACGTTGTTCTTAACTAAAACGACTAGGTACATTGCATTCATTGGTCCCCCTCAGAGACCAGTTCTGACTCAGCAGTAAAACTGTTATATGACTGCATCAGTTCCAATAGATCACATTCGTATTCACAGTGTTGGAGTGGAACTAGCTTGCAATGGAGGCTAACGCGGGGGAATCTTTCAAATACTATTTAATATATTCCCCCGCATTAGCCTCTATTGCAATCTAGTTCCAGTCCAATAACGAGAAGACGATTACGGTCTAATGCTCACTTCGGTCAGGCATGAGGTCAAACTCGGCGTTTTTTTTCACATGATTCGTTAACTTATGATAACACAAGACGGACAAAACAGGGCAAATTTCTGGGTTTTTCTTTTCTTTTCACTGACCAGCAAGATATAAGGAAATAAACAAAATTTATTAAGTGTCACGCAAGGTGACTTTTCTCAGGAAAATATTTTCAAGCTCATAGTTGAAAAACATTTATCACATTTACAAATGTGTTGTATTCATTTGGCGATAAACGAAATTAGCAAAACAAAAAAAAGGAAGAAGCCCTGAAATCGCGATTCCAGCCCTATAACATGCATTGTTCAACAAACAACAACAACAATAACAAATTAAAGTTGTACTCCGTTTCGAGATTATGAATGGTATTAAGAGTGAATGACAAAAAGCTACAGCTACTTTTCAGTACTATCATTTAGTATCTGACTTTTGAGTTGTATTTCAGGTCGCCAGGAATTTCCAGAGGCAACATCCACCATATGATCAATATCGCTTCTTCGCTAATCTCACTTGCCGTCCAAACTATGGCGGAGGTTTGGACAGTTTTGTACCTTACTACAACAGAACCATTGTTGTGTCGCCGTTCAAGATATAGAATACTCACTAAGTTGTAACACGTTTTAATTTGATGATTAAGATAAAAGTTGAGCAAGTTTTGATCAATTCCAATAAAAAAATCATCGTTTTCCGGCTGTGTGTGTTGTAGCATCAAAAGCAATACTCATTTTCTAAATGGAGTTTCTGTACTGAAGCAGTGCAATATACCTCTGGGTTTCTTTGGCTTTCTGGTAACGAGTTTCATTTTTGGGATTGGCGCAATGTTGTATATCCACGGAGAACTGGCTTTTTCCAGGCTATGAGGAATTACGAGTAACTACGTCAAAAAGAAAGAAAGAAATTTCCAAAAGGAGCTCTGAGCAGAGGAATTCGTTTGAAGCGTGTGGGAAGGGTGTTAAGGCTGAACGGGAGAGTGAAATAGTAACGTCTTGGCCTTCTTAAAGGAAAGGAACTTTATTTAAGTGTCTAGTCGTTCTAGCGCTGGAGCACTAATTGGGGACACTATAAACTGAAATTAACAAGGAAAGCAAATCAAGTCGAATGTTGATTTTTGAGGAGAGGGGAAACCAGAGTACCCGAAGAAAACCTCTCGGAGCAGAGTAGAGAACCAACAAACTCAACCCACGTATGACGCCGATTCTAGGAATCGAACCCGGGCCACATTGGTGGGAGGCGAGTGCTCTCACCACTGCGCCGTCCCTGCACCCACTCAGGGAGAGAATCACGGCATTGCACATGTTCTAGCCGTAACGAATGTCATCGTTTATGAGCCAATCGGAAGCGACGTTAAAATTCGTGCGGGAAATTTACACAGAAGCTTGACGTTTGCACAGCTGGAGGTTATAGAGGGAGACGAGGAGGAGCGTACTCGACTGAGGAACACATCCTCTGGAGAGAAGAACTTTAGAAGTAAGGAAAGAAAAGGAAAGGAAAGGAGCTTTATTTAAGTGTCTAATCTTCTAAGACTGGAGCTCTAATTAGGGACACCGTGTAAACTAAAATCAACAATTAACACAAATCAAATCAAATGTTGGTTTTTGAGGAGAGGGGAAACCGGAGAAAAACCTATCGGTGCAGAGTAGAAAACCAACAAACTCAACCCACATATTACGCCAAGTCTGGGAATCGAACCCGGACCACATTGGTGGGAGGCGAGTGCTCTCACCACTGCGCCATCCCTGCGCATCACATCGCATCGTAGCATGTTGACCAGCAGGAAAAGTAGTTCGCTTGTATAAGTAAATAAATAAGTGCCCGAAAGTCAATTTGCACTTTCTCTCTAATTTGCTTTATTGATTTATATCACGGTGAACTTAAATAGTGCCATGTTATGATGCTTTAATTAAAGAATGCTTTGTAAGTGTTTGCCGCAAGTTCATCAAATCGTAATTCAAAATTTTGACTTGTGTTGTTTTTACTGTGAAGGTTAAATATGTTGGGGGAATATGAGCAGAGGAAATACATATTGTATTGTATTGCTATCAGCTATTGTTCTATTGTTTTAGCAAAGCCTTTGATTCGGTCTCTCATGAAATAGTGTGTAACAAGCTGAAATTGTACAACGTTAATCCTTATGTTGTCAGTTGGGTCAGGAGCCCATCTGGAGCCTACAACTCTACTGTGTTCTTGCAACGGCGTTTTCACAAGTAAGGTTATTTTTAGATTGAATCTCCCGCTAATGAGACTCCCACAGGAGCCCGATGACCAATTAAAAGAAATTAAGCTGACGTCTTAGGGTCACCGAACCGGAACTGCCTTTGTTTTTTGACCTAATTCGCGGGAAGGGCTAAAAATAAACCTACTTGTGAAAACGCCGTTTCACAGACGCTGTATGGAAGTTGCACGCTCCAGATGGGCTCCTGGTTGGGTAATATAAAGATTTATTCAGGCCTAAAAAAAAGCGGAGCTCCCGGGTTATTTGTTCTTACAATAAGTTGACTTGGCTTGAGCATGGGATCCAATCGAATTCCAGTACCTGGAAAGCAGGGGTAAACTTCAAAAAAACAGCTGACCTCGATAAGCTCTAAACTTGAGCCCGCCACATGGTCAAGTGATACTGGTCAGCGGATACCTTGTTTTGACAGGTGTCAATTGACCATAACATGGATGTCCAATATCAAAGATGTACGCTGTAAACTAGCTGTAGTATGGCCGCCATGTTGGGCACAAGTAGACAAGTACATATGTCTTATTGGACGATTTAGTGTGTAGTATTTAGCTCTTATTAGCCGAGCAGGGGGTCGGTATGGGAAAACCTTGACCGAGGTCGTGAGTACAGACCGAGGTCAAGATTCTCCCATACAGACTGACTAAGCTCGGTTAATAAGATGTTTATGGCAAACAAGAACAATTTAATCCGTTTAATGTCACTGGTTTGTACTAGTAACTGACATTTTGCTTGCGAACGGCGATGAGTGGCGATGAGTTGAACTTAATTAAGGTGGCTCAAACCAGTTTCAACACTTGAAAGAAACGTTCTTATTAGAAGGATTGACACAACAACACTTTATTACTTAACAGCAATGTTATGGTACCATATCAAACACCAATTATTGCTGAAAACGGTTCGGTCATTTTTGTGACGTAAAAATGTAATCGGCATGCCAGAATGAAACTTTCTGAAAAGTTTAAAAAAAATATGTGGAGCGGATTCAGAGCCACCTTAAATAATTGAAAATTTAAGGTAACTCTGAAAACGCTCCACAGAATTTCTTTAAACTTTGCAGAGAGTTTTATCTTGGCCTGCTGATCACTTTCGTGCAATAAAGAATTGGGGTCACAGAGTTCGTTTTTTAGATGAGCAACTAAAGCCAAAATATAGGGTGGTTTTGCAAGGGTTTCCTGTTTCCATGGTAACTTGGTACGTCACAAAAATGTCTGCCTCGTATTCAGCAATAATTGATGTTTCAGATGGTACCATAACATTGCTGTTGTAGTGTCAATCCTTTTGATAACAAGGTCTCTTTCACGTGTCGAAACTGGTTTGAGCCACCTTAATTCTGCCAAAGTTTGCTCGTCCTCCTTTTTTCCTCATCATGCTTTTTGGCACTTCCATAAACAAATATTGGTAGAAGAAATACTCAA
>OX421447.1:25177889-25195389 GCA_949126865.1 Montipora capitata
GCACCATAGTGTACAGCTGTTCTTCCAAATATATCACGCGCGTTAACGTCACTACCGTACTGAAGCAATAGTTCGGTGGTTTCTCTATGATTGGCAAACGAAGACAAAAAGAGAGGAGTTTTACCCGAGGCTCTCACATCTACATCACTTCCCCGTTGAAGTAGAAGTCGGACTATATCAATGTGACCTTTCATGGCTGCTAGGTGAAGTGCGGTAAAGCCCATTTGTTCCGCGGTATGGACATTACTTCCATGGGTAAGAAGAAACTCTACTGTTTCGTAATATCCTTTCTCTGACGCTAATAAGAGAGGAGTGCAGCCGCTGGATGACTTGGCATGAACACTGGCTCCATGTTCAATCAATATAGTTGCTGTTTTAGTTTGTCCATGTTGACATGCAAAATGCAATGGCGTCATACCTCTGTCGGTGACGTCATTGACTCTAGAACCTGCTTCTATTAAAACCAGGGCAGTTGTTGCTCTTCCGTTTAACGACGCGAAATGAAGCGCTGTCATATCAGATCTGTCTTTCGCATTTGCGTCGGCTCCTTTATTAATGAGAAACTCAGCGAAAACCGTTGTGCTACGAGTAACCGCAAGCATCAAAGGAGTGAGAAGATTAGCGTCCCGTGACACTTCATTTGGATCCGAACCTAGATCAAGAAGTCTCTTGACATGTTCCCATTTACCTCTTTTGACAGCAATAAACAACAAAGACTTGGATTGAAACTCCACAAATAAACTCTGAAGAATCTTTGTAATTATTTCATGTTGGATAGTGGTTTGTGTGATAGCGCTGATCTCCAAAGCATTTTTTCTCGGATATGCTGCGTACCATTCAGTGCTGATTGTCAATGCGATCGCGTTATCCAATTTTCCTGGGCTGTAACTTGTAATGATTTGAACTGTTTCCAAGTCTCCTTCTATGCAAGCGGCGTGAAGTAAACTTAATCCACTGCGACAGTCAGTGGCCGTAGCAGCATGAAACGCAAGTGACCTCAAACTCATCTGAAAGCGGAATAATACGAAAACACTGTAAACCTCGCCTTACTTTGGGTGCTGAATTCATTTGATGAAAGGGAAGCCAAGGATTCATTAAGTTAGATTAAAATAACACAGTAAAGAATGAAAGAACTGATGTATTTATTTTTGATATATAATGGTGAAATACTAGGGTATTCCTTGTTTTAATAAAACTTATCTTCAACGCGCGCAGTGAAAATACTATTTTCACCATTCACATGTGAGGATATAGGTGTCGTCATGGTAACTAACAGGATCAGCCAACAAAAAGCGAGCTTCCCCTTCCCTGTAAGATACCTTTCGCGGTATAATATAATTTTTCTCTGCTACATTAACACGTTTATTACTCAATTTGACATTATCACGACATTGATATCCGGTTTGAGTCCGCTTTTTAAATTTTCATGCATTTTGCCGTTCTTAAATCGAGAAGCGTATCATAACCATAGGCAGAGGCTTCTTAAAATGTCAACTTTTTCGCCGCCGCTGGTTCGCTCCGGCAAAGTGATAAAGAAAAACACGAAGCGATGTTTCTGGATTCGACTGGAAGAACTCGTGTCTGGTGGGACAATTTTGTGGAAGATACGAGGGTTGTCCAATACTCCGACATAATGAGATTCATGGCACTTCACAATAGACATCACAAAGTGTCCCCCAACCTTAATCCTTAAAAAAATAGTAACAGTTTTGCGAGACTTAAAGAGCGGGACACTTTGTGACACTTCGTGATGTCTATTGTGACGTACCAGGAATCTCATTATGTAGGAGTATTGGACATGTATGTACTTCCAAACCGCATTGATTTTGACGCGGTTTCGAAGTCGTGAAACCGTGTCGAGGTGAAACGGCGTTCGTGTAAACCCTGCCTCTATGCAACATAATACAGATAATATGATATAATTTATTGTTTGTTCAAATTACCGCTGTTTTCTAGCCAGCCGATACTCGTCCATTTATTTAGCAGTATTGGAAGAAGACGTCAATCTGCTAGATGCCATGTCGGCTGCAGAGGGCTCCAAAATGGCTGATGAAGTAAGCAGATTTGAAACCTTAAACGACAACGAAATTTAACAAAAACGGACAGGAAAAATTCTAAAACTCTAAGAAGTAGACAAAGAAAAACTGCGATGAACAGCTGAGGTAGGAGTTGGCCAAAACCTTAATTCGACGCAGAAGGCCAAAGAGGAAACCAGTCATAAAAAAAAGCCAACATTGCATACCGAATCTTTGATTTAAATAGAAACTTCAAAAAATGCAAACGGAAAATAACGGGAAATGTTGAGAGTAGGGGGACTTAGCCGTTATCAACCGTGCCTTCTACCTCTGCAACCCTGGCCTCGGCCACGAGGTCATATGTTTGATCTTAATCTGATTCCGAGGTTTCTCTCCGGGTACTCCTTCTTTCCTTCGGGGTGCGGGTGGATACTTTAGATAGGAATAACTCCCGGCATCCTTCCTTTCATTGAATTGATGATTAAAGTTGCTATTATGACAAGAAAGTTGGTGTGGCACCACAGATGTCAAGGAGTTGGAGTATACTCTTTCAGGACTTCTTTAATTCAGCGGCTGGCCAGGGTGGAAACGAAACACTTCATCTAATAGATGTTGCTACAACGTCAAGTGCATTAATCTGCGATCAGGCGTACTTTTGCGGCCTGTCTAAAGAAAAGTACGCCTGATCGCAGGTTACAAGTGCATGTGCTCAATTTGAAGTATGAAGACATTTTAAAATCGAAAGACCGCCTTAGATAAGAAAAGGGATGATGAAATGGAACTCGAACCCATGACCATGCAATATTGCAATATGGCATTCTTTTGTCTGTTTTAGCCAGAGATGGGGGGGGGGGGGGGGGTGGTAATCGACGATCGGAGAAAGAGGTCATCAAGCCCTCTAGAGGCCTTTAAAGGCGAACTCGTTTGGTATCCCGTAGGAGATAAAAGTATGATACAGAATATATGAAATCCATGAACTTGTACTTCGATGGTTTTTGAGCTTCTTTAAAACAACAAACCTTTTCCCTTAATTCTGGTTTTCACTTATACACTTATTCCGGCCGTAGTTTCTCTCGGGGGAGAGAAATGACGGCCGGTTCTAAGTCTGAGTTCGCTGGCTAATTACTCGGGCTTCCATACGAAGCCAGAGTCTAAAAATGCAGTTTTCGTAGTCGTCGTTCGTCGTCTGTACCCTAAAAGTGGCTAATTTTACAATGACGGCAAAATTTTCGCGCGCTCATTGGCTAATTGTTATTGTTAATACGCGGACAGACACATAAATTTATAATTTATGCGATAATGATGGGATGTTGCTCGCGTCAGATTGAAGTTTCTCGCATTTTTATCTCGCGTGTTTTGACTTAATTTTGACCCCTCTGCCTTTTTGTTATTGTAGTCTGCGGATGTTATGACGTTATTCATGATCAATAACAGGACAGACGCATGAAAAACTGATATCAATAGGACATTTGCATGATGACGCCATTTGACTACAAGTACCAGAATCCTTCAGGTTTCGCTTGTCTCATGTTAATTAAAGCTATTGTTATTTTTACCCCACTGGGAATACAAAATTTAAATATGAAAAGAAAAGCAAACTGAATTGTGGTAGTTGTAGTCAAATGACGCCATCGTGAAAATTGCCTATTCGTTAGTCATTGCCTGATTCCATACCCTGGGAGCCTGGCACTAGCTATCGGTTTTGCCGGATGGAAGTGAAAAAACATGGCGGAAATATGAAAGAAGACTCGCCCAAAATGGTTTTTGCAGCATTAAAAAAAATATATATATGATGATTGTCTTGAATCACTCAACACAAAAAACTTGGGAGAACTTTGTAACAGTCTTAAACTTCAAGCTTCTGGGACCAAAAGTGAATAGTTACAAAAATTATTACCATTTAAAGATGACCTGGCTTTGCTCGACGCTTTGCTCGACAACCTCTGTCAAGAAGAGCTTTAAGGCGACAGCCCTTTCGAAATAGGAGACCCACTACCAACAGCTGGATGGAAATGCAATACTTCCCTCTTTCCCAAGGTTTCAATAGACATTATCAGGAGAAATCAGTCTAATAGACGATAGGGAATGATAGGACAATTTCGCAAAGCTCATCGAATGTTTTCTTCGTGACGAATGAAAACCATCAAGGTTTTCAAAGATGGTAGTCACTTATTAATTCAAGCATATTAAAAAGTTTTTCTTCTGAAGTTATACGAACTGCTACTGTTTTGTTCATCGACAATGTTCCTAAGAAAGGTTTTTTCGAATGTGCTGTCGGAAAGTGTGGTCTCTGTTGTCAGGTTATTGTTATACTTTTACAGTTGGAACACTTCACAAAACATAAAAGGCTGTTTTTGTCTTTAACCTGTACGCAGAAGCCGCTCAAAGGTAGCATCGACCAAATTTAAAGAAAAGGAAAGAGGCAAAAGCTAACTTGAAGGTTGCTGCTCATATCAGACTCTAATATTTCAGAAATGCAAAATCAGCAAGTCATGTGAATGAAAGAAAAAAGTTTTAGCTAGAGATGTAAGTGCTGAAATGGTATATGAAATGAATCATATATGAACTGCGGATATGAAATCAAGTGAAGCTATGATCTTCACAGTTATGAACGCAATTGCGTAGAGAAGCCTGAAAAATTCAGGACTTCAACGGGGTTTGAACCCGTGACCTCGCGATTCCGGTGCGACACTCTAACCAACTAATCTATGAAGCCACTGACGTTGGGAGCTGGTCATTTGTGGGTTCTAATGATCCCGTGAGGAATGAATCAATGCTGAAATGGTATATGAATCGCGAGGTCACGGGCTCAAACCCCATTGAAGTGCTGAATTTTTCAGGCTTCTCTATGCAATTGTAAAAATTGCGTTCATAACTGCGAAGATCATAGCTTCACTTGAGAGATGTAAGTGATGGAACAATGATTGGCTGAAACGAGATATTTCATCCATGAGCTCTCAAGTAGTAGATGGCTGGTCTAAATGCAGAATCAATTTATTAATTTTCTTAAAACTCTAGAGAACTTTTTAAAAATGACACTCAGGATTGTATTACCATTTTTCCTACAAAAATGATTATCTGAACAGAGAAGAAAACGAACATGACTATACAAAACTAAATCCTCCAGCTACCCTAGAACAAAACTCCAAAACACCTTCTGAGGGTGAGGATACATGGCACTCCTCATTGATAGCCAATCATTCTAACAACCTCAACCAAGAGAATTGCACACTGGGGCAGGCACTGTCGGAGCAACAACAACAACAAGAGCAAATATTTTGTGCAGATAAAACTCAAGAATTGTCAAGATGAGTCAGACTAACTACAATGATCTACAATTGGAAGATACATTGTTGTTCAACAAAGCACTTCTGATTGCCATGGCTTAACCTGAGGACTGGTAATAACAGCAAGTAAGGCTACCATCAACCCTAGGTTTTCAGGGTAAGAAAGAGTTTAATTCAAGGTCAAGATAAAAGTAATATAAATGTAAACCATGCAAAGCAACACAGAAACTTTAAAAGAGGAAACTACTATGAAAAAAAGCTGTAGAGCACTTTCAGAAACTGCCTGGTAAGTCAGTTTATTCTAAACTGTTAATAGTAATACAAGACTCTGAAATTTAGCAAATAAGTAAATTACCAGCATATCATGCATTTAATAATCAAATATGAATCATATATGTAACTACAAAAATTAACGTAATAACCGTTCTTGTACAGTCAATTTTCCTTTTTAATTCCCTGGATGGTTTTATGGCGTACTTTTTTTTTCCAGATTAGGAGCATATTCTTTGCTGCAAATTGTGTCTGGCAAATGATTCTTGTTCCCTCGTTTTCCCGAGCTCCAGTGACTGCTGCATATAACATTTTTTCTCCAGTTACTATTTTCGTTTATAAGAACTTTCCTATATCCTTTTTAACCTCAGGATCACTGGGCAAAGTTAAGTAAGGTATTCCTTTAGTTCTGTAGTTATTCGTACCCACAAAGAACTTCCACAATTCCAATGCCAAGTTTTCGTACAGGTCGCCATCTACAAACTGAAGTGCACTTCCGTCCGGCAACACCGATAACTAGTGCCAAGCTTCCACGGTATGAAATCAGGCAATACCAGTAATACTAACCCATTCTCTTCCTTGAATTAACGATTATCGTTAATTCTAATTAATTTGCTCTAAACTTACTATTATCGTTAATTTAGAAGACTAAAAGCTTGATATGGATTATGGGAAATGGTCATATTTTTTAAAAGACAACCCAAGTGTAAGGAAGTACGACTCGAACCTGGGAATGTTCATTATTAACCCGTCACCTAACCATTTGACCACCGCACCGCTAGCTGTTCAAGAACAATATTTTCAACACCATTTGATAATGCTTTGTTATCAAACGACAACAAACAATATTACACTCTGCAAAGGTCGCTTTCCAAACTTCACGACAAAGCTAAACATTTTAAATCCACGCTTAGGCTTAAATTATTAACCTAGCCTAGGCCTAATATTTTTTTCAGCAGCGATATTCTATGGCAGACTTTAAAAAATGTTTTTTTGAAAACGCGTTGTATTGATCTTCAGTGGTGAGGCGGAAGGAAGCGGTTCCTATGGAGTAGAAGCTCCAGGTTCGAATCCAATCCACGGACATGATTTTTTTAATTTCCTTATTTTCTCTCCTACCACAAGTCCTGGGACACAGTGTCCTAAATTAACGATAATAGTAAATTGAAAGCAAATTAAGAATTAACGATAATCATTAATTTAGGGAAGAGATCATGTTGGTAATACCAGTCGTTCTTAATGTAGACCGTAGAAACTGGGACGAGAATCGCGAAAGCGTTGAGGTTTTGAGAAAGAAACAATGGAAGACATCATGGAAAGGATGATGCCTTCCTTCCACTTGCCACTAGCCACAGCGTGTCTCCCAAACCGAAAATGCACTGGACATCAATCAAATACTCTAAAAGGAGTTGGTACCTAGAATTGTAAAGCTTGCTTCATTCTAGCTTTTAGCGGGAAATGCGAATAAAATTATCTGGTTCAATACACAATATTGCTGTCAAATGCTTATGTTTGTACATATACGGAAATGAATCCTTCTGTAAATGAAAAACGCTGGAGAGAAATGCATGGCCTCTTTAAACAGGAGATCGACTGGTTAAAACAACACTTGAAATCTCGGCATCCACAATCGATGCATTTCAGACCATCATCTGGGATAAACCGGGAGATGACATGTTACCAACATACGGTAAGTGCATTTTTTGGGACATTTTCACCATGTATGTTTACGGTATAAGGAAAGGAAAGAAAAGGAACTTTATTCAAGTGTCTAATCTTTTAGCGCTGGAGCACTAATTGGGGACACTGTAAATTGAAATGAACAAATCAACTCAATTTTGGTTTTTGAGGAGTAGGGAAAACCGGAGTACCTGGAGAAAAACCTCTCGGTGCAGAGTAGAGAACCAAAAAACTCAACCCACATATGATGCGGAGTCTAAGAATCGAACACGCGCCACATTGGTGGGAGGCGAGTGCTCTCACCACTGCGCTACCCCTGCACACCAATGGATTAAGTAAATTTTAACAAATACCTATCACACAAACAAAGGTCGCGAATTAGTATATGTATGTCTGAATGACATCTATTGCTTGCAGTCATTCTGATAATATTTTACGTTCAATTTCGATAAACAAATGATACATAATCAGCGTTTCTTCTTCAGGCATGGGAACTGGCCTTTAAAAGTTTAATATTTTCTTAAGTTATGGGAGACTATCTTCACAATCTTACTACGTGTCCCCCAAAAGAGATGGAGTGGACATGGTAAATAAGTCTTGATGACTGTGATGTACTGGAAAAATCTATTTTACTAATGCCAATGAACATAATGATGGTCTTGACAGTTGTGTCAACAAAAATACAAAAATTCACATCTCGTTATGCAAACTTTGTATTTACTATACTTGAACTGTAGTCGTGTTGAATGTGAGTGTCATGGCTACAGACGTGATCGTGAACGAAGCAGATCTCAGAAAACTACAGAGGTATGTATGGCGCCCTTTTAGGAAGGATATAAGTCCCCGAAAGTTCATCTTATGAAAAATATTCCTAGACCAAAGCTAAGTACATACAAAACAAGTGTCAGGTTTGTGCGAAAAATAAGAAACGCAATTTTTGGAACAAGAAAAGTTAGGTCTTTACTGAGATTTAGGTATCTGCTGAGACATGTCACAATCCAAGGACAGAAGAACATCAAAAGAAATATCTCAGACACTTTAGGTGGTTTTTGTGCGGTTTCCTGTATAGCAAGCGTAAAAGTCTTGCTCATAAAGGTAACTGTACAAACTACAAGCTTTGTAATGATATAGAGAAAAACCCTGGCCCTGTTATGCAATATGTTGATCCACCTAAAACAGTTAAAGCACCATATAGTCAAGGGGATGTTCTTCTACTTGCACAAAATGCAGGACAACAATGTGTTGCAATGAGCTTATGTGCTTTAATATACCACAATATGAAAAGAATAAGTAACCCTTATGACTTAAAACAAATAACAATAGTAATAACTTTATTCAAGTCTCAAGGTTATTAAGTCGAGCCCTCTACTTATTGGGGGGAATACAAATCAACTGAAATCAGAACAAATCAAATCAAATGTTGCTTTTTGAAGAGAGGGAAAAACCAGAGTACTCAGAGAAAAACCTCTCGGAGCAGAGTAGAGAACCAGCAAACTCAACCAATACAGGGAGCCAAAGCTGCCGGAAATTGATCCCAGGCCACATTAGATGAAGGCCAGTGCTCTTACCACTGCGCCAGCCCTGCTCCCCAATAATGCATGTTGGGATTCAGCCATGCAGAAATTTGTTACAACTAGCAAGACAACCGTTTCTACTGCTAACAGAACTGCCAACAATGGTTACAGTATTACTTTACGAAAGCTACCATTATTTTTACAGGTGGTTGTATTGCTGTCAGTATTGTTGTAGTTGCTGGATTTTATTTGTAGACAAGTAACAAACAGGAAATACTATCTCTGTTGGTAGCCTGCATGAGTAACAAAGTGATCAAAGAAGTAGTAGGAAGAGAGAGGACTCTGGGAAGGAGGTTGTGAAAAGGGAAGATATCTGTTTACAAACCAGATGGTGTTAAGTGCAGGTTGCAGGTCATTGTTTTATCATAACTGAAACAACGGGGGTTTGGGGCTGACATGCTTAGCGAGTAGACGTGTTTTCGAGGGCTTCGCTCTGGTTATTGAGTTTTTTCTCTTGCAGCTTGCATTGCTTGTATATGGAAACTGTTACTCCATCTTCGAAGCGCACAATATCAGCAAGAAGCAATTCGGATTCGTCTGAGTCAGTTTCTCCGTGGGAAAAGCGTTTAAAGAGTCGAGGAAGACGAGATTTTTTAAGCTTTGAACATGGCCGGTAATGTTGGCGAAAAACTCGACAAGATTCTTGGGGAACTTAGGAAACTAGACAAACTTGATGCTATTGAGACAACGTTAAAAGATTTAACAAGCAGACTGGGGAATGTCGAATCAACTATCGACAAGATGAAAGTTGAAGCACGTGCTGTGGATAGCTCGATTAAAGATATGGATCAGGGTCTTACACATCTCAACAAAGAAGTTGAAGATCTTCGTGGAATGGTAAAAGACAAGGATAAGCAAATTGAATATTTACACTCGAGACATCTTTACCTCGAGTCCTATAGCAGGAGAGAACATTTGGAATTTTTTGGTATACCGGAAAGCGAAGCCAGCGCATCCGAGAGGAAAGATGCTGTTGGCACAATTGATGTTTTGTGCGATTTTCTGAAAGGTGTCCTTGGCTTTGAGGATCCAAAGAAGAATATGGTGTTTCAACGGGTGCATAGGATTGGTAAATCCGTACGTGGTAAGCCAAGGCCGATATTTGCCCGTTTTTTACTTTATCGAGATCGTGAGACAGTGCTCCGTGCTGGGTTTGAACTGAGAGATACTGAATATATGATTCTGCAAGACTTCCCTCAGGAAATCATAGAGAGAAGGCGCAAACAAATGCCCAAATTAAAGGCCCACCTTCAACCAACAGGCTTTTCGACCGTTTGTTTTTGTTATGGAAATTCGTATTTCTTATCGCAGCGATCTAATTGGATGAATCTCGGATTCGGGTGGAATTTTCATATATGAAAATTGTTCCGAGGCACGCAATGCCTGTCGGTTGAAGGTGGGCCTTTAAAGGAAGCCAAAAAAATGGGTCACAAAGTATCCTTTAGTAAATCAGAACCTGATAGACTCCTTATTGATGGCAAGTTCATTTCTGCGTAAAAATATTATTAACTGCGTCTTTTATTCGATATAGCAGGACTGCATTGGTTTTTTGAAGACATGTAACTTGATTTTGATCTGGTTGATATCTGGCGTATTAGGAATCCCGCTGCATCACGATCTACTTGGCGTCAAAAAACTCCGGTTGTCCAGAGACGTTTAGACTACTGGCTTATAAGCGATAGTTTGCAAGATGAGATAATTTCAGCAGAGATCAAAACGTCAATAAAAACAGACCATTCGGCAATAACCATTTCTATTAATGGGTTAGATGAATCTGAGAGAGGACCAAATTTCTGGAAATTCAATTCGAACTTAGTAAATGACTCGGTCTACTGTGAACTTTTAACTACTGAATATGAGAATTGGTTAGAGGAATTTAAAGAGATTCAGGATAAGCGCGTTTTATGGGATTTAATTAAATACAAAATAAGACAGCGAACAATCACATAAAGTAAGGGTAAAGCCCGTGAAAGAGGAGCGAAACTGCAAAAGGTGGAAGATAAGCTCAAGGAATGTACAAAAAATGTGATATCGATCCAAATAGTGGAAATCTCGAGGAACTGGAGCGTCTTCAAACAGAATATGATCAATTGTACGATTACATTACCCAAGGGGCAATCATTCGCTCTAGGGCAACCTGGTATGAAATGGGTGAAAGGAACAACAAATACTTCTTAAATCTAGAAAATTCAAATAAAACGAAAAGTAGTGTGCGCAAGGTCTTAACAAGGAATGGAGTGTCTACTAGCAACCCCAAAAAGATTATGAAAGAATTGGAATTATATAACTCCAGTCTCTATAATGGTAGAAATTGTGCTGACATGAAGACTATTTCCTCTTTTATAAATGATCTACCGATGTTCCATATTTAGCGGAGGAGAAGAGGAATGTTTGCTTGGGTACCCTTGGATATGAGGAATGTTACAACGTATTGCAGACCTTCATAAAGAGTAAATCGCCTGGGAACGATGGTTTGACAGTCGAGTTTTACCTAGCTTTTTGGCCCTTGTTTGGAAAGTTGGTAGTTGATAGTCTGAATTATGCCTTCGAATACGGTGAACTATCAAATTCACAGAAACAGGCTGTTATCACTTTAATTGAAAAGAAAGGAAAGGACAAAAGGTTGGTGAAGAATTGGCGTCCAATATCTCTTATAAATTTTAATGCTAAATTGGCGTCTAAAACTTTGGCAAAGCGCTTGGAAAAGGTGCTTCCGGAAGTAATTCATTTTAATCAAAATGCGTTTGTCAAGGGGAGGAAAATTTTTGATGCCGTTAGAACGATCGATTATGTGATTGATTATGCTAAGTACAAAGATATTCCTGGGATTTTAGTAGCTATAGATTTTGAAAAAGCTTTCGATTCTCTGAATTTTGATTTTCTTTTAAGAGTACTACATGCATTTAATTTTGGTCCTTCTTTCATTCAGTGGATGCGTGTCTTATATAACAACGCCTCTAGCTGTATAATTAATAACGGTTTTACAACAGGACCTTTTGCGCTAAGTAGGGGAGTAAGACAGGGAGATCCTCTCTCTCCCTACCTTTTTATAATAGCTCTGGAGACCTTAGCTATTAAGATAAGAGAAGATGATAGCATTAACGGCATTACGATACGAGACGAATCGGTTAACCTTTCCCTCTTCGCTGATGATATGACCTGCTTTCTTAAAGACAGCAGTTCAAATACAAACCTGTTTGTTACGCTGAAGACTTTTTGTGAGAGTTCTGGCTTAAAAATAAATAATGAAAAAACCGAAGCCTTAGCTTTAGGAAATAGTAGAACACTTTGGGAGGGCCATTCTGATTTACCAAATCTTTGTAACACTATTAAAATTCTAGGCGTTTATTTTGGCTATGAAGCCAAACAAAGATATGAATTGAATTTTAGGAATACTTTGAAATCAATTAAGAAGACGATCAATTTGTGGAAATGGCGCGGTCTTTCTCTCTTAGATAAAATACAAATTATAAAAACCTTTGCCATCCCCAAGCTTATGTTTAGAGCGTGGGTGTTGCCAATCTTTAAAGACCTTGTTAAAGAAGCTGACTCTCTGTTTTACTATTTTATTTGGAATGGAAAAGACAAAGTAAGACGAAATGTGACGACATTGGAAGTTGAGAGGGGTGGCTTAAATATGCTTGATATTGATTCTATGGTTCGCACAAGACGAGTAATATGCCGAAAAAAAATATTTGGAGGAATATAAAAGTCCGTGGAAAGCGTTTTTAAATGAGCTTCTTGTCCCTGTCGGTGGGAAGCTCATGTTGCATTTGATGCTTCTAAATTAAGCATTTACCTACCTAGTTTCTACAAGCAATGTTTCGATGCATGGTCAGAAGTAAACGGAAAAATGCCCAACTCGCTACCCGAAATTGCAAATGAAGTCATTTGGAATAATAAGCTTCTCTTCATAGACAAGAAATCTGTGTATCGTAGAGATATTGCAGAGCTAGGTTTTTTTAAAAAATTGCGACTTATTCTCAACTGAAAAAGTTCTTAACCCTGAGCAAGATTTCTTCATTATGGGTATTATTAACTCTATGCCTGCCAGCTGGCGCTTGACAATTAAAAGTGCAACTACTGCAGCGGTAATTGATCCACTTCCGGATTCACCAGCTATTCTTATAAGTAATAATTTGGTTCCAATTTTTGATGTTTCCTGAAAACAAATCTACCGACTTTTCCTGGAGAAAAAAAAAAACAACGCCTACTGCTAAAGTAAGGTTAGCTGCAAAGTATCCAAACACATATATTGATAATTTGGAAAGGGATTTATTTGCTAGCTTTTGTGTGTCTTTTTTGTGTCTTTTATTTTGTATGTTAACGTAAGAAATTCTTTAATAAAAAACATACTAAATTATAAAAAAAAAATAATAAAATAACTGAAACAACCCAGGCCTTTACAAAAATGCTTACCTTGGGCTTAAACATTATTTGTTAGGCCTAATGTTAGCATTGGTTGTTTGAGCTATGGTGAAACAGTGACTTGCAACCTGCAACCTAATTTTGCCTAATTTTGGTTGACCTCATGGCGCGCGGACGTGTTTGTTTTGCCTCCGTGGCTTGTGCGGTTTTCCTTCTCCTCGTTGTTGGTTTCAAGCATAACACAACGGAAGGGGTTGACCAAGGAAAGGAAGAACAGACCTATTTGGATGAAATCCTCATTCGGTGGCTGGGCAATGGTTTTTCTGCTCCAAATACACTGTCTACTGGCTTCATTGAAAGGGTGAACGGAAATCTGTCAAGTACCTTCTGCATGTTAATTAAGCTTGGTCAGCACATAACAGCAAGCGACCAAAGAAGCAGCATCGTTAAAAACGTGTCAAGAATATTTTGTGAACACGAGAGGAAAATTAACACCTTTCATTCGATGAAAAAACAAAAGAGATCTAATGCACCGGTGCCATATTATTCAAATAGCGTTGCTTCGTTTCACATTCTGTTAATTGCGGGTGATGTAGAAGTAAACCCGGGACCTTCAACGGAATTCCATCAAAACAAACCTAAACTCAAGGAACGCCGATCACTTCATTCTTCCGCAGCAGTTTGCCCACAATGTGGAAAACCTGTTCGTCGAAATCAAAGGCGTATCTTATGTTGTGTTTGTAAAGATCTCACACATCTTCTATGCACTGGAATTACTATTCCAAAGAACCGAGACGGTGGTAAACAAATGGACTGGACTTGTCCAAGGTGTTTGATAACAGTTTTGCCGTTCCACTGCACGAGCACGCTAGATATGTCTTGTAAGTCATCAGTGTCGGATAATGAAAGTGTCTCAAACGAGATTCTGGTCACCCTGAAAGAAAAGTCGGCTCAGCTAAAGATCATGCATCTCAATACACAATCTATGGTTTCCACCTTTAACGAATTTCAATTGGTGATAAACAAATATCCTTTTGATGTTATCACGCTAAGTGAAACGTGGCTGAAAAATAATCCTGAGCTACTCGAATATGTTAAAATCCCGGGCTACCAGATGGAATATCGTAATCGTGAAAACATGAAAGGCGGAGGCGTCGGCATGTATATCCGTGAGAATATTAAATTTTCAAGGCGAAAAGATCTAGAAAACTTACACCCTGATCTAGAACACTTATGGATTGAGATACCGGGAAGAAATAAACATAGCAAGGTGCTTATAGGAGCCATGTATCGTTCAACGAGAGTTTTGAGTACACAAGAATGGTTAAACAACGTGGAAGATATGCTCGGCCACATTAACAATAGCTGGGATGGTCTGTTAATACTAACCGGTGACATGAACATTGATTTACTCAATCAAGATTGTGCAACCACAAGGCAGTATAATGAGCTACTCGAAGTTTTCCATTTGCAACAAATGGTACAAGAGCCGACCAGAGTATCAAGGCATTCCAGCTCGTTGATAGATCACATTGTAACCAATCGTCCTAACAGGATCACGCACACTGGCATACTACCTTGTTCAATTGTCAGTGACCACGACGGTATCTTTGCCTGTGCCAATGTCAGGATAGAACGTTTCAAGCCAAGATACAAATTCATACGCTACATGAAAAACTTTGATGAACAGGCTTTCGTAGATGATTTGGAACAGGCTCCCTTTTCATTAATCTTTTTGTCTGATGATCCAGACTTTCAGCTCCATTTCTTAAATTCTATCCTTGTTGAGCACATTGATAGGCACGCTCCACTACGTCGCGTTCGTCTTACGCGACCGCCAGCCCCTTGGATGAAAACTGAAGAGATTCAATTGCTTCAAGCCGATAGGGATAGGCTGAGGAAGGCTGCCCATCGGACACACATGCACTACAGCAGCCTGGGACGCATTTCGAAATGTTAGAAACAAATTGAAAAGAGCCATTCGTGTAGCACGTGAACAGTTTGTAACACAAGCATTATCGTCAAAAAAGCCTAAAGAAATCTGGAACGTCATTCATCGGATACTAAAACCAAGTCATAACCCAATTAGATTTGAGCTGGACTCTTTAAATAAATTCTTTGTGGGAACTGCAGAAAGAACTCTCGCAGGGAATAAATCACCAATTTCTTTTGAAGATTTGCTTGGCGTTATAAAGAACCTGCCCCCGCATGAGGACGAAAGTTTAACTTTTAACCTTCGGCCCGTCACCTACCATGAAGTTTTCCAAGCTTTAAAGACGCTTCGTGCTGACTGTTCTACTGGACCAGATCTAATTCCAACCAGATTCATAAAGCTAGCAGCGAAAGCACTAGCCAGTCCGCTTACTAATATCATTAACAATTCAATTTCGAAGTCAATATTTCCCAGTGTATGGAAAGTGGGTCGCGTAAGTCCAATTCCCAAGATAGATAATCCAACAGACGAAAGCCATTTTAGACCAATTTCGATACTTCCGGTCTTGTCAAAAGTCCTTGAAAAACTTGTTGCACAACAAATAGTTGATTATATTGAACTCAATCAATCCTTGAAGCAAACGATCTCTGGATTCCGTAAAGGCCATTCAACCACTACTGTCCTATTGCGTATTAGAGATGATATTATCAGGGCCATGAAAAAGGGCGAACTTACCTTAATGGTGTTAGCTGATTACTCGAAAGCATTTGACACCGTGTCGTATTCTGTTATCATACAAAAGATGTGGCACATGGGTTTCTCAAAGCCCTTTTTGTCCTGGATGACAAACTACCTTTGCTATCGCCGTCAGTACGTCCAAATTGACGACAAGAAATCGACTCTGGAATGTCTTCAGTTTGGTGTTCCCCAGGGATCTATTTTGGGCCCATTGTTATTTAACATCTATACTGCGGATCTGCAGGACAACCTCAACAACAACTCAATTTCGTGCTTCCAATATGCTGATGATACCACCCTGTATAAACAGTCCACCGTTAATGAACTCATACAAAATGTTGCCGACTTCAATAACTCTCTCAGAAACATGGCCAGCTGGTCTAACAAATCAAATCTTGCCCTCAATCCAGTGAAAACCAAACAGATGGTGCTATCAACAAACCAACTGGCTCGAGTCCACGATCTTAATAATCAGACTACACAATTGGAAATCTCGAATCGCCAGTTGGAAAGAGTGAGTGAAACAAAGTTACTGGGAGTAAAACTTCAAGAGAACTTAAAATGGAATGATCATGTCAAGGATGTGGCAAATGCCTCTTATGGAGTCTTACGTACACTTCGTAAGCTGAAACACTTCACAAACTTCAATCTAAGAAAGAGACTTGCAGAATTACTTGTGCTATCAAGACTCGACTATTGTGACTCCGTTTTTTCACCTTTGCCACGATACCTAATGAAGCGCCTTCAAAAAATTGAGTTTGCCGCCGCAAGTTTTGTTTATGGCAGATATGTTAACAATATTGGAGACATTTTAAAGCTAAATTGTCTTCCTGTGGAAGAGAGAAGGGATTTTAATTTGCTGAAGTTGACCTTTAAAGCGCTTTATTTTAAACAGTGGCCAACATATCTGAACTTACAACGAGTTTCCACAGTTAGAGAGTTGCGCTCATCAGACTGTATTAGACTACAGGTTCCTTTAGAAAAGGGGACCTTTCAAGACACCACGGCCGCTTTATTTAATAACCTACCAAAGGAATTGAAAATCTGTGATAACTTAAATTTATTTACCTTGCGTTTATTTAAATTCTTAAAAAACCGTGCAAAGGCTCGTCTTTAGAAATTTTTAAATTAGTTTAAGTTTTTAAGTCTAGATTAGAATGTTTCGCTATTGTACATATTAAATAGGTAATTCTTATTTTTAGCATGTAATTAGTTAGTAACAGATGAAGAGCCACTCTGTGGAAACGCTGTTATTAAACCCTTTACTTACTTACTTACAAACCTGCAGTTTGCCCCCTCCACTTAGAAACAATGTTTTTGTTGTTCAAATTTGCCAACCACAGGAACAAAAGAACCCATTGTTTCGACAGCCAATGAGACTCTGTTTGGACATTTACAACAATAGATAATGTCAACAGTATCTTTGCTGTTAAGAGGACATTTGCGAGGGTCCCAATGTCAAAATGTCAATGAACACGCAAATCTAAAAAGAATCAGGTCTGAGAAACTGATTCCTCAAATGAGGTACTATTTGTTCACTTCCAGTCCCGCATAGATGAGCTGCAGGCCGATTGACCTTTTTTTCTTTTGCATCTCGTGACAAATATAAAAGGTTGAATACACCTAACTGCGACA
>OX421447.1:25200389-25202889 GCA_949126865.1 Montipora capitata
GGTTTGCATAATTTAAGCAGAGATACCCCTAAAGCTCCTGAAGATTGATGACCAGTTGCCCTCTCAAGACACTCACGTTTTGCCTTGCTTTCTACCACTAGAATAGGGGTAATAGTTGGGGGGGGGGGGGGGTTGTTTATATTTTCTGTGGAAAGAATCATGTGGAATATGGGAGGTGTGCAATTAGCAAATATTGTGGCTTCTTATTGTAGATGTATCAGTGATCATCTGTGGTTGTCAATGTCAACCACTCAATCAATTAGCTTGTGAATGCTTCAATAACTCATAATTTATAACCGAAGTCATTTGGGCAAAACTCAGTTCAAACGGAGGTGAACCTTTTCTACCATGCTTTGTTCAGGAGTGACTCACATTCACAAGCTCTCAAAAGACCAATTAGAGACACAGCAGTGTGCAATTGAATCTCATACTTTCCAGGATATAATTTTAGCTGGCTAAATGAAAGCAAATAAACAGTGTTGTAGAATCTTTTAATCAGAGATCACAGTTATAGGCAATTGGCCACTCAGTATATACAACCAATTAAAGAATGTGTTTGGACTATCTTCACCAATTTAATGGCATCTGTTTACTAATAGATCACAGAAGACGTCAAAATGTGGTAAGAACATCAGTGACACACTCCGCTATTGCCTTGTGTGCCACTTTTTTGTTCTTACCACATTTTGACGTGATCTGTGATCTATTGCTGAACAGACGCATGGCAACATGGAATCTATTTGTTAAGCATGCACAGTTCCCATCACAGTTTATTTCAAAGTCTATCGCATGGTCATTTATTGGCCAATATTGGTGCAATTGTTGGGCGGACAGGTGTTGTTTGAAGAGTGTACAGGGCCCTTTAAGGGGCCAAGGGCCTGATGGTTTTGCCTTCTCTCTCTCTCAGGTGTTGTCACCACCATAGCTGGTGGAGGGAAGATGCATGAAGGTTCAAAAACAGACTGTGTGGAGGATTCTCCCCCCTCAATGGATGGAATTGGAACAGAGGCCAGGTTTAATTATCCCTGGGGTATTGTGTTTGACCCAGCCTATAACGTGCTTTATGTTGCTGATTGTGTAAGTCGTTTTATCATCGAGTGGGCAGAGTTTTTTTAATTCAAGAGATTTAGATCGAATGACGCTACAACACAGTATCACGTAACAGCAATGTTATGGTACCATATGAAACACCGATTATTTCCAAACAAGATTTGATCATTATCGTGATGTAATAAGTTACCTTGGCAATGGGAAAGCCCAACAAAAACACCCTATATTTTGGAATAACGAACTCGGTGACTCCCCTTTTTATTTCTCAAAAGTGATTAGAAGGCCACGGTGAAACCTTCGGTAAAGTTTAAAAAAATTCTGTCTAGCGGATTTAGAGCCACCTCAAAAAAATCACATAATAGGCTAGTTTCGAATTGTGCAGCAACAAAAGAACAGTGTCGAGGTTCAGGGGAATAATTAGCATATTGTATTGTTCAAAACAAAGGAAAATGCAAATTATTCCCCTGAACCTCGACTCTGTTCTTTTGTTGCTGCACAATTCGAAACTAGCCTATTGAGGTGGCTCTGAATCCGCTAAACAGAAGTTTTTTAAACTTTACAAGTTTCATCTTTCCCTTCTGATTACTTTTCAGAGATAAAAATGGGTGTCATCGAGATCGTTTTTTTAGATATAAGCAACTAAAGACAATTTAAAGGGTGTTTTTACAGGGCTTGCCCGTTGCTACGGACATATTACATCACAATAATGACTGTATCTTGTTCAGCAATAATTCGTGTTTGTTTTGATACCACAATATCGCTAATACATGAGACAACGTTGTGGTCCCGATCCTTCTAATAAGAGCGTCACTTGGAAGCGTTGAAACTTGTTTGAGGCACCCGCTTAAGTTAGAATTCGATTGAATAATCATCGCAATGAAGAGATCAACCCTCGTTGCAAAAGAACCGTGGACAAAAATTTCTCGCTTATACGGAACATTTCATGTAGATAAAGGTTGTCCAAAATTAAGAAAATAACTACAGCATTTGATGGTTATCACGCTGAAGAACTGAGTAATGCTGAAAATCGGTATGACATTTAAATATGATAGTTACTCTTTAAACAATGGTGCAACATGTTATGAGCATGTGTTGAGCCCATCCCCGTCATTGATTTGTGTGACATCTGCACTGCGAAAAATGCATGACGTATGGCATTTGCAGAGGGCAAACAGCATAATTAAAACATTCCAATGATTTTGGCGGACCTCAGAATACTTTGCTTTGCGGTGGTATGAACAACTTTGTAATTTGCTTTTACGCAGGGCTGTCCCGAAACGGTACACCGTAATGACCGCATAAGAAAAATTGACGTCAATTCGCGTAAGTACAAGATCAAAGATTGAGCATAATAGCGTGGACTGAACTGTTAAGTGTCATAAGGTCGGCAGACCTTTTCCACGGGTAAAAGGTAAATGGTGAAGGGTAGAGATTTCTACCTAACGGTTAT
>OX421447.1:25207889-25217889 GCA_949126865.1 Montipora capitata
ATTTTTTCCCCGGTGTATGATTATGCCGGAAATGTAGATCTTAACAAGTGTTATTGAAATCCAAAAAGAAAATTGGGGGTAACCACGCATTTTTCAAAGATAATTGATGAATAATGTTTGTAAAAAGCTTTAAAATACAAAGCAATGTATGGCGTTCTTTCTCAAATTAAAGCTTAATTATTTCTCAAAAATGCATGGTTACCCCCAGTTTCCTTTTTGGATTCCAAGGACACTTACTAAGATCTACTTTCTCCGGATAGTTTTAAACCGCGCAAAAATATCCCTGTATTAGTCAGCATCACCGATAGGAAATCCCAGTATCTCGAGATACGTAGATCTGTCTTTTGGCTTGCCTTTTACTGTTACCGTGTAGCATGAAAATTTTGCGGGACTTTTATTTTGAGGCGCGAATTCGGACTGAAATTTCCGCTGGGAACTAATTTTTGCGGTTTTCTTTTCAAGCAGGAAGACTATTTTCAACTTCTAAACCTGCGAATTATGTTGCATCCTGGAGGCTTAGAAAATTGTTAACGTGACCTTTTGATTGACTCCTTTGAGTTCGTTTCTTATGCCTCAGAGACTGGAAAAGTATTTATCGTTTGGTTTGGTTTGTAGCAAGCTCCAATGGCTTTTTCTTAATGCAAATATGAAAATAAACGATCTTTTTTACCCCACTGTATGCGGATTAAAGTCATTTTTAGTTATATTAACGGGGGTAAATTTTTACGGTTTTTAATTTTGCTGATGTTTTTTCTGCTGGAACTTATTTTTGCGGATCAAGTACATCCGCAAAATCCGAAAAAAGTAAACCCCGCGAAATAAAAGTGCTACACCGTAACTCCTGGCTTTTGCGATACCATTTGGTGCAAACGTAAACCAAAAAAAGACTTGACCTGTCATCAGATTAGACTGAAAAAACGTTTGCTTAGGGCAACTCTAGACATGCATGACATGAAGGAAACCGTCCGTCAGAGTAATTTGCAGTTTGTTTTTTGGCAGACTATTTCACTTGAAGGAGCTATGTCACGTTATTTTAGGGTGTTTCGGGAAAATCTTCAGTTAATCACGAGTTTAAAACTCGAAAATGCTTATGTGGAAATGCCCTTACCGATAAAATTATCGTTACATCACAAACGAAATGATTCTGAGAAAAAAAACAACCTTAATCGAGGCGATTTGTCATAATTTTGAAAAACGTCGGGTCGACTTTTTTCAAGATTACCCAAATGTAATCCGTTTCAATCTTGTACATTTATGTCCATCCATGCTTCTCTTGCAGTATTTCTTTTATGTTGTTCAACAGTTTTAAGAGGTTATTGCAATGTTTCATTCTACTTTTTGGGCATTTTGGGGAAAAAAGTCTAGTCTAGTCGTTCTAGCTTTGGAGCATTAATTAGGGACACTGTAAACTGAAATTAACTATTAACGCAAATCAAGGCAAATGTTCAGAAGATGGGAAAACCGGAACCCACATATGACGCAGTCTGGGAATCGAACTCGAGCCACATTGGTGGGAGGCGAGTGCTCTCATCACTGCGCCATCCCTGCATCTGAAATCATGCAATTATATCATTTGCGTGACATAGCCCCTTTAAAGAAGAAACGAGTGAGTTTCACTCAAGAGTGTGTTTTGTTATCTTTGAACTGAATTTATTACCAAAGCTTAAATTAAAGTGGGAGGCGCGGTGGCCTCATGGTTAGTGCGCTCGACTCCGGATCGAGTGGTCCTGGCCGGGGACATTGTGTTGTGTTCTTGGCTAAGACACTTTACTCTCACGGTGCCTTTCTCCACACAGGTGTATAAATGGGTACCGGCGAAATGCTGGCTGGCATCCCATCTAGCGGGGGAGTAAACAAAATACTCCTAGTCTCTTCATGCCACAGAAACCGGGATAAGCTCCGGCTCTGATGGGCCAGACATTACTTAAAAAATTAAAAGACCTCAAAACGGGACACGACATTACAAAATAATTCAACGTGTGAACATGTGAGCCAAAGGGCCATTGCTGGAATGACGTCTGGGTAACCCCTCAAATGGTCTACATCATCTCCCCCCCCCCCCCAACTTAAAAAAAAAATACTGGAACGCTACAGTTCAATATCACCCAACTCAGTGCCTTCTGTTCTTGTGTAAGACGTACCACAGGCAACCCAGGTTACGCTCACGGAGCGTCTACTTAAGTTGAAAATGGTAAATTGTAAATTTTATCGGATCACAGAGACATAACATTTCGCGTCACTCTTTCCGACAGGCTTGGAAACTAATTTTTTCGCAAAGGGTTTATTGTAAAATAGTAGCCTTAATGGGTCCAAATAATTGGCTTGAGGTCATCCGCTAGAGCTTGTTTATAGAGAGCAAATTTAATGGGTAAAGGGCTGTTCTAAGGTTCAATGTAATGTTTAAAACATTTTACACAGGATAATCATGCCATAAGGATCATCTCTCTTCCAAACGGTAGGTATACAGACTCGCCTTTCAGTTTGATCACAGTCAACGGCAACAATGATAATGATCCTTGGGTATAATTACTTTATTTTTTACAGATTGGAGAAGCTGTATATAATCAACGAAACGCTGACCTTTGGTTCCAAGAAGTCGTTAGACCCGTGCTTACATAGCGATAATATTAGTATTATTGAAATAATTTTTGGAATTTGATGAACATACCTACACCTCATATCACTCATCCGAAGTCCCCACAGAGATTGTAAGCGAAGGCTCTTCTGACATGATCACGGAAATTAGTAGCCATTACTGACGTCATCAGTCTATTTCAGTCTTGTTTACCACTCGGACTTGTGATCCGTTTCGTGTTTTATTTTTCAAATGTAGGGTTCTGTTTGTTTTATAGGTGATGTAAGGACGCTGGTTGGTGGAAGCCAAGGCTTCGCTGATGGTGTTGGAAAGGAAGCTAAATTTTTCCATCCAACTGGAATCTCACTTGACACGGATTCGGGGATATTGTACTTGGCCGACCATGTAAAAACTTATGAGGAAATTGAGTCACGTTAAGCCTGGTTTTCACTATCGACGCAAGCATAAGCACAAGAAGCATACGCAAACTCAGTAGCTTGTTGTTCATTAGAGCCTTTTGTTAGAACAATATACACTAATTAACAACAAGTAAATGCGCTTGCGTGTCTTCCTTGTGCTTATGCTTGCGTCGCTAGTGAGAACCAGGCCTTATAGTCTTTATGTGCGATTTTTTAGTTAACGAAGTTTTGACGACAAATTGTTTGTTTCCACAGTACAACCATGCATTAAGGACTGTGGACACAACAAATGGTAACTACAAAGCTTTTGTTAACCGTCCATTTTTACGTCTTGCGTGACGTGTAAATTCTGAAGGAGTGTTAGTTAATCACTATCTGGAATGTTTAATCCGCGAGCCCGGCGCAAACTAAAACGCAAGTCTTTTTGTTGACGTGACGTATTACTAGAATTTTGTGGATATTGTTCAGCGTTCAAACATAACCGAAACTCGATTTGCACCAAAAAAGACATTGCATGTAGGATGATAAGGCGAAACAAGACAGAGATCTTGACAAGTTGATAACACTGGCTGCTGTCTGCACAGGTAACCCAGGCTCACTGTGTGCCACGTAGGTAAATATAGAGAACATATGAGGCGAAGTTTAGGTCTGGAAATTTGCAAGAAAATGGAAATAAAAATCAATGAAACTTACCATGTGGTGAGCTGTTGTTATCTTTAATACGTACACGAAGTTTCGGGAAAAATGGTCCCCGTTCACCTTCCTTCATAGTATAGTGACAAGGTAGGAGACGGAAGCCAGCGTAGGGACTCCGATCGACACAAAACAAGCACGATTTTTTTCGTGAAAATCGAATCCAGTCACTAAATGAACACCACAGGCTCGTGGAACATGAATTTCTCTAAACCATGAATCCACTGAAGCATCTCCAGGTAGCAACGCGACCCAGACTCCGTAAAACTTGTAAGTTAACCTGCTAAAATGGCGGCCAGAAAGCGTTGTCCTCGCAAAGTGTCCAATTCAAAATGGCACTGAACTCTGGACGTCTGGTGACGAGTATAATAAGTTCTGGAGGGAGGGGCGTCCCAAATTGCTAAAAACAAAACTCACTGAGCAATCTGGGACTCCCCCTCCCTCCAGGCGTCCCGAGTTCAGTGCCATTTTGAATTGGACACTTTGCGAGGACAACGCTTTCTGGCCGCCATTTTAGCAGGTCAACTTACAAGTTTTACGGAGTCTGGTGGCTTCGCGTTGCTACCTGGAGATGCTTCAGTGGATTCATGGTTTAGAGAAATTCATGTTCCACGAGCCTGTGGTGTTCATTTAGCGACTGGATTCGATTTTCACGAAAAAAATCGTGCTTGTTTTGGGTCGATCGGAGTCCCTACGCTGGCTTCCGTCTCCTACCTTGTCACTATACTATGAAGGAAAGTGAACGGGGACCATTTTTCCCGAAACTTCGTGTATGTATTAAAGACAACAACAGCTCACCACATGGTAAGTTTCATTGATTTTTATTTCCACTTTCTTGCAAATTTCCAGACCTAAACTTCGCCTCATATGTTCTCTATATTTACCTACGTGGCACACACAGTGAGCCTGGGTACCTGTGCTGTCTGCAGCGCACTGTGGTCATTCACATGCAATTTAAACGTTGAACTAAATGCATTGGTCGAATCCGATGTCCAAACCGTTTGCTGCAAGGATTGACACGAAGTTTGGACCAAGTGCTTACCGAAGTAAACTGTTTCCTAGTTACTCTATTAAACTACATTTCTCAGCGTGGTCTAGCGTGGAGTCTCGTCACAAAACAACTATAAAAACACTAAACTGCAGAGTACCCTGCCACTCCAAAACACACCTAAAATCGGTGGCTACACGGCGCGGAGGCTAAGTGGCCCCGGCGACCTGGCCAAAACGACTGCGTGGCTAATTAATTAAGTAACGAAACAAGTTCGCTGACACATGAATATCCATCGCTCTTCTTTTTACGGTTTGGTTAACTACAGGTACCCCAACCAAACGATGTAATTTGAGCATCACGATCGAAAATAAAGAAAACGAATCGAACAAAAATGCCATACCTTTTCTTCTCGATACCTTATCAGTGTTTTTGTGGCGTACTTTGGCCATTTCAGCGCTATTCCAGTGGGTTGTAGGTTCGCTGTTTTCTATATATATATTTATCTTCGTGCACTGGGCTAAATCTGGAGGCGACCTGAGCGTTCGGAGTGAATTAACGGCTGATTTTCTTCGATGGATATGCGAGACCGCCGCCAGCAAGTAACCAACCTTGGGCAATTTTAATATATATATGAGAGAGCAATGGTAGAACTAAAACTCCCTAGAATCGCGCTGAAACGGCCAGAAATGCTAAGAACAGACCATAAATAGGACAAGGAAGCAAGGTGAGAAATACTGGTGTATTTTTATTTCTATTTTAACGATCGCTAAATTCCACATACAAATCCTTATAAAATTTATGTAACGCAACAACGATTCTCCATGAGCTCGGGGTACAAATGGGTTAAATACACTTTTTGATTTACGAATGATGTGAAGAATAAAGCACTCGTTTACTGATTAAGCCTAACCGCTTGTTTCAGTGATTAGGCCAAGAACTCTTTTTAGATTTTAGCTTTCACTTTACGGTTCGGTTAACTACACTCGTTTACTCAGATTAAGTCTAAGCGCTTGTTTCAGTGATAAGGCCTGAGCACTCTTTTTAAATTGTACGGTTCGGTTAATTCTGTAATTGAACGCACAAATTGCTCACTTTTTTTGGCGTTTGTAAATAAGTTTGAACACCAGCATTATCACAAACTATGTAATTATCCGGTCGCCTTACAAGGTAGCCGAATAGCCCGTAGCTTCGTAGCCACTTAGCCACGTATCTCAGCTTATCTCCGTAGCCGCCTAGCCATAATTTGAAGAGGTACAGCTTCAATGGATGGGTATTCTACAGTTACTCCCATAAAAATTAAGTCGCACGTCCAATTAAAAATTTTGTTTCTGTCAGTAGAACTCAAATCATTTTTTTTCAGGTCAAGTGAGAACCTTAGCAGGCAATGGTAGGGAAGGATTCAAGGACGGGATAGGGTCAGAAGCAAGATTTAATTACCCGGAGGGAATAGCTTTTGACTCAGATAATAAAGTCCTTTATGTTGTGGAATTTGTAAGTTATTTGAAACCCCATTTACGTAACGTTTCGGGCTAGTCTTAAGAATATCCAGCCGGTAGTTTTTTTGTTAAGGCGAAATAATTTGAGGGTGAAACGGTTACGTGTGACTGATGACCAAAAATGTGCTGTTGTTTCAAATATCGGGTAAAGGTGCGTTTCACGTTACGTCATCGTCGCCATGTTGGTGGACGAAAACAAAGGATCTCTCATCTTTTGGTAAAAAAGTCGTTCTTAGTTCTTAGAAGGATTTAATAGATACTATGGCCTGCAAGCTTATGGTGTTTCTCGTTACACTTCAACAACCGTTCAAACTTTGTTGAGTTAACAGTTAAATGTGGTGTTTGTTATTTTTTAAGGACAGCAATGCAGTAAGGATAGTTACTCCACAAGGTACCGTATGTATATTTTAGTTACTTCACAAGGGTGATATCTTGTCCTCTCGCCTTTGAACCAACCTAGCGGGCGGACAACAGATAACGAAGAGCCATTTTTTGACAGGTAAAGTGAGTACTTTGGCCGGTGGTACTGAAGGCTACCTTGATGGTGTGGGCAGACAAGCTATGTTTTATCATCCAACTGGTCTGACCTTTGACCACAGAAAAAAGATTATCTACCTCACAGATCAGGTGAATGTCATTTGAAGTCGATTCCAGAAAGATTTGTTTTATTTGAGAATATATATCTCCAGAAAGATTTGTTTTATTTGAGGCAGCGGAATTCCGTATAAACAACTTTTTAAAAATAGGTTAAAAACATGTAGTGTATTCACTTCAATTAATTCCGTTTTTGGAATTTTCAAACCTTCCCCCTACTGCGTAAGTTCGAGGCAAAGTTCTGATTCTTTGTGAAATTTGCTTTTCTTATTATAGTATAATCACAGAATAAGGAGTGTCAGCGGAATTGGCTCATCGGTAGTATATCCAAACAAATCAGGTATGATTTTGTAAATAAATCTGTTTAGTCTCTTCAAGAATGGTACGAAGTTAGCCCGCCCATTCCATCCCCCTCCCCCCACAAAAAATGCCAGGGATCTCAGTTTTTGTCTTGTACGAGGGCGCGGTTACAAGACCACTTCCCTCCCTCCAATGTAGCCCATGTTCAGATCCTGTGCGTCGCGGTAAGCGAGCTCAGTTTTGTTGTTTTGGCCTTCGTGCGAGGGCTTTTCTTCAATTCTTTAACCCTTTCACCGCCAAAAATGTAAATTGACACTTATAGATTTTACTCTGTCTAACGCCTGACGATTTCACTCGTCAACGGGGAAGCCCTCGGCGGTGAAAAGGTTAACAACATCTAGGTTCGCTCAAAACCCCAATGTCCCCAGTTAAAGCGATAAGTTTCTGTATTTGCATTTGGCGAAATTCGTATTACACAGCATCAGATATGTTGCAAAATCCCACCGGCAATTAAAACTTATTTCTGTGATGTTTTTCCTTTGTTACAGTGTTTGCACGCTCTCTGCAAAGAACACAGAGTTTCCCGCATTTGTTTGCATACTTAATTTTGTCCTGCCTCTTTTCCTTCGTTGCTTTCAAGTGGTGTGTTCGCCGGAGGCAGCGGCTTGTGTTTCGATCGTCCTTACTGTAATAAATGACATTACCTGCCCCTGCCAACAGTGGTAGTACAGTGCAATAGGTATAGGCCATTGCATCATGGCGTCATTTGAATTCCAAGATCAAAATGCTTTCATGTGCAGATTTTTCTTTTCTTCGGGAAACGAGAAGGCAATTGCTAAAATTTGTCTGACAATAGAAGTCACTCAAAACCTTGTGGTCTTGGCAGTAAATTTCGCCATCATGCAAGTGACTAGGCTGAGGGCTAGACCAAAGTCACCTGGGGCCCGTTTCTCGACACTGCCGAAAACTTTTCGGGCCCTAAAAGCCATTTGTGAAAATGCCAGCTGCTTGCTTTGGAAAGCCGATCTTTTAACATGTTTTCAAGCTAACTAAAAGAAACACGTCTGTGAAGTTTGACGACTTAAGTCCTTTCCGTTCTTGAAATAAAAAGGGAATTGTGACACCCGAAAATGGCCCGAAAAGTTTCGGGACTTTAGAGAAACGGGCCCTGGGGCCTCCCCAAGAAGATTGGGGGGTGGGGGGAAGGCGATTGCGGGCTCATTTCCCGAACAGCGGCTGGCAAGCGAGCCCAGGATGTGACCAGGATTACAAAAAAAAAAATCTTTTCCCTAACCTTCAACATTCTTAAATTGCTGTACAGTATTTCATCACTAAAGGTGCGTTCGATTGACCGTATTCCGGAATAGCAGTTAGAAATCGTTCGTTTTTACGGAGATTCATATTAAAATTGTCAAACACCCGCTACAATTTTATTTTATTCAGTTAAACATCTTTACCATCCTTGTTGCTTCAAAACGCCAGACATACCGTTTTAAATTATCACTCCGCGTATTCTCATTCCGGACTAGGGTCAATCGACGCTCCCTAAATAGAGTGTATTTCGTGCTTTGTTAGGTCTGTCGTTAACGATACCACCATACTGTATTGCCCCAAATTTGAACAGAGTTTTTGACTCCCGTTTTTTACATTTTATAGCGAACATCAGATGTGTTTTAGAGAAATTTCTATTTTCCTCTTCTTTCATTGCGCGTACGATCTCCAAGCAGAGACGGGAACAAGATAAGTGATTTTTCTCCAGTCAAAAATGACCGCAACTTGGTCCTGGTCATCCACTAGGGCATATTTATAATTGGTTAATTAAGACTACCGAGTGATATGTACATTAAACTGTCCTTGAGATCAAGACTATTAAAAATTTCTTTTAAAAAAAACACTATTATAACGTTTCTCTGTGTTTACTTTGTTTGATGCCGCCCTTTGCATGGAGGAGCTTTGGTTCTTTGAGTGAGATTTACGTCCCGTCCGACATTCCCAAGGACATCTGGATGCACCCTTCTACCTCGGTAAACAGTTCTCGTCCCATTCTTCCTATGAAGAGATGTGCCTGTATGCCATAGTCTTTGATACATTATTCCTTTTACCACAGTACCATGATTAAAGAGTAGATGACATTCCACTCGGTTTTTAATTGTAGCCGTTCGCTGGACAAAGCTCAACACAACTTGAAAGCTGATTTGTATCTGCTTAGACCTCGTGTCAGAAATTCCCAGCTGTCAGAATCTAATATGGCCTGTACCTACTGTCATCCCGCGGCCTTCTGGCAAACTCTGGATTATATTGGGAATTGTACCTGCAATATAAGTGACGGAGCGTGTTAATACGCAGAAAAAGAGCTTTATAAGCCTTTTCTTCACGGAATATGTCTGTGATTTCGTTATGTATGTTACAAAATGTTCCGATTTAGGGATTCGTACTCACCATACGAGTCCGCGAGGTAACTTTAAAGGGGTTATGTCGCGTTATTTTCTGGTGTTTAGGGGAAATCTCTAGTTAATCACGAGTTTAAAACTCGATTCATGGTAATGTGGCCCGAACCCGCCGTTTGAGAGTCTAAGGGCGTAGCTTTACCTCTGTGGTGCGTCAATGTTTAATGTGTCAACAGTAATGTGTTTCTCTTTCCGAACATCTTCCAACAGTTTCCTTTCTCTTTCATGTTCCTCCTGCTCGCGGCGTAGTCTCTCTCTTCTCATTTCTTCAATACTTGTCTTTTGTTTTCTTTTAGAGTCGTTTTCCGTTGTCTTGTGTTTTCCCTCATGATGCGTCTTCCTCTTGTCATCGTTGTGTGACTTCTTTATTTCAAGGTACTTCCGCATTTCATTCAAAGGATCCAAGGAACGCTTTTTGTCCTTTTCTCGTGCGCTACATTTAAAAAGGAAAAGGCTTTCCCGTTAGAGCATAACTGTTTACTCTG
>OX421447.1:25222889-25245389 GCA_949126865.1 Montipora capitata
CAATCGGAAGCTACATGTAAGAATTGCTTCTCTTAGCATCTGATTTGATAGCACTTGCATGTAAAAGAATGCGATCACACTCAGGAACCTGTGCTGTAAAATTGTAAAAAGTACTACAGATAGATGATGCAAGTGCTATTGCTAAAGGAATTTCTTTTATTTCTGTGAAATAAAAATAAATCAACACACCCTAACACAGAGTCAGATCATCCATACGAGCATTATTAGCACACGAAAACCTGTTCTCCCGAGTTTGTTTACAGTGGTCAGTTTGAATTACATGTAGTCTCAAGATCTTTCAGTGTAGAATGTTGCCTCATAAAAAATTCTGCTCAATTCAAATATTTTCATTTTTTGAGACGAATCTCTCCACCTACATGTAAGGTAAACGTGAAATGAAAAAAAAAAGATGAATTTAGATGTCTATAAATTAAATTATGTACAGAACACACAACACACTTTTTGTATCTTTTGCACTCTGTCCAAGGTAGGTTAAGAGACCAATAGCTTTTTCCCTCTTTTCTTGTTCTGCTCTTTTTTCAGCCTCATAATCAGGGTTGATGCCATATTTCAGCTGCAATGCAAACACAAAGGGTTGGAAAATGCAAAGGAAAAACCTCTTTGGCTAACTAAGAGCTCTTACGACAGCACTGCATAAGGAATTTCTCTTTAAAATGTAAAGAATATGGAAAATTGAAATGACCAGAACATCACTATGAAAACCTTTCTATGAAAAAAATTCTTCTGATGAAAGAGGCAACACTTTTTCTTATCTTTTGAAGCTTACCCCTTCCTCAATATCTGCAAAAAAGTTGAGATGCCTTGGTTTGTCACCAGCTAAAACCATGGATGTGTTGTGTGACTGCCCTTCTTTGACAAGCTTCTTGGATGCACGATCTCGTAATAAAGATGTTCTGGCCTCTTGTTCCTGCACAAGCAAAGAAATTGAATTTGGAAGTGATTTGTTTGCACACACACAATGCAACAGGCTTGGAGTAGGGTCGACCCCTGCCATATGTTATGGTAGAAGCCATAAGTTACAGTAGAAGCTAAAGAAAAAGGTTCCTAAAAGATCCAACACCAGCAATTGAAATGGCTGGAACAATTCTTCTGAATTGATTTTATCTTTTCTAAGGAATAACACTCACTGCAAGAGCTGCTCTCCTCTCCCTTTCCTTCTCTTCTTTCCTTGCATTCTCTTCATCTCGGCGAACTCGTTCAACGTTGTCCTTATTTCGAACATGCCAACTGTAAATGAGTGAAGAAAGTCAAGTTTGTTGCTTCCATATTCACAGAAGTTCCCCCTTTCAACAAAATTTCAAGTATCCAAGACAGGCAAGTTGTCTTAAATAATTCACCGACCCTAGCTTCCTAATAATTATCCTACACACGTTACTAGTGTAGCCCAAGGATATAAAATTTGCTGCATATGTTGTTGTGTATGTGAGTGACAGAACAAAGAGTTAAAGATTACAAGGTAATCATGAGGAAATTTGAGATGAAGAGTGATTTTATTGCATAACAATAATTTAGAAGAAAGCATACCATTTTGACAATTTCAGTCTAAGGCGCAGCAGCAGTACACGCGTAGCTCTATTGAGTCTCCTATTGCTCAGTTGTAGAGCAACCGAACGAGTAATCGGATGGTCGACGGTTCAACTCCTGCAAAGGTGCATTGGAATTTCTCAAATTTCTTCGTTATCCCTACACAAGTTACTATTGATGAAAATAACCCCATATTCCGACACCCTCATCAGACCTCCATTTGATGCAACACCACGACATGAAAGAGCCACTGCGAGATGCATTACTTTCTGGGGGACGAATCGAACGCCATTCATAAATCTCTGATTATTACTTGTAAAATTTGCTTATTTGATTACAGGGCCATCATATCTTATGCAATTTTTATACATCAAGTTAAGCTAATTTCCATTTGAACCTTTTACGCTCTTAAGCAACTTCAGAATACCCCCTCAATCTTTTGAAGCAGTAATTGGTTGGACCCGCACTCCTGCAGTCAAGGACCATTGAATGATATGGGAGTGTAGAACTAGTGCTCCCACAGTCAAGGACCATTGAGCGATAAGGGAGAATAGAACTAGTGCTCTTGCAGTCCCACACGCCCACAGTCAAGGACCATTGAACGATATGGGAGGATAGAACTAGTGCTTCCGCAGTCCCGTACTCCCACAGTCGAGGACCATTGAACGATATAGGAGTATGGAACTAGTGCTCTTGCAATCCTGCACTCCCACAGTTGAGGACCATTGAGCAATATGGGAGAATAGTACTAGTGTTCCCGCAGTAATTGGTTGGACCCGCACCCCCACAGTCAAGAACCATTGAACGATATGGGACTATAGAACTAGTGTTTCCACAGTCCCGCACTCCTACAGTCAAGGACTATTCAACGATAAGGGGTATGGAACTAATGCTCCCTGAGTATCACACTCCCACAGACGAAATATTTAACCATAGCAGCAAGGGCTGCACAGTCGGTTAGTGCGCGGCCTTGGTGCATAAGGTCCTGAGTTCGATCCCCGGATCTCACATCCTTGTTTCGACTTCTTTCCTTTCAGTTTAGCCTAAGTAGCTTTAAATACCCTTAAAACGGAGCACTGATGGAAAGAGGGGGGTAAAATGAGCGCACCGTCGGCTTCCTGGGAGAGTACTCTCTAGAGAGTAAAGGAACTTTCGACGTTAAATAACGTGTACCTTTACCTTTACCTTTAGTACCATGAGTCCCACCCTGCCATTGTTGAATTCGGTTCGTTCCCTTTAAGAATCAGGAATACACATTTACGTTTTCTGTCTTTGTTAATATGTAAGCTTAAATGACTGCGGGACTGCGGGAGCAGCTTTTTGGAAGTGAATAAATATTGTAAGTGAAGGGGTATTCTAGAATCTTGCCACGCTCTTTTGGCTTTGCGATGCTCTTACAGCACACACAAATTCGATTAGAGTACGGGGTTACCTCTTCTTGGGTAAAATGTTCATCCTTTTATCCTGTGATCGCGATCGACACCAACTCAACACAGTGTCGTCAAAAGTATAGTCCACAAACGATCCTACAAACTACCAATCTCGTACCCAGAGTCCTCGGGCTTTTTGGCCAGCGGGTGAGCGCCCGGAGAGACTCTGGGATAATCGATTTGAACTATATTTTTGATTGGCCGCTTGCGTAACAATGGCAGTCCGACAGGAAGTCGGTAAGTAATTCGGAAGCCCCAGAATTTGGAGGGAGATTCAAAATCTAAAACAAGTTTCAGTACTGATTGATTTTTTCTACCTCAGAAATATATAAATCAAAAAAAATTATAAAACGACGAGGTTTGAATTATGTCATATACCGCACGGGAATTTTCCCACGCTGCTAAAACTGCTAAAAAGTGATTACTGTTGCTGTTGCAAAAGTACCGTGGGAAAACATTACATCAGTCTCTTTGAGGAGAAATCCGTGGAATAAGGTCTTGTCGACGCCATTCAGAATTACGGAAACATCAACTTGTAGAAGAAGAGGACATTTGTGTCGTTTCCACAAAAAACATTTGTCGATCGTGTTGCTTGCACGATGGCATTCTCATTGCATTCTGTACGGTGGAATGTACGCTGAAGCACCAAAAATACACTCACCGAAAGCGTCAGAGGTTTCATCTTCACTTGCTCTTACAGCAAGCCAATGATCATTTCTCCAGTTTCTTTGTGTGTAAGGTTAAAATTCTTGTTTCTCAAACACTTTCAACCCGCCATTTCTACTGTTAACGGTTTTCTCTTTTCTGCTTCCGTTTAAACTCAACCATACGTCATAAGACCGGAACCCACGTTTTCTGGGAAAATGGAGTCGATTATCCCAGAGTCTCTCCGGGCGCTCACCCGCTGGCCAAAAAGCCCGAGGACTCTGGGTACGAGATTGACAAACTACAAACTATTAGCGGAGTCTTCGTTCCCCTTGACCAGCGGCTCGTTTCCCGACCCGCTGGTCAAGGGGAACGAAGACTCTGGGATTCGCATGAGCGTTATGGAGTGTTGTTGTGAGCGCGGGCGATTCACATAATGAAAACGAACTCAGGGGTCCGGCGATTTTGACAGAAAAGTGTGCATGTATCGTGTTGTCTGGTTGAGTTGCATGAACTCGTGATATCATTATGGAAGTAAGATCAGTATCTACAGCCTTCTCAGACTTTGTTCTGGCTGGATGCTCTTTGTACGTGGCATGGATGGTGTACAACAGCTCTGTTTATGCTTCTTGGGGTTTTATGGGTATTGCTTTAGCCGCGTCTTTTGGCGTTCTTAAATTTGGTGTTGTTTTCCCGAGTTTCCAACCTAAAGTGGTACGAATGCACGTGATATCTACATGGATAGCTTCTGTATTAGGTAAAGCACGCACATTTCAAAGAGAAGTTTGTCCACAGGCAACCCAGGCCATAAGATGCCTCTTAAATTTCCCAAATCCTATGAGTGGCATCAGTTTCATTATAAAGTGTTTTATTAAGAATGCCAAAAAGCTTTCATGGTTATAATAGTTTCTTCTCTTCAGTACAGTCTTATAAAGGTTTATGAACAATCTTACAGGTACAATATTAAGGCTCTATGTATTTACCATATATTTCTGTACAAAATTTAACTTTAACAAGAATAAAAGTGCATTTGTAGAGTCTCACATGGCACAAAGGATAATACATTTGTAAGATACTGATAACAAACATGAACACAATATCTCAGAAAAAAAGATTGAAAAAAACCTTGAACCTTGCAACAAATGGACTGAAAAGTAATAAAAGGTCAAAGCAGAAATCACTTATGTAAAGAACATTGACAACCCTGGTGTACAAGTTCCAGTCCATGAAGCTCAATTTATGTGTATGGGCTTGGTTTATGGACCACACCTAATTTTTAGATCTTATTTACTTAAGAGCACAGACTTTAATTTATATATCCTAAGAACTGTCTGTACAGAGGATAAAATAAGTATGAGCTTTCCGTATAGAACACTGTAGTATTATTCCTGCTGATGGTCAGTACACTACAGGTTGTCAGATTGAAACCACATCTTTATTTAATACCATCAATTGTGTCATTAGAATGGTGACTTAGTTACCACCAGCCCCCCTCCCTGCCCCAATAATAATAACGATTGTGATTATAAAAAGGATGTGCATACAACAATAGGTCACTTTCCTTGCTTTTCTTGTTTCAGGTATTCCCCTTATTGCAGCAGGATTTTGTGTTTATCATCACATGCCTGTAACTGCCAAGTTTTATCTGGTGAGTTCACCAGTCGCAATGTTTCTGTCCATTGTACATAAACCCTTGGAAGAAAAGCTAACCATTATTATGAGTACCCTAGCAGTGCTTGGAATACTATTTGTCGCTTCCACAAGTCTCAACATTTATGCCACTGCAGGTGTATTAGCTTACGGATTTGCAAGTGCAGTGAAACCCACTAATTTTCTTGGTTTTCCTGGTATCGACTGGTTTCATTTTATCTTGACTGGAGGAAATGTCCTTTTTATGTATGGTCTGATCTATTAAAAATAAAGAATGAACTCAACACTGAGTGTTATTTTCATCATTTCCTATATACCGTAAACACCCGCAGACAAGCCGCACCTTTTTCCCAAAAATCGTTCCTGGAAATCAGGGGTGCGGCTTATCTCAGGGTTTTCTTTACGGTTTTAAGTAGCCGGAGTTTTTTGCAAAGTAGACGGTTGTGGGTCCGGAGGACCCACACGATGGGCTTTAGCCCATCGCTTCTAGGGGGGTCTGGGGGCATGCTCCCCCGGAAAATTTTTGAAAACTGAATGCCGGAAAATGCATTTCCTGGCATTTTGGGCCATGAAACTCAAACATTAGAGGGATGAATCAAGCTGCAATTATACTATGAAAACCATGTTACTCAAAGAAAGACGAAGCGACATTTCAATAATACAACCCTATAAACAAAAAGTTGAGTGATATTTTTTGTATCTTTTTGGTGGTTTTGCTGGAGCTAACGAGCCTGGCAATTATTGCCACTTGACAACTTGTAAACGTGGCACATACTTTGAAGGACTAGACCAGCAAAGGCTTCTGATTGGTTGTTAAATTAAGAAGCTGATTGGAGGATACTAATTGGCCAATGGCGTAAAGGATGTTTCGATCCTGTTTAGGTGTGAAGATGACACACATTCGTTCCATTGTGCGGAACTTGGTTGTAGTAATTTCGAAAATTGAAAATCACTCGAGCGGTTTAGGAGTGATGCAGTTTTTTTCCCGAAGAGTTTAGGAGTTCCGTAAAGCAGTGAGAGTTGATCAAGAGTGACGTTGGATAAAGATCCGTTGTCATGTTGAAGCGTAGAGATGCCCTCGAGTGGACGAGCACTTACGCGGGCAAGTAGGATTTAACTCCGAGGAGCGTTACGTTCAAGTGTTTAAATAAAGTCTACGAGTCCTCAGCTTCTACGTTCGCTATAAATGATCAATTGAAAGGTTCGAAGTGAAAACGAAGGAGCGGTTAGTGAATGATCAGGGGCTAGTTTTGTTCCTTAGTTGAGTTGTGGTAAGAGATGCGTGAACGCAGGCTGAGCGTGTTGCTAGCAGAACATCATATGTAAATTTCCTTCTGGATTGAGAACAAACCTTTTGAAAGTGTTTCTTTGTTTACAAGTTTTTTATGATTGCGGCGTGATTAAAGGAAGTTTTGCGCGGACTAAAACGTCCTTGAGTGATTTTTCGTTTCAGTAAGATACAATCGGTGGCTGTTTAAAGATATCGAAATCCGATATGGCGGACAACAAATCATATCGTTCCTACTTTCCCGCCACCGCAGCAAGATTTTTTCAAAACGAAAGTCTCAAGCATAACGTTTTTAAACTGCCCTTGAGTCAGAAGTCTTTTATGTGTTTTCAGAAAAGATAGGCACTGCAAATTTTTATTTGTATTGAGCCCAAGTAGTTTAGACCTCATAAACATCATCTCCTCTACATGTCTTGACTCCTCAAACAATGAAAGTAGCCGGCGAAACCTGACAGAGAAGCCGGCGAACTTCGCCGCCTGCCGGCTCTTATTTACAACCCTGTATCTGCGGAAACACTTGAAAAGGCAGCTTCCGGTGTCCAGTTTGCCATCTTCGCGGCTGATCTAATACCTGGTTACTAAGCTACAAACGTCCCGCTCACATTCTCTTGTTGTAATGCAAAAATCTATGGAAAGACAAAAAAATCTATGAAAAATCTATGGAGGCAGTGTGGCCCAGTGGTTAGGGCGCTTGCCTCGAGATCGGGAGATTCCGGGTTCAAGACCCGCTCTGACCACTGGCTGAATTTGTTCCTGGTAGTCCCTGGTTCAACTTCCCAGCTGCACTTGTAAATAGCCAACTGGTTTGCCTCTGGCCAGTTGGGATTCTTAACAGTTGTTGTTGTTGTTGTGTTCTGTTGTTTCGTTGATTGTTTCATTGGCCCTGAAAAGCCCCTATGGGGAGCGGTCAATTAAGTATGTATTGTATTGTATTGTAAAGACTGTGTTGAGTGAAGAAATTCCTGTCAACAAATACCATAAAAAGATCAATCTTATGTCGAAGTTGGTAGAAAAGATGCTCGTTATATTAAAGTGCTAAAATTGTGGGTAAGACTTTGAAGTATTTTCCGTTCCAATGCGAATATCATGGGTGACAAATTACTCCTTAATTTTGGCGCGAAATTTCAGCGTTAATTTATAATTTCACGAGTGAAATTACAAAATTGCCATGGTAACATCTCTTGTATCTCGATTAGAGCCAAGATGGCGTCGAGATTTAAGACACTTGCAGCTAAATACAGGAATTGCACCAACCAGCGGTCTGGGTAAAAACATTGGTTTGGTGTTGGGGCTCTCATTCTCGCGGGCTCAAATTTGTAATATCTGTACAAGTGAATGACTGGAACTAGGTCGGTGCAATTCCTGTATTTAGCCGCAAATTTTAAGACAGTGACCATTGAAGAAGTTACGAAATTAAAAGAAGCGGCAGAAAATTTAAATACGAAAGAGCACAATTAACTGGGTGAGGGTTTTTGAGAAGTGGTGTGACGAAAATAGCCTTGAGAAAAACCTGGAGATGATTCTCCCCGAGCAGTTGGATAAATTACTCGAGCGATTTTACGCCAATCATTTGAGAAAGATTTGACAGTTGCCTTAATTTTGAAACATGAACAGGCACGAAGAATTCGAAAGGTATTTTTTGTGAAGAAACTCAGAAAATTACGAACTTTAGCAAATATGTATGCTTTAAGCGAAAACTGTATTCTTCTTAATGTTCTCGGTTTTCGATACAATAAACCAGTAAAAACAATTACGTAATTTGTCACCCACGACATTAAAGGTAATCAAATGGTTTACTCGTGAAATTAGGAAATAATTACCCAGTTGGGGTCTGCGTTTAGTTTGTTTGTTTTCTTTTTTTTCTTTTTTTTTTTCCGTGTCGGTAAAAGTCTTGCCTGTCACTCCCCTGGTAAGTGGTGTCTTTGTGCATAGAGCCTTCTGCGCGTATTTTCTTAGGATCGAGAGGGTAGTGGGAAATGCGTAGATTTCTCTGGTGGACACAGTAGAACGATTAACTTAACCGGCCATGGCGTCGAAAGTCATGTAACGCGAATGGCGTTTTAGTGGATCTTTGGACAAAATATACCCTTATGAAGCTCAATAATGGCAAGTCAATTGGATATACAGGCGGTGAAATCTTAAAAGCGACGAGTAATGGACTTCGACAACAATCTATCGCCCGTCGAGCCGAAATCAAAGTGAGCTGTATATACCTGAAGTACATGGTAATTTGACACGATTGAGTTTCTTGTCTTCACGCACGCAATGAAATAGGAAGAGGTTTTCGCCTCTAAGAGCAAATATGTTGTTTGTTTCAATAAATTTTTCGCTGGAAAAGGATTCTGTGGTATTTTCTGCCTTTGTGAATTATAATATCATGTTGTGTATTGAATTTGCGAGCTTAAGGTTGAAATGTGATATGGGAGAAGTTTTTTAGTATTGCTCTGTAAGCAGGAAGGGTTCACAGGCCTGTTGGGAGCGTGCTTGAGTTTCAACAAAATGAGCCCCAAAATCAATGAAAAATTGTGACGCAGATGAATAATAAAGTAGCTGCTATTTCCAAAATGATGGAATTACCTAGTGATAAATAACGTCGTACGCGTCTTGGAGAGTAAATTTTGACTTTGCATAAACAAGAGTTGGGCGATTGTGATCTTTGTTTTGACTTCGCTCATTTCATTGTCAGACTTTATAACACTTAACAGAAAAAGAAACTTACAAAAACCCGGTATCTTGCCATCATTTGACACAGATGCTTCACTGTTTGGCGAGTAAACATGCCGCGGTAACTTATTCACGGCGCCCGCTGAATTCCGGCCATGTCACTTTCGATTTTGCGATTTATTTGAACGTAGCAAAAATCTCCCAAAATGTTTGTCGCTGATCGTAACTTTTTATATTCTATATTCACAGTTCAAAATTAATGTTGTTTTCATGTCGTAAATATTTTATTCTCGATCGACCGTCCCGGAAACTTCCTTCTCTCTTTCTAAAAACTGTGTATCAATAGTTATTTACTTTTGCATCAATATTTGTTTTGCATAAAGCAAGCTAACAAAATCTGTACCTTGCTGAGTTCGCATTTGTTAGCGTTAATAGTATTTTCGGTCCGATGCTTCTGTTTTATGAGGGTTATATTGTTTTGGTCTCCCATCCTGATTCTAACCCCGCCGATCAGGGATTAACTTCAGTGAACTTTAGTATTACAAAGCTGTCAGATGCTCAGAAGGCACGCTTAAACTTGTGGTGAAAAGAAGTTGTGAGGGAACTTGAAAATTATCAACATGTCAGCCCAGAAGCCAATGTTTCTCGCTTCTCTTTTATTTGTTATTCTTCAGAGACTGGAATGCTGTAGTTCAATACCACACAATTCAGTGCCTTCTGATTTTCTGTAACACGTACCACAGGCAACCCAGTGTATGCTTCACGGAAGCATCTCGTTTCACTTGCGTTTTGTTTTGTTTGTTTTGCGTTTTGCATAGTAGGTCATTATTTGTGCCAATCTCCTCGTAAGGGATTGCTAAATCCTGTTTTGAGGTTTTCCTCGGTTTTTTAATACAAAAGTTATTCTTTTGTATTTTTTACTGACAAATTAAAGTTAAGTTTAGTCGTAAACAAACACTTGCGGTGTGCTGCAGAACTTACACTGGCTGAAGTCACACAATTATCAAGTTGCTCAGCAATTTCGATGTCACTACAAATAGTGAGAAGCTGTTTTTCTTCCGCCACACTCCACATGCGCTTTTTCGCTGAATCTTTTTCTTTAGAATTCTTTGAATTCGTTGCTCGCGCTCGCCATTTTTCTTAGGCGAATGGACGGGAGCAAAAAGGAAGTCTGGGCTATAATAACAAAACATGTGCATGCGCAGGAGCCGTTTACGGCTTGAGGAAGCCGCGGAACGAAGCCGCGGACAACCCTTGAGTACATTTATACGAACACTTTCATGTCCAAGGTAAGCCGCAGCCAAGATAAGCACAGCCCAAAACCCCTAGGCCAGGATAAGCCGCGGCTTGAGTTAGCTGCGGATAGAGTAAGCCGTGAACGTAGATTTTGTACCATTTATACGGGGTGTTCGCGTCTTACGTAAGCCGCGGCCAGAGTAAGCCGCGGCTAAATTTCTCTCGTATAAACGGCCCTATTATGAACAGGCACGAAGAATTCGAAAGGTATTTTTTGTGAAGAAACTCAGAAAATTACGAACTTTAGCAAAAATGTATGCTTTAAACGAAAACTGTATTCTTCTTAATGTTCTCGGTTTTCGATACAATAAACCAGTAAAAACAATTACGGTTGTGAGCGTAATTTGTCACCCACGACATTAAAAGGTAATCAAATGGTTTTCTCGTGAAATTAGGAAATAATTTCACTTGCGTTTTGTCAAAATTCTGATAATTTTCCTCGCCTAAAGGCTCGGGAAATTATGAGAATTTTGACAAAACGCAAGTGAAATTATTTCCTAATTTCACTCGTCGCCATTTGATTACACATACTAATAACATAGAGGGCAAAATTACTGAATACTGATTGGTCAATGATGAGGGCATTTTTTTCTTCATTTTGCTTGTGGATAGAGCAAAATTACTCGCTCACGATTGGTCGAAGGCCAAAAATAACCGCTCCTGGATTAATGCCATAAATGCCATAAAGGATCAATGACTAGATACTACGAAAGGTGAATTTTTGAGTGATAAGAGGAAGAGCAAAAGAGTTTTCTCATGAAAAGCTTAAAACTTGGATCGACTTGCATTGCGCCCGGTGTAGCGGGATTATGAGGTTGATAAACAACGATGATTCAACGCGTCAAGGGCTTTCACGTTTTTACCAAGGCATCTTGCAGCTCACCAAAAAAGGTCACAGAACGTTTTTCCATTCATGGCAGGAACGAGTGGCTCAAACTTGGTGGAAGAAGTTCTTTCTGCGGACAAACCGTTTGCTTTTTTCACGGATGCGTGTTTTTAAGTGGATTCTCATTTTCAAGACTGAAGTGGTAGAAACCTCAAAAGCACAGGTGAATTAATAAATTAAAGCTTAACATTTGGTTAAATCGTCGTTGCTTTTGTTCAGGAATGAAACTCGATTTTTTTTCTCTCGATTGGATATAAATAGCAATCATCTGTACTCGTTTTGGACGTAAAGAAGTAGTTGACTTACTTGTTTGTTTGTTTTCTTTGCTTGTGAGCAAACGAGTGTTTTGACTCCGCTTGGCTGATTGTTTTTCGAGTTGCATCAACAATGTTCAGAAAATTTTGCCCTCTATGTTATTAACAATTAATCGCAATGGGTCCTTGTAAAATTAAGGATTAATATCACTTGTGTTTTCAGCAACTTCTGAAAACACGCGTGATATTAATCCTAATTTTACTCGGCCCCATGCGATAATCTATACTAATAGTGAGTTAACTTTCGATGAACAGTGGATGAAGAAGACTTCTAAAGACTCGACTTTGGATTTCTTTTGATTTCTTTCAAAAACCTTTTTCAAAAATTTGAGCTGCTAAATCCGCGGTGCAGCTAATCTGCGGGAGTTTACGGTACACTATATATAAGTACTTGCTCTTTTATGTGACAGCATCACGAAATGAAAGTCTTTTGAAGGATGCAAATACTGATAATGATGTGTAGTTATGGAAAAACAAATTTTAGCTTGAATCATTATCTAAGTAGTACAATGTATATTCAAGTAAAAAACAGCGATCTCTGGTTAAGAAAATGCGCGCTAGTCTAAATAGAGTATAGTTTTGGCAAAGGCTTGGAGTTATTGTCTGCTTCATTAGTGTTAGTGATGTGCCAAGATTCCAAAGTGTTTCGAATTCGGAAGTTTCCCTTCTCAATTACCCTGGCATTGTTGAAATCAATAGAGTGATTTTTACGCCAAGCGTGAGCTGCAATATTGGAGCCAGTTTTACATGTTTTACATTTCGAATGTTTTCCTTTTTTCTCCTTGAAAAACACGTTCCAGTTTCACCAATGTAGCTCCAGGAAGGATTTTATGCACCAAAAAATATAATATAATATAATCTTTGGGCTTCGATTACTCATCGATTACTCATTGATCATCGCCAAGAATAAATGACTAATCAACTGATTACTCATTGATTACTCATTGATTACTAATTGATGTCATTGATCATGGATTAGTTATGTCTGGTTTTAAGGAATCCAAGCATCTTGTTGGCTTTAGCGGTAACAGTATCAATGTGAGGGTTACAAGAGAGATTGCTAGTAATAGTGCCACCAAGGTCCACCTGAGACTCCACACGTTTCAGTTCTCTGCTTGTGTTAATGTAGCGCATTAGATCATATCCACATGTATTTTGCGCTATATAAGTAATAAATTATTAAATTATTACAGGAACCCATGACCCGGAGCCTACAGCTCCCATACTGGGCCTATGTAACGGCATTTTTACAGACCGATCTATTTTTAGACTATCTTTTAAGGAAAAAACAAAGGCAGTTCCGGTTCGGTGACCCTCTGACGTCAGCTTAGGGTGGGTTCGATTGACCCTATTCCGGAATAAGAATACGTAGAGAGATGATTTAAAATGGTATGTTTGACGTTTTGAAGCAACAAGGATAATTAAAGATATGTTGAAAATAGCATTTATAGCAGGTGTTTGACAATTTTAATGTGAATCTCCGTAAAAACGAAGGATTTCTAAATCTATTCCATGTATTTCTATTCTGGAATACGGTCAATCGAACGCACCCTTAATTTCTTGTAATTGGTCATCGGGCTCCTGTGGGAGTCTCAGTAGCGGGAAATTCAATCTAAAAATAAATTGGTCTGTGAAAACGCGGTTACACGAACACAGTAGAGTTGAAGGCTCCGGGTCATGGGTTCCTGATTCTGAAAGCGTCGGTTACAGAAGATCGTGCAGTCCCTATATCTTTGCTCAATCACCATTCTCCCCTCGGCTCGCTTGTGTGACCAAAGCTGGCGGTTCGACTAACTCAGAAGGGACTGCGAGCAGTCTAGACCTTTAGATTCTAGGACGAAGACGAGATTTTCTCATAAGGGAGCTTTAGCAACGACGACGGGAACGGCAACGAGAACGTCATCTAAAAGCATAAATTCGCGTTACTGCAATCACTTCGAGACTATTCCAAGCTTTTTAATATGACAAAGGTGTAGCAGTCCCTCAGGAATGAAACCGTTATGAGCGGCGCTTAATTTAGGGGAGAAAATGAAAATTTATCTCCAAGTGCTGACGTTGTCCATAAATCCTCCAATTTGGCAATTTCACGTTGTTGTTTTGTAGACGACGGCAAAGAAAGAGACAAAAATGAAAAATGCACGTGCAGAGCGTGCAAAGCTACTGTTTTTGCCTACTAAGTATGCAAATTTGTGACGTTCTCGTTGCCGTCGCCGTTGTCGTTAGGGAGCTTTACGGCAACGGCAACGAGAACGTCATGTAAAAACATAAATTCCCGTTATTGCGATCACTTCGCGACCATTCCGAACTTTTTAATATGACAAAGGTGTGGTAGTCCTTCAGAAATGAAACCGTTACGAGAGGCGGTTAATTTAGGGGAGAAAAATGAAAATTTATGTCCAAGTGCTGACGTTCTCCATAACACCGCAAACTTGGTTATTTCACGTTGTAGTTTTGCTGACGACGGCAAAGAAATTGACAAAAAGGAAAAACGCACGTGCAGGGCATGCAAAGCTACTGCTTTTGCCTACTGAATATGCAAATTTGTAACGTTCTCGTTGCCGTCGCCGTTGTCGTTGCTAAAGCTCCCTATTGCTAAAGCTCCCTTAGAGCGACAGAGAGCGCGCGCAAACCAGCGTCATTTTGGCGGGAAAAACGTGATACCGTCGTCATTTCCACGAGGTTTTAGAAAAATGTCGTCGTGTCAAAACACGGTAGCAGTTTTGGCATTTTTCGATCAGCAAAAAGGCTTAGTTACCAGCAATAAGATTAACTGAGCAACATATCATGCAAACAAAGAATAAGATTAATCTTCCAAGCTGTAAATTTTTTAAGTATTTTCGCCAAAAACAGACAGTCACAACTCGTCCTCGTCCTAGAAACTAAAAGTCCCTAATGTAGATCATTGTAGAGCTCTCATTTTAGGTCATTGTAGCTCATTTTAGTAACTACGCCGTAATCCCTCGTCGAATGGTGCAAGGGGAATTTTTGTTTGCTTTGTTCTTATACACTTATATTGTAACATAGAGCTGAGCTAATGGACGGTTATTAAGTGTTTAGTTTTGCTGAGGTCCCATGATTTATGAGTTAAATGGTCAATGAGTCAAAGAGACTCACAGTCAATATAGCAATAATTTTATTGATTAAGCCTAAGCACTCTCTGAAATTTTAGCTTTCATTTTATGGGTTAGGGTAACTGCACTGACTGACTCATCGGTCACGCCAAAACGCACACTGCAGACTGTGCAGACCAGGGGTAAAATATAGCGTTACCCTCAAAATTATTGAGAGCTAACCGTAAACAGGCTATTAACCTGAATGTTATTAAGCCTAATTAGGCTAACCGAATGTTATTTAGGCCCAATTCAGGCTAACCGAATTTTCAGTTTACAGACGGTCTGCACAGTCTGCAGTCTGCCCCCAGTCTACGTTTTTCAGTGCCCTGATTACCCATGATGCAATCAAGAGGGTGAAAAAGAGATTCAAGTGAGGTAGCATCGATCATGATGAGAACATTTCTGCAAGCAAGAGAAAATCAGTTTAGCCAAGCAACGATTGATGAATTCGATGAAGATGAACACGAAGGTCATAGAGATTATAGTACTTCGTTGGCTAATCTAATTTCACCTCCGAGTAGAAGAGAAACAAAATGGATTCTGGCGCGCAAGATAAACAAAGATCACAAGTTTGAAACCTAAAATATACCAAATCCATAAAATACCAGTACCCTCTGCTCTTACTGCTTGGGTAAGTAAACAGACAAAAAGTGGTTAAAAATGAAAATAGCAAAAAGCAAATTCATCCCTATAGATTTAAAGAGTACAACAATGTTCTTTTTTTTTTTGATACGCACGGTATATAGATAGTCAAAGGGACTGACAAGGACAGTCGGCCGTAGTATTTTATCTATTTATTACTTTACATTGTTCCTATACTTAGCTGATGAATTGTCTGTGAATAAAATTAAGATTATCTATGTAGCTAATACAAAAATGTGACAGGGACAGTTGGCCGTCGGTGGAGGGGAGCTGTTCTTCACAATTACCAGGGAAGAGTTATTCTGTACTCAAGAAAGTCTTTGGTGCCCATAACAAAGCAAATAAGTTGAATGATATATGTAATAAAAAACTGCTAATACCCAGCACCATACTCTTTTAATGAATACAGACTATTAACATCAAGAACAAGGTTCAGTACATTTGCTGATAATTTGGTTCTCTAGGTGAACAACATCTTTCAAGCAACATATTACCTCTAGAATGTTTTCTCGGGTGTTTTCATAAATTTTGTAATAAATATTTTTATTACGACTTTTTAAAAGACATAAAAAATCTGGTGAGAATATACTGTAGAATAAAATGAAAAGCCTCCTGTCAGAGTATATATTTTCCCATTGATATAACCAATTATTTACAATCATTGAAGGTGTCTGTGAAATGGCTTTAATCCTAATTGCTTACTGTCCTTGAACTTGTATCACTAGGATTAATTTCAATCTTTAAAAAACTTTGGCAATTATGCCAGTAAAGAAACAAAGGAAAACCAGATTGATACAATAAAGAAAGCTGGATAACTTAAATTTTGCATAAATAGCTTTAAGTCTTCACTACCATACACATCTGGCTGCTCTGCTGACATTCAGTTGAATCACTTTACACTGTGTTTAATTTATTCGTTTCAAAATTAATCAACTCCAGGAATCTGAAATATGATCATCCTCAACTTGATTGTGTTTGCTTCTAGCATTTTATTACATTCCAGAGGATCCCATAGAACAAGGTCATGGTAACTGCTCTCCTGTGTTTCACCACTGAACTGCTGATGATGGACTTCTGGCTTGATGGACAAATCACTAAATGGGCTTTGAAGCATCAGAAACTTGATGTTAAGGTTGACTTTTCCTTTGAGCACCAGTTGATAAGTCAAGATTCGTTTTAAGCTTTTCTCATTCCCAACAACATTGGCCTTTACAATCCACTGTTGACCTAGGGCATTGAATCTACTGCTTTCATAGCAAAGCTGTGGAATATAGTCATCTGAGCGGTATGGCTTGAGCTGCAAGTCTACAGATGTTAGGAAGACTAAGAATAAGTGTAGGTAAAAGTGTATGTACAATATTTGGCATATAAAAGGAGGCTTCAAGCGAGAAGACTAGCTATTTCATATGTAACACAAACTAGTACTGCAATGAAATTCTGGCTATCACAGTTATTCAATATAAAAGCAACCAGAATTTAAGGTGTGATCATACCTGCTACAAAATTGAGCTACAAAAGGTGCAACATTGCTTATGGTGAGCATTAGTTTCAGAGCAATGTACAAAATGAAACAACAAAAATAAGCTGTGTGACCTTTTTACCCCACATGAAAGCTCGGCATCTACAAGTACTTGCTACAAAAATTATAATTAATCATGCAACATTAAAGTTTGCACAACAATAATATTATTTGTAGCACAAGTGGTCATAAATACTACATCTCTCTGAATGAAATAATGGCCCAGGTGCACATTTCGTACCTTGATTTTGTAGCATAGCACCTTTAAATTACTATATAGACGTTAGTCGTAACATTGTAAATGATTTAATACAGCCTCACCATGAGTCAGTACAAACCACACCTGAAAAAACTGTTCACAGTCAAAAATACCATCAGTAACAGCAAAGGTGGAGAGACTCAACAACAAGAACAGTTACACAACTATAAGGGTAGCATAACTGAAAAGTGTCAGTAGGGTAAAAAACAACAAACAAATCAGAATATTAACCGTTTATAGCTATCTTTTCATGCGATAGCAAGTTGAGGATATTTTGGAAGAGTTCCCTTTCATCTTGATGAAGTTTTTCAGTGGCCTCTAGTGATTCCATGAGTTGCAATCCTGTCATTCCAGGATAAACACACTTTTCCTCATGATCTTTTAACTTGTGAAATGGTCCCTCCCAAAGGCAACCTATTCTTTTAAACTTGCACAAGACAGGCCTGCAAAAGCATATTTAAAGACACAAATTAAGAAACCAGGTGATGCGAATCAAGGATGTATTATATATTAGCCAAAAGCATTGCAAAACAATCAGTCTGCTAAGAGTGAGAAAAGGAGAAATTGGCTGAAAGATGTACATAATCTTAACATAAGTAAAGTGGATGTTTTTCACAGAAGTAGGATTTCCACCTGTCAAAAGAAAGCAAAAGAAAGTCAAAGTATTAAAAACTGCAACCACGCAATCTTGATGACCATGCAGTTGCTTGATTACTTAGATTCCAAAACAGCATGCAGTATGTTACCAGTATCTGTTAATTCTCCAACTTGTTGCAAACATGTTGATGTAGATTGTGAAAGGACAATATATCATCCATTATTCAATTTTTTTAATGCCCTCCGTGTACAAGAGTTCAAGTAGACCCCTACTTTAAGACTGAAACATTAAATTGACAGGATCTGTCGAACAACGTACACATCCACCTTCTCCATAGTTTTGAATACAAATGTCACCAGACACAAAATGCGACTTCCATAAACACTATCCTTTTTTATGTACAAAAACCCCTGGGAAAAAGTGCAGTAAAAAGTGAACAAGTACCCAACATAACCATCCCTAATAATAATCACTAAGATCTAGAGTGCATTACTTATTATACATGTATGGGAAAGTCCAGAAAACGAGAAAAAAAATCTCAATTCTGGCATCTCTATTTCTGCCAGCAATGTAGCCAGCATGAAAAATTACTAAAATTATTCCTTTCCAGGTTGATTCCAGACAAATGCACCCTAAATTTATGTTTCGAATCCAAATCAGCTGTTGACCTACTATAAACTAGCTGTATTTAATGATCAGGGTCCCTTAAACATATTTTCATGAAAGGTAATAATTGGTTTTTTAAACTTTAATAGACTGTTTCCCTATTCCCACAATGCTATACGTTTGGGGCTGTACCATGCTTCAGTGAACTGGATATCCATTGTTTTAATGCAACTATCCCCACCACCCCCCCCCCCCCCAAAAAAAATGAACTGTATTATGGGTTTTGCGAAAAGAGTGAATTGTAAAAGGGAATTCTTGTAAGTTAATTGACATAATTACCCATCTCTTCATCATTTTTCTGTGCTTAAGAAAAAGTGTGATTAGTGAATATCATAAATTTTTTCAGAATAAATTATATTTTAGTGCCTTTACCACAACTGAGAGTTTACTTGTCTATCTATCTTTTCATCTGTTTTCTGGCAAACACTATTACAAATACAAGACCAAGCAAAAGTGCAATGTGAAATCCAGCAAGACAAGCCCATCAAAATTCCTTTGGCCAGTATATAAAGATCAGAATTAGCCGATGTCGCTCGACATAATCTTAGCGATTTATGCAAGAAAATCAGAACCAATCTGTACCCTGCAGTGTTGATACAAGCAAAAGTTTTTTTTGATGAAATCAAAGTGGTAGAGGCCAAACCTCTAACCTAAACCAGCACTACATGCATAATTTGGTTGGTACACATCCTGGCATGTCATTCAATGCATTAATTACTGAACATAAATACTCTGCAATTGGAAAACACTTGAAAGAAGATCAAAAACTGCATGTTTACAGGTTTTGGGCACCTGTTCCAGTATTGGTGAAACAACTATTGTGTGACCTGTAAAATAGACCTGCTGGTACATATACACCACTAATTGACTTTAGAAAAAGGATCGACAAGCACTGTAGTTACTAAAACAAGAAATGACCTCAAATTACCAAAAAATGACCTAAAATGAGCTAAAACAGTATCTAAAATATATAGATGTCTCTAATCACCTATAAAATTAACTAAAACAGACAAAATGGTACGGATGATTTCACTTACCTCACATGTGGTTTAGAAACAAGTGAATAGAGATAACGTTCACGCTAATTGTGGTCAGTTGTTGTGGTACACATTCGGTTCCTTGGTTTTATTAACAGGCGTTTGTTTGAGGGGGGGGGGGGTGGGTTGGGGGAAGAGAGGAAAAAAGCCTATGCCCTCTTCTCATGAGAAACGTAAAGAGACAATTTATTTTATTGGGAGAGGGCATGATTTTACTGTGGAAAGGTATTTGTAACAATCAGGTTCCCTAATGTTGCCAAACATCAGAATAAGCATGTCACATAAGCCTTCTTTGTCACCCGTCCTGGAAATGACAGTGTGAAAGAAATATGTTTGCATAGAGCTGACAGCGCAAGAATTTTGAGTTCGCCAAGCAACGCAGTTTTGCTTTGAGTAGAGCTGAGAGCGCAAAATTTTGAATTTGCACAGCAACGCATCACGAGTTAGGACAATTATGTGCGAGCCATGTGAGTCATGTGAGCCATGGCTGTGAGCTATGCGAGCCATGACTGAGAGTCATGCGAGCCATGACTGTGAGCCATATGCGAGCCATGACTGCAAGTCATGCGAGCCATGGCTGCGAGTCATGCGAACCAACATGGCAAGCCATGCAAGTTGACATGCGAGTCACACAGTTATTGAAAGCTAACCGACTAATACGTGCTTAGACTTAATAACTGTTTATCAGTGCTATTTGAAATGGGTGCTTACACTTAAATGCCAAATTTGCATGGCTCGATTGTCCAGCCCCACACCATGATTGACAGGTGCAGAAAATATTTGTACCATTTTGTCTGTTTTTAGTTAGTTTTAGGTGATTAATTAGAGATGTCTATATTATTTTATTTTACAAAGATACGGTTGTAGCTCATTTTAGGTCATTCCTTGTTTTAGTAACTACGGGACAAGCACCCATGTAGGATTCAAGCTCAATGCACAAAAAGGTGGTCTCTTTATTAGGCTATATTTAACAAATAGATTCCATGTTGCCGTGCGTCTGTTCAGTAATAGATCACAGATGACGTCAAAATGTGGTAAGAACAAAAAAGTGGCACACGAGGCGACAGCCGAGTGTGTCACTGATGTTCTTACCACATTTTGACGTCTTCTGTGATCTATTACTGAACAGACCCACGGCTACATGGAATCTATTTGTTTTATATAATAAAGAATTAAACTTTATTCGCATAAAAGCTGATGGTGGCGTCAATCGTGCATCTGTCCTCTAATAGATCATAGGCAAGAACCAATCAAAATCCGTGAATAACTTGGGTTATTATATAAAACATAATTGACAACAGGGGATGAATCAAAAACACGAAAATCTGGCCCAAAACCTTCAGACCCTTTGGGGTGCTTTGAAAAACACACCTTCAAAGTAAACCTCAGATATGAAAAAACTCAAGCTTGAATGATGAAGTTGCAGAATAACTCAAAGTTGCATTTTCTCATGTTTCTGGACACAAGACATGGGTTTTCAACACACTTCGATGAGAACCGCTGAAGTGCTCATAGAAAGAATGAGGGCACAGAGGAGAAAAAGGAGGGAGACTGATTTACTCTTTGCTATTTTCATGACACACAACCTTTGACGATAGCCATGCTCGTTGACTGAAAAAACTGGATACAAGATATAAAGGCAAACAGAAAAGCAACGCTTTTGATTTGGAATATAGGATATAGATAAAGGATACTTAATTGTGTCTGTCACTCTTACAGGGATTACACAAAGGGTACAGAAGCAGTCGGTATATTTTAATAAAGCACGGACTGTGGACGTAGTTACTAAAACAAGGAATGACCTAAAATGATCTAAAATGACGAAAAATGAGCTACAACGGTATCTACCGGTAATAAAATTGACCTAAAATGAGTAGGTCGTTATAGATTATTTGAGACACTGTTGTATTCATTTTAGATCATTTCAGGTCATTCCTTGTTTTAGTAACTACAGGACTGCGGACCGGACATAAAACACGGACTGAGTATAAAAGGCGGACTGAAGGCTGTGGACGATAAGACACAAAAAACGTGGACTGAGTGCAAACACTGTGAAAGAGGCAAAGAGCAACAAAATAACAACAGGGTGACGACGTGAATTGAAGTCCTACATGATGGGAATTAATGGTGGAAACAATGTTTTGCACCATAATTGTCACCTGATAGATGTTAGCTGACATTTCTTCAGTGGTAAGGTCTACACAAAAGGAATATTTGGAATCCTTCACAGGGTCACTCGCTTTATGTTTAGAAAATGAGAAATTTAAGGACTTCAGTGGAAGATGCCATATTCGTGATATTTAGACAGGGGTCTTTTTACCTGCTTGCAAGTGTTTTGTTGCAATGGATACAACTTTTTGTTCACCTTGGTGTTGCATAGGTCCGTCCGCCACTTATCACCAAGATGCACAAGAAACCAGGCCTCAATTGTTGAAAAGGTGGATAACACTATCCAGCGGATAAACAATAGCAAAACCAATTGAGTGACCAGTGGATAGTGGTTTCTGGTTTTCAGATTCCGCTTTCTAGATTCTGGATTCCTGCTTTTAGTGCTGCCCTGTTGTAACTGAGCATTTCTGTGTATGTGACAATATTTTGACACTGAATAGAGGACTCAAGGCCTTTTTTTTTAAATCTGTATCTGGGCCAACACACTCCTTAAGTTTTGTTCTATGCTCCATTTTTTATACTCAGTCCTTGTTTCATACCTAGTCCACAGTCTGCATTTTATGCTTGGTCTGCGTTTTATACCTGGTTGCAATGCTGCTGCCTAAGAAAATTTTCCAGAGCCCTTCAGGCTTCCAACATTAAAAGTTAGTAGCCCAAATAGTTTTTTCAAGAGCCCACAATTAATTAATTAAAAGTGAGGATGAATCACCTTGTGATAAGTTAAGCCCCCGTTCGGGCTACTCGTTGAGAAATTTGGTCGCCTGTGCTCCCAAGTAAGG